>OY720171.1:20187509-20787509 GCA_963082885.1 Parascotia fuliginaria | reverse complement strand
TACAGATGTTACCCAAATTGTTATCATTATTATTCATTTTTACTTTGTTTTTTCATTACATCAATACATTAATTATCAAATGCCTTCTTTATCTGACGGTAAGCAGTCAATGGAATATGCACAATTAATTACATCCTATTATAGAGGAATCAAAAATATATTCCAGAATTTAATATTCGAATACTGGTGCCGTCCTGTCTACCGCGGCAGACGCTTCGGCACCTACCTGGCTTGGAATCCTTCTGCTGTCCCTTTTACACACACATATACAATAAAGAAACAAGTGAGACAACAATACGCCTTTCCTTTCCTTTGAATGGAAAGATGAAAAAATATGGCGCGTACGATTTTGTTTGTTCTAGCCGCCCGAACTGACCCATGTCATTATAAAGTGTTATCTCTTATGAATATATTTTTAATGCTGAAGTTTTTTATGTGTGAGGAATGATATTTTTTTAATATACCGAATATAAAATGTAGTATATATAAAACAAGTAGAATCTGCCTTGTTAAAAGTTTGAATGATGATTTAATGAACTAGGTATATACTTTGTCCTCAAGGATCGAAGCAAGAATCTCCTACATGTTAGAAAGCTTAATAAGTTTGTTAGCGTTGTTTTTCTTCAACTAACTTGCCTACGGCCAATTTTTGGAAACGGTGAACTTTAGGAAGAACTTGCAAGAACTTCAAATCACTCGAAATAGTGACAAAATAATTCATGTCATAGAAGGGAACACAATCAATTCTAAGAAAAATATACATAATATCACCTTTAATTAGGTGTCACATGACATGCCTTTTGGGCTCTAAGTTACAGTGTCTCTATCCTTGTTCTTAAAGGTACAAACGACAGACGAAGACAAAACACAAAGTATAATTCAAATATTACTGCTATAAGAGATGGAGGTAAGCCCCCTGAACTTATAACGAGGAAAGGTCAAAATAACAAATGAAGCAGAAATTAGCATAAAGAACTTGACAGTCAAATCGTTAGACTGAATGAGAAAAGTTTGAACATTAGTTTCTTACATTAGAAGTTAATAAAGAAGGCCTGAATAAGATATTATGAAATAATACCACATCTAACTATATTTATAAAACGGGTCTACTCGTGTTAGAAAATTATTATAAGGTGTCATACCTCTTTACCCGACGTTTCGGTCGAATTACACCGACCATGGTCACGGGCTGACTGATGTAGCCAGGCGTCGTCTTCGCCTTGAAGCTCGGGATTCGGCAACTACCCTCACTTTGTCTTTTGTTACACTGTTTTGTAAAAAGTCAGTACTACGACACACAACACTCACGACGTCTTCACCTTGGCCTACTTTGTCATAACTGCGACGCTCACACCTGCTGATTACTGGATTCACAAATGTTCCTATAAACGATTGTCTTTACGTAATCGAGAATAAGTTGAGGGAAAACGGTCTGTCCAATGAGTACGTTGTTCTGCTGAGAAATTGTCTAGACGGCAATTACTTCCTTTACCGTGGACAATATTACCTCCAGATCGATGGAGTAGCCATGGGCAGCCCAGTCGCACTGGTGATGGCTAATATCTGGATGGAGCATTTTGAAGAAGGTATAGACCGTAAAGCGTTTTCGCCGTCTTCTGTATTATGAAGGAGGGTAGACAAGCAGTGGAACAACTGGCTGAATACCTGAACTCCATACATCCGAATATTCGGTTTACATATGAAATGGAGACGGATAGATCGTTAGCCTTTCTCGATGTGAAAGTAATGGTTCGAGAAAATGTGTGCTTAGCACACACGGTCTACAGGAAACCGACACACACAGACAGGTACCTTCACGCCGATTCCACCATCCGCGGCAATTACAGTCAGTCGTAACCTCACTGACCAATCGAGCATATGACCTATGTGACCCTGAACACTTGAACAGTGAGCTTACACATGTTCAGGAGGTACTAAAGCGGAATGGATACCGGCCAAGCATGCGACGTCCAAAGAAGAGGGAAAAGATGGCAGAAGTAAGCAGATCACCAGCTTTTATGCCCTATATAAAAGGAGTGACGGACAAAGTTGGAACAGTACTACAGAAATACTCCATAAAGACTGTATACAGTCCGCACTACAAAATATCTCATCACCTGCGTACTCCAAAAGATGTCATCCCTCTACAAGTGGTGTTTACAAGGTGGATTGCAGCTGTGGAAGTTCCTACATTGGACAAACCAAGCGCACAATAGCGGAAAGGGTCAAAGAACATATCACAGCTGTCTAAGTCTGCGAGTGCTGAACACCTGTTAGAGTCAGGAACCAACCACTGGATTGAGCTACATAAGCCGCAAGTGCTTTCCACTGATCGGCATTACTACTCCAGGATAGCTCGAGAAGCGGTTGAAATTAAAAAGTACCGAAATTTCAACCGAGAAGACGGATACCGCTTTTCTCCATCTTGGAATCCAGTAATCAGCAGGTGTGAGCGTCGCAGTTATGATAAAGTAGGCCAAGGTGAAGACGTCGTGAGTGTTGTGTGTCGTAGTACTGACTTTTTACAAAACAGTGTAACAAAAGACAAAGTGAGGGTAGTTGCCGAATCCCGAGCTTCAAGGCGAAGACGACGCCTGGCTACATCAGACAGCCCGTGACCATGGTCGGTGTAATTCGACCGAAACGTCGGGTAAAGAGGTATGACACCTTATAATAATTTTCTAACACGAGTAGACCCGTTTTATAAATATAGTTATGTGTACAAATCGTGTGAGTTTAAAATATTTAATACCACATCAACATGATACTCTTAGTGCAACTGCACCGTTGGTCTAGTGGTTAATGTAAACGGCTGCGACGGCGGATATCGTGTCTTCGTTTCCCGCGGAAGGCAAATTTTTGTGTGATGAACATTTGTATTTGTCTTCAGTGTGGTTGTTTCCTATGTATTCTAAGAATGTATTTACAAAAAAAAAAGTATTTATATGTATTATAATATTTCAGTTATCCAGTAGCCATATCACAAGCTGTGCTTAGCTTGGGAATAGATGACGGTGTGTGTAGTGTTAAAGTGTTATTATTATATTAAACTCTAATGGTTGGACGATCCCACCCACAGGTGGATCCCACCCGCGGAGTCCCAAGCACTGGTAAAACCTTGGACCTAGGCAACGTATTTATTTGGAGGTAAAATTTTAAAAGTAAAGAGGTTATAAAATGATGTGTCCGCTTTACATATACTACGGCCACCAGCGCGAGCGCATGCGAAGTGATCGAACTCCGTTTTACTAGAGATTTTATTAATACAGTCGGAGGCATTTTTATATGTCTGCCTTGCTCCCGAACGAGTCAGCGTGACGTGGGAACTTATATGGTGACTTTTTATATTCTGACGCATTTTTAGATATTTTATTTGTGTAGGGTATGAATGATAGAAGCTGTTATGAAAGTACCATTTAGAAGAATATCATTTGTATCGTTTATAAGCTTATAAGTTTAGGTGTATGTGTGTTCTTCCAATCCCATTTGGCATAATATATAAGCTTATATTATTCAAACCCTCACAACATTTCAACGCAAATTTTCACACCTAACATCGACCTTTACAGTATAACAATACCTAATTCTAACAGACAATGACTTAGCAAAAACTACCCTTGATTTATCTAGCCAAACCGGACACTCCTGGCCCGACCTGTAAGTTGCCGTTAAGCTCCTCAACCACATTTCCCATAAAATAAGATTTAAAACACGTACCATAAATAATGTTTACCTTATTATTCATTGTAGTGTCATTGTGTGAAGCAATTTAATTTGACATGGTTGGTGCGACCGCCTCTTGCTTTGTGACACCCCTTGTATGACCAAGTAAATCGTTGCGTGATTCAGTAGTTTTGGTAATTGTGCGTTTGTAACGTATATTGTGATTAGTTACTTTTGGGAAGTTACAACTGCCGGGTATATTGACCGGGATTATTGTTTATTTATAATATAATAAATGCAGTTCATTATTACATATTTATTTTCGTTAAAAACATAGCTCGTTGTGCCCACTGATTGATGCAATGGTTGAAAACAAACAGTCATTAGGTTCAATCATCTGCTTTTAATTATGGAAAAAATCCATACACTAGTTCGACTACTAACCTCTAAAAGAAGTAGAATATCAAACAAATATAATTAAAAAAACTTGACAGTCAAAAAATAGGCGGACTACGCAGTTTCTTCTTACCGTTTTTCTGTTACAAGTCTAGAAGCCTAAAAAGACAGAAAATAAACAATTTTTGACATTTGTCACGGCATGCAGTATTTAAATAGCCTAGAACTACATAATAAGAATATATAGAGAATTTTTACTCTGGTTTTTTCTTAGCTACCAGTTATGTCCCGTACAACACTTTAATAAAGCCTTACACACATTGACGATAACACATCAAACTTTTATGATTCCAGCTAATAACTTATACGTTGTTTATGATATACGAAAATATTTATACACTAATTGGAGGAAATGAGCCTTTATACCATCCAATTTAAGATTGAAATCAGAACAGCCATATTTTAAAAGGATAGAGAGTTGTAAATCCTACATTATAAAGAATTTTTTAATTAAATTAATTATAAAATCTTGAATGTGTTTCTATTAGATTCGGTTGGTAGATACCTTATGATCTAGAAACATGAGACATTTTAGATTTATAAAGCTTCAAAGCAAAGGCTCAGCTTGGCAGTAGTTCTGATATTGTCATGAGTAACTTACTATTAGAGATAATCATATTAAAAGAAAAGTTTTACATCATAAATCAGGGGCACTATCACCTCTTACAGCAATCTTTGTCTCTATCCTTGTTTTTAATGGTACAAAAGAAAGAGACCAAACACAAAGTAACATTAAAATAATATTGCTTTAAGAAATGGTGGAGCCCCTAGAACAGCAGTTTCTTTGACTACAAAAGTTCCAATAAGAATTATTGATAATATAGCTATGTGCAGGTTTTAATCCTCGCTGATTTCAGCATGAATGGGCCGGATCGTCCGGGGAAGTACTACCCTCTCATAGAAGATCGACTTAAGAGTAGTAGTATTCGTACTACTGCGTTTCGTTCGGTGAGTGAGAGCGCCGGAGGCCCAATTTCCCCCCTTTCCTCTTTCCTCACCTCCCTCATTCCCTTCCTCTAACCCCATTCCCAGCCGCCATAGTGGAGGCCACCATACCAGCAGTTTAAGAGGATGGCTATTGATATAGTGGCCACCACTTCTGGATTCCACTGACTGCTTACCATCAGGCGGGGTGGAGTCACTTTGGTAGGCTACAATATATAAAAAAAAAAAAAAAAATATAGAATAAGAAGCACCCTATTTCTTCACGTTGGATGTCGTTATGTCGGCAAAGGTAATAGGAACTCCTCTAGGAATAGCAGAAGCTTTAGGTTTTCATGCTGAAGATGTGAAAAATATTGCGCTCCTGGTATTCACGCGAAGAACAATTTTTGTCATACAATTACGTTGTCAACCTCACAAGATGGCTACAGTTCCAACAAGAAAACAAGTTATTTTTCTTACAATCCATTATGGATTTTTTAAACTATAATACGTTTGATTACTATACATTACTATATAATAATATCAGCCTGTTTATTTTCCCACTGCAGGGCAAAGGCTTTTCTCATTTAAAGAAGGCATGAGCTTTAATCACCACGCTAGCTCAGGGCGGATTGGCAATTTCAGACTTTTGAGTTCAGGTTTCCTCACGATGTTTTCTTTCACCGTTAGTCAGAAATATCCAAGATAAACTTAGAAAGTACATATGATTTAAAAATCACATTGGTACTTGCCCGGAATCGAATCCACTACCTCGTGTTTACGAAACGGGTGCCTTATCCATTGAGCCATTTTCACTTTTACTACTATTTAAAATAAAATATAAACGCAAAGTTTCACCCTCTCGCAAAATATCAGCAAGAAGTAGGTAATTATATAGTTTTCATCCGTTTGCGTTTCGTTCAGTGGGTTTGAGAGACACATTTAACATTTTTTCTGAAATTTTAGTTCATTTAGTAATGTTGATAGATATTCAATAGTTTTAAGCACCACCATAGACTTTATACCATACTGCACAAATCATTGGTTAGTAAGAAAAATGCTTTTAGATACTCTATTTTTATTTTCACATTAATGATATTACTAAACAGATGTTCCACATCAATAAATCACAATGCATTATTTGAATAGTTCAATACAAATCGGTTACACAAAAAATCTCTCATACGGCTATATCTTCCGAGCGATTTATTTAAACTGTTATTAACTTACGCCCACTTTACCCTTAACATGGTGCAAATTTAATAGTTACCCCTTTTATTTAACCTCTCCTTCTAATGTATAGGGTAAAACAGAGAGATAGATGTAACCCTCAAAGCAATAAAGTTGTCAATGTTCAGTAGCAAATTTGACGTTTATTGCTAAATTATACGAGATAGCTTCCTATAGCTTTTTTGCGTTCGTTTTCATATTGTGTTAAGTACCTATCTGTTTTTTCATCAGAGTTAGGTAAAAACTCTTTGGTCATGTTTCCAGCTACATAGCCATCTTACCTAACGTTTGAAGAGTCGCGGAACAATGTAGATATAGTTTTAATGCTTAAGAGTGTTTAGGCGTCATGAGTGGCAATGCCGCAATTTAGTGTAATATTTCGATATTTAGAATTACGTTCTATTTAAATGCTAAAATTAGGTGACAGCTGTATAAAAAGCACGAAATCATTGCTTTTACAGTTGGTTCTATTTATATGCAAATAATACATTTGAAACAAATAAATAAATTTATATTACAATGCTCGAAGAATATAACATTAACAAATTGTATGCCACGAAAAATTGGTCATGATAAAAAATAATCTAAATCAATTATTTTACAAAATTTTAAGTCCTTGATCGGCGGAATGAATCCATACAACATAGCACACTTACTGGGTCTTACTTATAAGAACAGCATCAGGTTAGAGCTAGGTACTTTGTTGCTGATGTTTAGGCCTGTTTCTGTTTTTACATACAGTAATAGTGGCAGTAGGTATTTCATTTTGTAGATAAACAATCAGTAAATTCCTTGAGACGTGTTCACCCTCCCACATGTGACACGTTATGCCATTTCACGCCCCACATGAGACCCAGACTCAGCTTCTAGACATACCTAAACATAAAAAACTTATACAACATAGTAAATTAATAACCAAAGAAACTTTCTACAGAACTAAATACATAAATTATACTAATCTTTATTTATCACATAATAAAACAATGATTGAACGACTTTCACTAGTTTTAGAAGAAAATCTATATCTAATTTATATAATTTTACAAGGCGATGTGACAAAAATATAATAAAATAGGTTAAATAAGTAGCAGAGTTATTAATATTCATAGAAAAATTAATATGGTGATCGTAATTTTAATATGTTGTCGTGATATATGAGTCCGTTTTGAAATTGATTATTTTTTATTAATTTATGTTGAATTTTTAAACAGATTAGTTGAATGTGTCTACGATTAAATTAGAACGGGTGTTTATTTTAAGCGCGTATTTTAACAAAGGTTATTAGTATTCAGAGGGTATTAATTGATTTTGCTGTTATTTTTTTTATAATTATTTATAGTAGATGTTTTATATGTTAGTACAAGCTACTAAATTCTATATCTCAAAAGATAATAGAATATGTCTATACTTTACGATTAGCAGAAGTACTCTATAAATAAAGAATGTAAGTAACATAGGATTGTAAACGTTTTTTTATTATAAGTTAAAAGTGCTCCACAGATAGATACCTCTTCATGTCGAACTCATGAATGGGGAAAGTTTTTAATATGAAATATAATCCGTATCTTAAACTCATTACACTCACAAGTCCTAAAAACTGTCAAATTAATTCCATTTTATTCCATTTCCACATTCAATCTGCTCTCAAACACTACATCAAAGGCCGTTACCTACAATATAAAACCAGTTCCACACTTTCGCATCATCTGACACCTCTCCGCTTATGATACGCCTTAAGTTAACTATTTAATTTTAATGTTATATTAACGAGAGAACATAACTAAAGATTAGTGTTGAATAGAGGATTAAACAGCGGTGTAATGAGCTGTAGATTTAATATGCTAGTTGTTATTTAGTATAGTTATGGAGGTTATATCGACTGATGCTACTTGTATGGAAAGTAAGAAATCTTGTGTGGAGTGTGAAATAGCAGGTTTTTTAAGAAACTACTATTGGCAGAGAATGACAAAGGTCTTGGAACACGTTGAAGCAGAAAAATACTAGATTTATGGAACATAAACTGGATGAAGAGTAACCACAATCAATAGATGAGTGTGGCTCGGAAGAACCAAAGTTGATATGCTTGAAGAAGGACAATGGAACTGAAATGATGAGCTGTTGACTCCGATGAGCAAGAAAACGAAAAGTTGTACTCAGACGATTGCTAGACCACAATCACAATTTCTCTATGGTTTAATTTCTATCACCCGTTACATCATTTGTTACGTATGTTTATTCTACATTAGCTATATCAATATTTTTCTATACTAACCCTTAACATTCAATATTTGTCTTTAATTCCGATACTATTGAGTTTTAAGATTCTGCAAACATTCTAAGATTAGCCAATACACAATCAAAGGGAACAAACGGTATTATTAAACTATAACAATAAGTCTCATCGGCTGTCATCGGTCGTCATAGGCATTGTGACGTCAGCTGCGCGTACGCATTCTCACGGAGCTGTCGAACGGCCCTGTGACCTGTCGTATGGTGTACTTGCGAATTGCGATGTGTTAGGGCTGCCACTGAGTTGCTTTAAAAAGTATCATTTTATTTTTTAATAACCTTTTTCTACTGTAATTAGGTATCCGGTTAACACTAATGATTATACCTAATATAGGTTATCTATTTTTTAGCTTGGCTTTTTTAATATCTGAGCATTTCAGCCCATGCGCTACACTTCGTTAGTGAGATTCCCTTAAGATGTTTCCTAAATCAATAATATGCAAGATAATTTGCGTTAGAGAACCATAATTGACATTAAAACCATAAGCTCAAATTATCATCAATATCTATCATGTGGTACTACACGATCTGGTAAAGCTTGCAAATAACCGATAGATTTGAGTGATTTAGAACAGGACAATGTGTAAATGCTTGGTGAATTATATATGCCCAAGCCTAGTGAAGGTCTTCAGGTATGATGAAGCTCTTTCCCAATAAAATTTTAAATTACAAAGTAAAATTCATCAATACTCATTGCTAAATAAATTACCAATTCAAAACGACATGCAAAAACAAACCTTTTCCAATATCATTTATATTGAAATTTGTTTTAGCGTCAAAAATTAATGTATTATAAATAAATCATGGCCATTCTGATTTATGTCGCAATCTAGCATGACTGGAACCTGTTTTGATACGTTTTCACTAATAAAGTTTAATGTCTAGATTTTTACCATGTTACTTACATGGTAAAAATCTTTAATTTAATTTTTATTAAATTATAGTTATTTAAAGTAATGAGAACTATTATAGTTATTAAAATAATTTATAAAATTGTAATAGCTATTGCAAAATTATGTGATAAAAATTTTATATGCACACTTAAAATGTAATTTAATGTCTGAGGTGTTATTTACCTTTTGAATTAGGTATATATAGATTGTATCATGCAGAGACTAGCCAAATAAAGTTTATGGGCAATGCATAATAATAGGCTTACCATAAGAAGCTGGTATAGGATGAGAATTTAAATGAAATTATTATTAGATACTTTTATTAATAAAACATGTTTTTACTTTTTATATGTTTGACAACCCTAAGTTTTAAGACAGGAAGCACAAGGGTGTGAGCAAGTATGACCTCAAGTTACCCATAACGCACCCTTACGTTTTTTATAACAATACCGTTATCTAGAGCATTACATGGTGAAATCGATTAAAAAAAAAACGCAATAAATATCATTGAATCGTATTTAAAAGGGTTTTAAATTTAATATCAATTCGATTGGGACAAGGAGAGCGAATTTTGCACAATTGCACGAGTTTTTTGAACTGTCTTACTATATTGTTGTTTCTGGAGTACAATTGCATCTGTCCTTTAATATGTATTGAAAAAAAATGAAGAAGATAATTTCTCGCAATTTTCACCCTTTTATAAAACGTGAAAGGCGTAATCAGAGTTGATTCATTGGTTTCTGAAGACACGGTTGTCTACTAAAAACTTGCACTTTTATATTGTCATTTGGAACTTATGGACAGTGAAATTCTTGGGAAGTTTTAAGCCGTGTGGTTGCCGAGTAAGAATTAGCCTAAACATCCATTTCTCTTTATAAGACTCTACTCTTCCCGGTGTTAGTAAATTTTCAATAAATAATAAATATCACAACAACTACACACAACGCCATCTAGACCCAAAGTAAGCATATATTATAGCTTGTGATATAGGTTCTAGAATGCGGATATACGTACTTAAATACTTTTTTTTTGTAAATACTTTGATGCAAATAGACATGTTCATGCACACAAATAATTGCATTGAGTGGGAATTGAACCCGCGACCTCTCCGTGGCAGTTAGTATACAGCACCACAGAGGCAGTCAAAGATTAAGATCTCATGATCTTAATCTTTGACTGGATGTCATCATCCAGAAAATTAAATGAAGTACAACCATGTATTCCATTTTTGGATCCCATTGAAAATCCCAACAGTAGTCGTAGCAAACTGCTGCGATGTTTTTGTTTTAAGGAAGTTATAGCAAGATTTCTTTGGGACTTCTCTCTATTAAATTGAATCCTAGTTATAGCCACAATAGGTATCTGAATGCAGTATTTTTCGTTTGGTAATTTTGCATCCTACATTGCCTTGGGTTTAAACCAGCTGCAAAGGAAAACTTCTGACTTCTGAACCACTTCCTGAAGTCAATGAGTGCTCACCACCAGATGCAATAAAGGTATCAACGTAGAATATATTGGAGTACAAAGACTTTTAAGATTTTTTGGTTAGCAAACGATAATTTTTGGTAATTTATACATTTCTATATTCCAAAATTACAAAAGTATGCAAAATATCCATCTGCCATTTCTTTCCCAATCAATACAAAACCAACCAAAATTTTCATGCTTTTCTGCGGCATTCACCATCAGATTGGTATGAAAGTTAAATCCGAACCACAGAATTACTTGTTTATGACAAAAGTATGTCCAAGCGTGTGATCGTTTAAGATCCAAATCTTCTTAAATCTTAATAAATGGTCTTGTGTATACTATAGAACTTTCTATAGGTCTTATTCAAGATGTATTCATTACTGTAAAGTGAATGCTACCTTAAGAGCAGATGATACCACTTAACTTGGAAACGACAATTCAATTAACTAAAGATTAAGTGTTACAAAAATGTAAGCACTTTCTTTCGTTAATCCCCAATTTAATAGAAGCATTAACTGGTTCAAACCGGATATTGTGGAACCGGCCAAATAGATAACGATCTAATTTTGAATGCAGATTTGTGGGATTGCATCATATTCTTACTATTAAAAAATACGTAAGTACTTTAAGTCCTTGAGTTAAGGAACATTTTCAATGAAAACCTTATTATCAACAGCACTAATAATTTTGTAAATTCATACAGAGCTATTGGTGTAACAATGTTTTTGTTGCTCTCAAGAATACCTTCTAAGCTTAATAATAAGGTCGAATATAACGTTAGTTGGAGTTATAGTAAGTTGGTAGAAATGTCGTTCATTGGGTGGATTATCGATGTCCGATTTTCGTTAAGGATTCCCATAGGCTTTGTTTGTTTCGGCAGTTTGGACTGCAATGTTGCGTATTGTTAACAAAATGTGCAGCTGTTTTTTTAATTAAGAGCGGTACAATGAGTTTTTTTTGAAAATTTAGCTCACAAACGAAACTGAAGAAGTAGTTCTAGTTTGAAGAAGCCCAGAGTTATATTCAAAACTACTGGTTTACCTATGTTCCTACAGAAGAGCCATGAGCACTGAAAGCAGAAGTTGGTCTTATTCTCCAGTGGCTCGATTCCCACCCAAGATATTGTTTCTGTAAATTCTCCTCCTCGTTGTTTGCTCTCGCGTGTTCCTCATTGCTGAGGGTCATGAATTCTCCGTTGTAGTAGCTGTCTTCTGACGTTGTCCCGCCATCTGTGTCTGTTCTTGTCATCGTGTGACATGCTGTTAGATGACCAGGGTGAAAGGGATTTCATCTTTTCATCTTGTTGGGCTACGAACCTTAGATTTTTGCCACCAATCTTGCTAGTAACAATAAGTTGTTCGAACTTGTGGCCTTCTTTTCTGAATATGTGACCGAAAAATCATATTCTGTTAATTAAGAGCGTTTACGGGTCATGAGTAGCAACGTCGCAATTTCGCGTCGTTTCGTGGTTTTCAATTTTTATCACTTAATCAAGGCTATATTTTTGAAAATATATTCTGTCTAGCTAGAATTAGGTGTAAGCTGTATAAAAAGTAAGAAATCATTTCATTAATACATTTGAAACTTAAATTGCGATATTTTCATAGTAAAATAACTGTAAGCATTATGGTTACTTACTTAAACCCTTTTATATTTTTTTTAATTTCATATTCAATAATCTTTATGAATTTAATAAAACATGACATGTTAATTTTAAAAGCATAAAAAATAACGGAAGTTGGTCAACTAGCTTTATCAAAATTCATCTTTACGCTTCTCTATTAAGACATAAAATCACATGAAAATAAATTTGTAAAATTGATCTATATTTGCTTCAATACAATATAAACCTTATTTGTATAGCGACAAAGCTGCTATTTCTTTAAAGTGAAACTCACCAAAAAGGCTTAACTTTAACTACTCAATGCATGTTTAACATAACGCCGACTCCGGAAGTGGGTGAGTAGATATTATAATTCTATTTAATGTTCGTACAATGGTGTTTAAGAATTCCAAACCAGAAGGTTTTCTATGTGTTTATAAGCAGTTTGAGTTGTTTGTCTTCGTGTTAGAGAAGAAGTGTCAGTAGAAAATAGACGTAAGAATTACCGGTTAGACATTATTCCTCTTGTAGCGAACTGTGTGAATACCACAGATTATGTATAATGTTCAGAAGCCCTAGACTAAAAAAAAAAAAATGAAATTGACATAAGCGTTGGCGTTAGCATTCAATCCAATACATTTTTTAATCTATTTTATGAATAGAATAGAAATCTTTGCCACTTGTCTAGGGCCTCTGGATAGTCAACCGTACAGGGTGCCAAATACGAGTTGTTATTACTTATTAATTACATTAACGCGATCGAAAAGTTTACTGCGTTTGGCTCTCTGATTGGTTAAAAGTTTCTAGCGGGCCAATCAGAGCACCAAACGTCGTAAACATGTCGATCGCGTTAACATAAAACAAACTCGCACTAGGCCCTCATTTGCATGAAGATACAAAAATGATTATGACGACTTCTGTGGTTCGGTGGTACTGTGTACTGTCTGCCACGCAGAGGTTGCGGGTTCGATTCCCGCTCAGTGCAAATTTGTGTGCATGAACATGAATATTTGTATTAGTCTGGAAGTTTCTATGTATAATATTGTATGTGTTTACAAAAAAAATACCTACTTATAAGTAAATTAGTATGTCTATGCACATTCTAAACCCATAACACAAGCTTTATTATATGCTTAATTTGGATCCAGATAGCGTTGTATAGTTTTTGTGTTATATTATAAAAATGGCGTAAGTACCTACCTATTTGCTATACATACAGTGCAGATAGGAGATATCTAAAATACTAAATTGGTATTTGTTACAATTGCCGCTCTTAACAAACGGACTAGCGATAGTTGATTGTATTTAGGTTGCTCTAAGAAAATATGGGATGAGTTAGGAATACTAGTTTGGGATGAGTGTAGAAATGGGATGAGACGTCATAGGATGAATACGGCATAACCCATTTTTATTACGTGTCGCTGTTGGATATCCTGTGTTTTATTTTTCATCTATGGTTAACATCATTGGCTTTACTACTTCGGTTTAAATCACTAAACATAATGCAGTCAAAGATGTACTAACAGCTGAACTCTACGACTTCTGTTCCCATGGATCAACCCTGACAGGTTTCAGCTACCGTTTTCCACCAGATTTAACACATAGATACAAATTCATTGCGTTGTTTGATCTTATCATTGCACCTAAACAAATAAACGACTGCACTTTTTAATCCCGGCTTCAGTTATTCAATTATAAATTTTATGTAAAAGGCTATACGGTTATAATTTGATTGAAGATGCTAGAAAAATGTGTCATTATGAGGTTTTATTAGTTTGCTGTTGTGTGTGGTGCAAGTGATGGGCTGTAGGTATTATGACTGCACTTTTTAATCCCGGCTTCAGTTATTCAATTTTAAATTTTATGTTAAAGGCTATACGGTTATAATTTGATTGAAGATGCGAGAAAAATGTGTCATTATGAGGTTTTATTAGTTTGCTGTTGTGTGTGGTGCAAGTGATGGGCTGTAGGTATTAAAAATTTTAGAGGGCCTAGACAAGTGGCATAGATGCTAATAGAACAGAATAGATTAAAAAATGTATGGGATGACATATGCTAACGACAACATTGGTGTTAGCTTATGTCAATCTAATATTTTATTTAATCTATTTTATTAGCATTTTTATGCCACATGTCTAGACCCTCAGGAGCGTCATCTTGCGCGTTGTCCTGTAAATACCTTGAACTCCTTTCTTTCTAATTGTTCTTATAATTTCCGGGGAAACCCTCAAAAGGATACAACTTTTTTGTACAGAGGAGGAATAGTCGTATCTATTTTTGATTTTGTTAGATTACGCAGTAGTCGGTACGGGCACCACTACCAGATTGTGAGTACGTTTTGACGTAATTCGTTTTATGCATTTAGTAGTAGCACAAAAAATAAATGATAAGATAGGTACTATAATAAATTAAGAGCTGCCAAAAAAAATCAAAGACAACCTCTGTGGTTCGGTAGTATTGTGTGAGCTGTGTATGAACTGCCATGCTAAGGTCGCAGGTTCGATTCACGCTCAGTGTGAATGAACATCTATTTGCATTGGTCTGGGTGTTTCTATGTATAACATATATGCGTGTTGTGTACAAAAAAAAGTATAAAGGTATGTTTATCCGCCTTATACAACCCATATCGCAAGCTATTAAATATGCTTACTTTGGGTTTAGATGGCGTTCTGTGGTTTTTGTGATAAAGACAAAAATCACTATGCTTGACGTAAAATAAAATTTCGCTTTATCGCCTTCGCTTCTCATTCACACCATACAAAAACTTGCACTCAGTACGATCATTGCAGATTAAGCTGCAGGTTTTCCGCCCAGCTAGTTCCGAATGCCCACATAACTCAATTGCCCACTTTGGCCATAGACTCTATTGTGTTTGACGCAATAGGTACTATGGTTGTTTGGTGATCGAATTAGCGATAGCTTATGTGATGAGAACCCACTGGTTTTTAAACGAATTAAAGTTTGCGATACATTTATAAAATGATATCAATGATCAGAGGCCCTAGACAAGTGTCAAACATTTCTATTCTATTCATAGAATAGATAAAACAATGTATGAGATTGACATAAGCGCTGGCGTTAGCTTATGTCAATCCAATACATTTTTTAATCTATTCTATGAATAGAATAGAAATGTTTGACACTTGTCTAGGGCCTCTGGAGTTCAAAATGTCTTGAGTAGGTACTTACTTTTGTTTATATTTTTCACGAGCTGTTGCTCAGCTCCACGCGCGTAAATGTCGGTTATATCTCTGTTGACATTGATTTTCCATACTAACTTTCATTCCATATTTCAATCTCTTTAAGCCATTTTTCGATAAAAGACAGCATATTATATGTTGTTTAGGTCTAATCTATTTCTATAGGTACTTACATACTTTTACTTACTATAATGTACTTAACAGTAGCGAAGAGTCACTTTTCCGAGGAGGGAAGCCGGTGGGACTAAAATATTTTGAGTTTCGGAAGGCTAATTAGTCTTTAAGTAGACACGCAAGCAGTAATAGGTATAGGAGGTCAGGACATATTTATAAGGGAAGCCGGCAGGAATCGTGTTATATGGACGCTTCGCCACTGGTACTTAAATTTTATCTAAATCGGTTCATTACTTTAAGCGTGAAAGCGTAACAGACAGACAGACAGACAGACAGAGTTATTTTTGCATAAAATTTATAATATTAGTATGGACCTGTGCATGGATCAGCTTCTAGAAGCGCGGTTTTACCCGCGTTCCGTTATATTACATCTTTAGTTACTGTTTGCTCCCGTCGACAGTAGCTTATACCTAACCTTCCTCAAGAACTGGGCTATCAAACACAAAAAGTGTCATTGAAATCCGACTAGTAGTTCCAGAGATTAGCGCGTTTAAAAAAAATCCTATTTATAGGTAGGTATACTAGCTTCCCGCAGCGCGATACCACCCGCGTCTTTGCTTACTGCTCTGCTCCTGTCGCCATTAGCGTGATGTTACATAGCCTATAACCTTCCTCGGGAACTGGGCTATCATACGCAAAAAGAAATTTTGAAATCAGACTGGTAATTCCAGAGATTAGCGCGTTCAAACATACAAACAAACAAACTTTTCTGCTTCATATAATTGATAATAATATAAGATAAGCTAACTGTCATGGGTTTGATGGTGAGGTGCCTATTACTTTATCCACTAGATTGCAAGTAGTATAATTTTAGTTAAGCTTGTCACGCTTGCTAATTAAATGCGGCTTAGCAATTTCGAACTTATAAGGCTAGCCTCCAGCTTCTGAAAGGCTGATCAACGAAAAATTAACTAATCGCCTGTTATCTCATTGCGTTGCTAAAAGCATGAATAATTACTTAGTAATTAGGTCTAATTAGGTCTAATTAGGTCATTATATCAGCCAAAAGACGTCCGCTGCTGGACATAGGCCTCCTACAATTTTCGCCACCGTGGTCGGTCGTTCGCCGCCCTCATCTATCGGTTACCCGCCACCCTTATAAGGTCGTCTGTCCACCTTGTGAGGGGTCTGCCCACGCTGCGTCTTTCGGTTCGTTTCCTGCACATTGCCACTTCAGAGAAGCAGCTCTGCGAGCCACATCAGTTATTTTGGTTCTCCTACGGATTTCTTCGCAGGAAGACGCCTAATATGGGCCGCTCTATAGCCCTCTGAGCGACTTTGGGCCTTCTGATAAAACCCATAGTAAGCGATCATGTTTCTGCTCCGTCATCCGTTCACCGATCCGTCCGATCCGTCATCACTGGCAAGGCATACATTCGGGGGAAGATGGAAATAAACCGGCAACACACACTGGTCAAAGACCTTTAGACACTGCGGTAGTGATACTAGCGGACGAGAAGATATGTTGTAGCTTCCCGTACGCTGCCCAGCCGAGTTGAATTCGACGAGTGACCTATTTCTCGAAATCAGATTTACCTAATCGAACTGTTTGTCCCAGGTAAGTATATGTACTCGTCAAGGAATTAGGTCAAATTGTATTGTATTGTAAGCATGCTTTTAGCATGCTTGTAGGTAGGTAATTCCCATGGGATAAATTGAACAGGTGATTATCTTCGTTAATCGTTAATAAATCATTAAGTTTTCGTTGATCAGCTGGGGGTAAGCCTTTTTCTTTTATATTAGCCTACCAAAGTGACTCCACCCCGCCTGATGGTAAGCAGTCAGTGGAATCCACAAGTGGTGGCCACCAATAGCCATCAACTTAAACTGCTGGAATGGTGGCTTCCACTATGGCGCCTGGGAACGGGGTTAGGGGAAGGGAATGAGGGAGGTGAGAAAAGAGGAAAATAGAGGAAATCGGGCCTTCGGCGATTCTCTCTCTCTCTAGATTGTATGACCCTATTAAACCCTTGTAGAAGAATCATCCATATTTCCCATTGATTTGAAGCGTTATAATCCAACCAATCTAAAATGCAAGATATTTAAATATCAATAAATCAATTCGAGATCAATCACAGACGGTTGCAATCCTCAACCGTTTTGCATAAGAAAACGACTATCAATCAAAAAGTTTAAATTCTGATTCTAAATTTAAATTTTTAAAATAGACCGATCGTTTTATGCCCATTCATACAAAAAGGAACCATTCAGTATCGATTTTAAATTTGGAATTAAATAAAAAAAATATTAGCATGAAAATATCGATATAACGGATTTGTTCGATACAATCCGTAACAAATAAGCGAATTTGTATCTCTTTTGTATATCAAATGTATTAACATATGACATTGTGTCCTTGCATAGGCCAGCGATATGGTAATGATACTTTATTGTGATCGGTGTGTTGAATCGCGCGCGCATCGAACTTATTTGTTGTTGCGCGATTTCACGGAAAATCTGATAGCTTTATAGCTGACATAACGTATAGAGAATTTCTCAAAAGTAATGCGATGCTATACAATCCTTTCACATTGTGCTTAGTTATTTATGTAATCCTAAAAATATTGTGCAATCTTTATTGTCGCTTATTAGTTACAGTTTTATGTGTAAATTTAATAAAACTGACTTATAATATTTAATTAAAATTTATTATATAGACATAACCTTTTAGAATAGTACCTACTTAAGCTATTTATCACGCAAAAACAATTGGTATTCTAAACAACCTTTGTTTAAAATACAAATCGTTATCAAATTTTCAAGCAATAAGGCATTTAACAAAATTACCTGCTATGTGACCACCACAGTGGACCAGTAGAAGTATGTGCGATTACTGTACTGTAAATAATTTCACATGAGAAATAATACCTGGTTCATAAATATTTATTTCATTTTAGTTATGCTTAGTCCGTCAATAGCATGCCTAAAAAGTTATTCGCGGGGGTGTATAACCCGGATAAAAAAAAGATAACTTTCGCACTAGGCACTAAGTAGTGCAAAAGTTATATTTTTACACAACTAAAATAAGAATAAATAGTTAACATTATGAACACTATCTAATTCAAGACAGGTAAGACCTGCCTCTTAAATTAAAATCTATAATACCCAAATTAAACTATAATCTTCTGTATAATCTAGATTTTCAACAAATCATTATGCGCTATAGTGATAATGTGGAGATAAATTCCATGCTTTATTAGATTGCTTTACAGATTTCGTGGAGGGAAATTATTATATTTCAGGCCTAATAACATTCAAAGAGTTTTTATTAATGGCGCCATTTGCCTATTACTAAATTAAGTATTTATACCATTTGGCCAATAAACGAATTTGTAACGGTCTGTCGAGTTCCGTTGTGATCTGTAGATCTAATTTAAATCACAGTAGCCGAAGCAATAAAAATAACAAAGGTACCTGCATCTACACATGTTACCAAATCTACATACATGATGTGCCCCAGTCATATGCAAAAATCATTTATCGACATTTTAAATTCCTTTATCAGTGGCACATGTACAGCGTCGCGGATTGTTCAATAGAATTTTTTATTATCAATAAAATGTGTACGTAGTTAATTTGCGTATATTGCATTGTAGACCGCACATTGTGCGTAGTCGGTCCGTGCGTCGACGCCCTTAGGGCGCGACCCGTTGCCCTCGTGTCGCCAACATTTCACACAACCTAACAATTCAATTATCGAACGCTTTTATTGTGTCATATTCATAATTTTAAACGGCCTTCCATTTTTCGGTGGCCATGTCGATTTCTCAACAATTCCTCATTTGAATTTGAACTGTGTATGACATTTGTGAATTTTTACCGTTTTAGGTTTGGATAGGGATGTATCATTTACGTATTTGCATATCACATGGTATTGTATCGTTATTGGATCATATCATACTTGTTAGACATATGCTAATTTTAACAGAAATTTTATTGATCCTTAGTCAAAGTTATTTTATACTTCGACAGAATGTTATTCTTCAATCTAGCTTCCGTTATAATTTCTATTGATGTTAAAAGTTTTTTTATTATGGACGAGCCTTAAAAATATCTCAACCGTCTTTTACTAAGAAATCGATATGACATTGTATTTTAAGTATATGTATCTACTGTATGAAATGATGTGTGAAGATGTTTTATTCAGTTGCCAACGCTTACGTAGGTACTTGTACTATGTAGATATTTAATAAAATTGTCGATGAATGAATTATATTTTTTATGAAAATATGTGCCAAATCCTATATTACTTTTAGTTGAAGAGTCAAATTATAATGCTAATAGGTTCGGCACTGGCAACAGTAACAGTTTTCTACAATTCAAGACAATATTATCGTTATATACTCAGTGGTGGTATACAAGTTAGGTGCTTAAATTATAATAACATACCTTAAAAATATCACTCTAATTACTTACTACTACTCTTATTTGCGTCAACGATCATCGGTCAGGTAGGTATGGTCAATGGTCAGCCCATTGCCACTTTAGCTCGACCATCTGCTTCTAGTCCTTACTAAGTATCTTATGCTCCATGGCAACATCATGCATGCCTCACTATGTGGTCTTAAATTTGTCGAATGGTCCTGCCCTAAACCTCGTGTCAGCGCTGTTAGTTATAAATTTATAATAGATAGGGCTTCACTTGGTAAAGATGTAGCGAAAACTTTACGTAGCTTACAAAATTGTGTATAACTGAATCCTTCTATCCACTTATTTCATAAGCTATAATGTACAATTTGCCCAAGGTGGGTAATAAGGTATCTATAATTGTTGTGAAATAGTTTCAAGCAAAAATGCTTTGACATGTTATTATATTGATTTTGGTGTGACATGTTCAATGAACACGATCTTGGTTTTTACCCATATTCAAGCAGATATCAACATAAATATACTATAACTACTTACAACGTTAATAAAAAAGACGACAGGTTTAAATTGTATTGTATGAGTTTAGTGATTAAATAAATAACTTCAATAATTTTATCGAATAAAATAACAGTTTTTTAGTATAGTGATCTTTTAAATATATTCATATTTGTAAGATAACCAAATCCAACAATATCGAATTGAATTAAGTTACTTTAACAAGTGAAATAAAATAAGTATGAAGTATAATTAATAATTCTTAAGCGTTATGTTTGGGTGCAGTCTTAGTAGATTTGTTAATTTATAATATTTATTAGAAAAATAATCTAATAAGTAGGTACTCAAATCAATTATATTTTAGCAATTCATGTTATTTTAATTAATTTACAAGTCTTTATTAGACAAATATGTAATGTTACAGCTAACAGTTGAACCAGTCAAAATATAATTGATTATAGGCAGGTGCATACTATTTTCTTACTGCAAAGCTAATCCCTTACAGGTATAACTAGCTTATGAAAAATTCATCAGCACTCTTAATCAATTTGAATTGACAATTTTCGACTAATATTTCATATAGACGTTTGACTGCACCGTTGGTCTAGTGGTTAGTGTAACTGACTGCGACGCCGGGTGTCGTGGGTTCGATTCCCGCGGAAGGCAAATATTTGTGTGATGAACATTTGTATTTGTCTTTAGTCTGGGTGTTTCCTATGTATTATAAGTATGTATTTACAAAAAAAAAAAAAGTATGTATATGTATTATATTTCAGTTATCTAGTACCCATAACACAAGCTCTGCTTAGCTTGGGACTAGACGACAGTGTGTGATAGTGTCCACATATTATTATTATTATTATATATTATGTTGAAAATTATTCAACACCGAATGTCTTCTAAAATTTAAACTTCGAAAGTATCTACTTAGGTATACCTACACGAGACTGAAAATCTTTAATTTATATTTTACGAAATAATAAATACTACTTGACATTTGTGTCAAAGAGAAGTTAATAATAGTTATTAAATAAAAAGTAAAATATTTAGTAGACATACATACTCGTGCAGTATTCTCGTATCTTAACATACAAGAAAAATCTCTTAAAATGTTCAGTATTGAAAATTCATATACTTATGTATTACATGTACTTATTTATAATATTCATTATTCATTCACTTCTTTCTTTATTAATAATTCTAAATGCTTTCTTGATTTTATTTATTGTTTGACCTGAAGAGCACATATTTCTACTAAGACGTAAATCTTATTCGATTACACAACGATTCTGTTCAAAATGGCATCCAGTGATTCGTTTTATTTATTTATTAATTATTTACGAGGTCATAAAATAATTTATAGGACCTTTAAGCATGTGATTAAAATTACCCATGTACTTACGTAAATATAAAAGTTTATATTAGCATAATAGTACTTGCAGTAAGGATTGAAACCACGCACATACCAATTAGACTTTCTGAAATTCATGTTGTGGAATTTTGAAGTTTGACTATAAACCTAGAGCTTAGTCCAGGTCTGAAAGTACCAATTTTACCTTTAGAAAGACTTGTGATGGAAACTCGTGCTTCGTCTGAATAAGAAGACACTTTTGACCTGTAGTAACACAATACTTAATAGTGTTGGATATAAGTACCTACCTATCTATTATTAGGGTGAGTGACCATGGCAGGTTACCCTAATTTCCCTCCCTCTATCCTTAGGGGAGGCCTATGTCCAACTGTAGACATTTTTTGGATTCTTCTTCTTCTTATCGAGTGGTTAGTGGTCAACCTAGTGTCAGGATTTGTTCAGGTCGCCCGTAATTTATTATACAGGCATCCGACTTGACCTAACGACTGTTATCAACTTGGTAACAACCGGGACCGACTTTTAACGTGCCCTTCGAAGCACGGAGACGCTCAGATCAAATTCCACTATGTGGTCACCCATCCATAGGCCAGCCGCACTCTTAGTTGCTTAACCCGCAGATCGATTACCGATCAGTGAGTGCAACGAGCTATGAACGCTTCTTTTGGATTGATAATCACAATTAATTACTTCGATATCTCATTGGCAAAATTAACATTTAGTAAAACATCAAATTCATAAATATCTACCTACATAATTATAATACCGATAATAATATGTATAATATGAAAACATTAGTCTTATTACAAATTAACACAACAAAGGTCAAAGACATACTTTTAGTGTCCGACGATACGGATAAAATGTTGCACAGTGCATTGTTTTCTCAATAAGCAGTATAACGACATAGCGCTAAGTGGACATTGAGAGACTAAGGTGAGACCTGTCACACGAATTTATTCATGTTTCATACACCGAGTCATCTTAAACAAAAAGTGGACGGAACGAGCGAGACCGAAGTACGACGCAACCAATTTGCATTGTACGCCTGCTAGTAAACGTTTAAAATTCTTATTTCGAATGTTGGTCTCGTTCTGCATAATAACATCCGTAAGGCAATGGCAGTTGCTTCGCCAATGAGAGCGCTCGGCTCTTATTCGTGGGCGTAGTGGCGCGCTGCGATTGGCCCGCTCGCTCGGGTTGATCACTCGATTTGTCGGTAGTAGCCACCGCAGTCGGTGCGCGCGATTGTCGATTGTCGCCATTGTGACGGAGCGACGGCCGCGCGGTACGCTCGTTTGATTCGCAGCGATAACGCAAATCGAGTAAATCGATCGTGTAATAAGTATAACAGTTACACAATGACGATACAGATAAATTAAGTATTTTGAGTATTATTGATCTTGTGTGTGTGTTGTGAGGACATTGTTTTGAACGTGATTGCAGCAGCTATGGATCTGGACTTGCATCAACGGGCCAGCGGCCACTTCATGAGGTAAATGTTAGATAAAAACTTTTATTTAGTAATTGATCTTCTTTGACTCTAAGAGTCGAGGTTACCAGCTGATGTCAATGAACCTGTGTCAAATCGATTAGTGTTGGTGATTGTTTAGTGATGATTGTGCTCTACTGTTTTTTGTTTATACGTAGGTAGGTATCTACTGTAGGTATTATACCCGCAGTTCTATTTTTTGATAAAATTGATGAAAAAACTTTCCTACAGATTTATAAAATTAAAGTAAGCATCTACAGATCAATATACAAAATTAAGTAAATAGTTAAAATATTTATAATACCTACCTACTTACCCACCTTCCATCCATTTATATTCCAATATGCAAGCTGCTAATAAGAACCATTTTGCTCTAATAACTTGCTATTAGGTAGAACTTTTATTTTCATGACTTAAATCAATTGCCTCAGCCCAAATAGGTACCTACCTACCTTCTCTTCCTTTTCCCTTTCCTTCCTCATCGCTTTATCCGTGGTCGGCAACAGCTAGGTTGTATTTTCTAAGCATTATTATTACTGCTATGCTTGGAAAACAGCCATCTCTAAAGGTTACGGTTACCACTTACCTTCAGGTGGGCCGGGCCGTATGATTGTTTGCCACCAAAGATGTAGGTATAAAAAAATAGTACCTACAAGTACTTTAGGTAGGTACTTACACTTACAAAAAATTGTAATACTATTATGTATTTGAGCTATTATAGGTACCTGTACCTATGGGAAGCGGTTTCAGGTTATTCTGTCTCGCGTCAAGTCGCCTACCGTTTCGCAGTGTCGATTCTATTCCTACCCGAGTGCCTGTGGGTGTGTACTTTTAAAGCTTTTTGCGTTACAGGGAATGAAGAATTTGATTACGGCGGAGCATAGGTACAGTGTATCAAACACTTTCATCGTCAAAAACACACTAACCACAACTCGAAAATGACTAGCTACGGCTTGATTATTTTCTGAGCATTGTATAGTACCTACCTACCTAGCTGCTGCCACACAAAACTCTCGTGTTCTATCTCCGATTTGGGTGAAACGTTGGATTTGAGAAGTTTTGGCAATTTTTGGCAATAGACATTTCCCCTGTTATATATACATATAAGGCCTAAGTCTTACTTTATACAGCTCTGCCTACCTCTTTGGAATTTGTTTTACCATGCTTGCGTGCCATATGTTTCGATTCTACCAAGTTATTGTCAATGCTGCTTACCCATTACGATTGTGATAGTCCTCGCTTTTGATTTATAAGTTTAGAATTAGATAGGTACCTATATTGGGATTGATAACAAGTCGTCATCGTAAGTAGGTAGGTATATTCAATCACATAGACCGTATAGCCACCTGCTTATTGAGATTTGATAAGTGTAATCGCTTAAAAAAAAGTCGAAATGACCCAGTGGATAAGGCACCCGCTTTGTAAACACGAGGTAGGTAGGTACTACCTAGTGGGTTCGAATCCGGGCAAGTACCTACCAATGTGATTTTTCAATACATATGTAAGTACTTACCTAGGTACTTTCTAAGTTTATCTGAGTGAGGAAACCTGGGCTTAAAAGTCTGAAATTGCCAATCCGCCTTGAGCAAACGTGGTGATTAATGCTCATGCCTTCTCGATAAGAGAAGAGGGCTATGCCATGCAGTGGGACAGTAAACAGGCTGGTATTATTATTATTAATCGCTTGGCAAAGAGCATTACATTGTAGTCTTTTACGACGCTAAAGCAGAGTCTTATGGGCAGACAGCTGTTCTGAATCTAGTACCTGGTTGCGGCCCTTGATGGTAGTAGTTCTCAGACTTCTGATTGATATAAACTGTTTTTGAACCGACAGCGGCGGCGGCGATAAATGTGCTAAAGTATAAAGGGATACCTAATTGTGATTTAGATAAAGATTCTTGTGATTCTTGTGTTGGATTGATCGTGATAACGAGGTAATCCTCGCAGATCTTTCGATCGGTAGGTTTGTTACAGTACTGTAAGTTAAAACAGGTACCTAAGTATTTATATTTGTGTAGGTAGGTAGATATAATATTCAACATATTATATGAAATATTACATTATATTGTATGAAAAATCTCTCAAAAAGTATTGAAAGTATTTATTAGATGGATACCTATAGCTTCTAACAGTGGCTTCCTAGAGACGATGATTAAGTGACAAACTATATGATACCATGATGGCAGCGACAAGTAAAGCATAGGACAGATAGGTATGGTAATGTTTGGGGTAGAACGACGCCCAGCGGGACCTACTAAAATATTTTCACCGAAGTTTTTCGGTAGATTGACATAAAACAAGCCATCCCAACATTTGTATGTTAATGAGAGGTGTGGTCAATTAATTTGTCCAAGACTATTCTGAATGTAATGCAGAGGTTTTTTTGTTATACGACTTTGGTGGCAAACAAGCATACGGCTCACCTGATTGTAAGTGGCAACCGTAACCTGTGTTTTCCAAGCATTACGAAAATAATAATGCTTAGAAAACAACCAAATCGTTGCCGACCACGGAGAAGGGGTTGAAAAAGGAAAAGGGAAAAGGATTAGGAACGAGGGGGTATTTGGGCTGCCGTCGCTTTCACTCACCGAGCGACACACATTAGCATGAAAACTAATATTCTTACGTCGATCTTCTATGAGAGGGTAGTACTGCGCCGGGCGATCCGGCCCATTCATGCTGAAACCAGCGTGGATCTACTACTGTTAAATATATATAAACACACTAGCTTCTGACTTCTTTAAGAGATGGATCTAGAACTATCTACATCCACTGTTGGTCATAAGACTTCACTAAACAGAGAAGAGTTCGCCACGTTGTGTGATGCAATAAGTTCGTAATCAAGTTCTTCTGTCCATTTCTTGATATTTACAGAATTGCTTTCTTTTAATTTCTATAATACTACCTACCGGTTGCGGTGTTTTTCGAGCGCTATGACATTATTCTTCTTCAAACGAGGTTTAAAGAGAGCATTAATATCACGGTAGGCAGCGGCTTAGTAGAGCCCCTGGCATTACAGAAGTCCATAAGCGACAGTTGCCACTTAACGTCAGGTGAGCTGTTGGTTCGACTGCCACTGTGGAGAATAAAAAAAATCTTTAATTCAAGATTCTTTAGAATCTCGATTTTATGCAATGGATTGTTTGGCGCTGAAAAGGCTAATTCAAAGAACTTCTTTCATAAGGTTTTATACTCGTAATTATTTATAAAACATTTATATCTAAATATGGACAATATACGGAGTCGGGGAGGCTCGCTAGTTATTATCAACATTTTTTGACTAGCATTTACAGTTTATCTGTATGCTTGGCGTTTGTTAATAAACGGCAAATTCTTCATGTTTTTACAAGTGAATGTTTTAGTTTATCAGTACCATATCATCTTTGAGACTGAGAGGAGTCAGTTCCTAGTAAAGGCGCGCAAGCTATAAAGTTACAACAATTGTAATCTATGACATTATGTAGGCAATTGATAAACGCGGATATAATTATTTACACGTAATTAATCGTTTATGATTATTCCGCTAACACTAGGTAGTATTGAGATATGTAATTGTCTAGGTTTCTATTGAAAACCGTGCAATTCTAATAATTTAAGTTGTTGTTTTGACTGCATGGTTTAAGAAAACCGATCCTCCAGGGGATCGGACCGGAATAACTTTGTCTTTCGTACATGGCACAAATCATCTCTTCCCGACTTATATTTCCTTAGACATATGAGTCCAAGGGAATATAAGTTTAGTAATAACGTATTTTATGATTGTATTCATACCAATAGCGTAGGACACATATAAACACATAAATGGATCAAAAAGTGACGCAACTAACTTTAGACCGATTTCCATATTGCCAGCTATTAGCAAAGTGTTTGAGAAAATAATTTTGCAGCAATTAGAAAGTCACTTTGTCTCAAATAAATTGTTACACAAAGAGCAATATGGCTTTACTAAAGGTCGTTCTACAATAGATGCAGGTATTACATTGATTAAGCATATTTATAGTGCCTGGGAAAATTCGATGGATGCTATTGGTGTCTTCTGTGACCTTTCAAAAGCCTTTGATTGCGTCGAACACAATACGCTTCTACGAAAACTCAGTCATTATGGTATTAGGGATGCTGCACTCAATCTAGTTGCCACTTACTTAAGCAATAGAATACAATATGTTGATATAAACGGAAGTAGGTCTACCGGATTACCTGTAGCTATGGGCGTGCCACAGGGTTCCATTTTAGGCCCTTTTCTTTTTCTGATTTATATCAATGATTTGCCATTCCATATTCAGAATTTTTGCGACATTGTACTGTTCGCTGATGACACATCACTTTTATTTAAAGTGGATCGTAAGGAAACTAACATTGATAAAGTGAATAGCTCACTAGTGAAAGTTCTGGACTGGTTTAGTGCGAATAACCTACTGCTTAATTCAAAGAAAACTAAATGTGTTAAATTTACTATGCCCAATACTAAAAGCCTAGCTATTAATATAAGTTTAAATAATGAAACTTTGAGCTTTGTTGAGTCTACAGTTTTTTTGGGTTTAACTTTAGATAACAAGCTTCAATGGGGTACCCAAATATCGTGTCTTGCTGGTAAACTCAGTTCCGCAGCCTTTGCGATAAGAAAGGTAAGACAGTTTACCGACATAGAAACAGCTAGACTTGTCTATTTCAGCTATTTCCATAGCGTGATGTCATACGGTATACTGCTCTGGGGCAAGTCTGCGGATATTGATTCAATTTTTATAATTCAAAAACGAGCAGTGCGATCTATTTACAATTTGGGCCCTAGGGTTTCACTAAGAGAGATTTTTAAAGAAATAGGTATTCTGACGGTGGCGTCTCAGTATATCTTCGCCAATATTATGTTTATCAAGAAAAATATAGACTTGTATTCCAGAAACTGTGACATGCACTCTGTGAATACTCGAGGTAAACATAAATTAGTTGGTACATATTATCGCCTACATAAAGTAAACAACTCATTTGCGGGTCTAGGTGTACGTTTCTATAACAAATTACCCATTGACATTATGAATCTACCCCTACAAAAATTCAAACAAACTGTTAAAAACCGCCTTATTCTAAAGGGTTATTATACTATTAATGATTATTTAAATGATAAAGCAGCATGGGTATAGTTGCTCGTTTAATGCAAGATTAATGTTATATTGATTATTATTGTTGTAGCTTTATTGACTATTATTATCATTAAGTATATTGATATTTTTATTATTGTACTTATATTGACTATTATTATCATTCAGTATATTGATTATTATTATAGTAATTATATTGACTATTATTGTAATTATGTTGACTATTGTAGTAAAAGTTTAATGTGAAGTAGATGCATATCATGATCATTACGAGTTCGTAAGGCATAATACATTTTATTAGGGTTCTTTTACCACCCATGCCCTGCATTGTCATGCTCACTAAAATGTCATTGCTTGTGGTGTCGTATTGGCCGGGTCATCACCTTCCCTCTAATATGGCGAGGGTGATGATGGCTGGCCCGTGCGTCATGCTCGTGAACGGGTGCTACTTGGGATGACTGGTCAATCTTGGCATGGCTTACATTTAATATTCAATCCAGTATTACCTTGTCGTTCAATGTGACCAGGGGGTGCATTTACCAGTTTAATTAAAATACGTAGTCAAATTACCATACTAGTTGAAACTAAATAATTGAATTCCTTGTTTTCTTTCTTTAATCTTAGTATTATATTAATTAGTTAATTTGTAATAATTACTTTGTATGGTTCTTTGGTTGCGTTGAGTGTTTAAATTGTAACTCATTCAAATAACTGTAATTATCTGGCGATTGAAAAGAGTGGCGTGAGTTTCTTGCCAGTTCTTCTCACAGCTCTACCTCGTCAGCGAACTGGCTGTAGGTCAATTGTCTGACAAAATGTAATGTTGACTTTTCATAAGCATCATACTTTATGATCTAAATGAAATAAATGCTTTGACTTTGACTTTGACTTTGACATAGCTCGCAGAAGTGATAGCAATGGCCGTCTTTCGGCTGATGTGATAATGACAGTGTTTCTATAAAATTCAAGAATAGGGCCGGTACCTATGCCAGCAGCCAACTATTGACGAATGGCACTATTAGGGAATTTTTTTTGGCTTAAATCCACAGTATGATAACAAATAAAGGGTTCTGCTGTTATCTGTACCGTTGGTCTAGTGGTAAGTATAACTGACTGCGACGCCGGGTGTCGTGGGTTCGATACCCGCGGAAGGCAAATATTTGTGTGATGAACATTTGTATTTGTCTTTAGTCTGGGTGTTTCCTATGTATTATAAGTATGTATTTACAAAAAAAAAGTATGTATATGTATTATATTTCAGTTATCTAGTACCCATAACACAAGCTCTGCTTAGCTTGGGACTAGACGACAGTGTGTGATAGTGTCCACATATTATTATTATTATTATTATCTATTAAACTAATAATAAAAAGATAATTTTTTGTTACATTTGTTTGTTTGTTTGTATGTTGCGATCAAGACCTACGTAACCGATTTAAAAAACTCTTTCTCTATTAGAAAGCTACAAATAGAAAGAGTAACATAGACTATATTTTTTTATGTTTAACATATTTAAACTTTAATATTTTAAGCGCCTTTGTAAATCTGAATGATACAATGAGTCACTATTGCAATAAATTAGAAGGCATTTGTTGTAAGACCGAATGAAACTTTTGATAACGAAGCCAAGCGAGGTCGACCTCTAGTTATTTAGTACAGGCTATTTTGTTGCCTAGCTAGCAAAACAGAAGTTCATCTACTTGATTGTTTAGGTACATATATTACAAAATAACTTTGTAAGTACAAATTATTTATGTCACAATATGTAGTACCTGTCACAAGGTGGACCGGCGACCATATAGGGGTGGTGGGCAACTGATGAATGGGGACGGCGAATGACCGGTTAAGGTGGCGAAAATTGGGAGAGGCTGATATTTTGATGATCTCTACCAGGTATCTACAATCTGTATTTTGTATAAGAATAACAACAAGATATTTGGAGCATATTTATTATATTACTATATACCTATACTACATACCTCCGTCCACGTGGATGTCGGTTATCGCATACCTACAATTTTATTTCTACGCCTTCACCCGCGCCTTTTGTCTTCCTCTGACACCAGACCGATTTTCAGGATATACAGTAGCCCTATGTCTCCGGCACCGAATCTATCTACATACCAAATTTTATCAAAATCGGTTCAGTGATTAGGCGTATAATATAATATTAGTACGGAAGTATGGATTTAAAATAGAAACAATAATACGCGGACCGTTAATCTATCTATAACTACATAGAGAGATACACATTTTGTTTCTTACCTACCAAGTTTCTTTTAAGAATGGTTTTTATTTATTTATTTATTTATTTATTTATTTATTAAACTTCATGCACATAGGTACAGAGGCGGACTTAATGCTGTAAGCATTCTCTACCAGTCAACCTTAGGTGATGCAGAGATAAGCAAAGTAGGTGCAGTTATTGAAGCAGAATGATAAAAATCTAAAATAGTTATGATCTAAGTTAAAAGTATAAAAATAAAGTTTAACCATAAAGAAAATAAACAGTGAATACTTAAATATTATAATACAAATAAGTATAAATAAGTAAATATAAAAATACATATATACATAAATAAATGTATACATAAATACATAAATACACTATAAATATGATGAGTAAAGAGACATTAACGTGATAACTTTTTATGGTAATTCTAATAGTAATAACATCATTATTAATTTATTATCTTTGCTAACAAGATTCTGATAAGACCATAGTATACGCTCTGAGATAATTAGGGCCAGAAGTAGGTTGGAGCTGAGGTTTCTGTGGATGAGACCGTAGGTTTTTTACATAACTTGGTGCAAGTAGGTGACCTATCTGGTAAGTTATCTATAATATTTTTTAAAGCAAAAGAGTTTCTTTGAACGCTTTAATCTCTGGAACTACCAGTCGGGTCAGAATAAGTAATTCTTTTTGCGTATGATACGTTTTTGAGGAAGGTTATAGGCTATGTGACATCACGCTATTGGCGACGGGAGCAGAGCAGTAACCAAAGACGCGGCAAGCTGGTCATATGTTGTGCTTAGGTACGAATTTATTTTATAAAAATGAAAAAGCAATGCTACGAAAACAATCAAACTTTGCCCGTGAGAAAGGAGGCAATATGAGAGGAGGACCAAAGAGTTAGTTGGGCCTCAAGAACTTTTGCTCACCAAATGAAATTTAAAAGAACAGAGAATCTCCTGCCTTGACATGAGCTTCCTTGGCCGACTTGGAAGTCTCTAATTAGACTTCGGGTTCGGACTTAGGTTGGTTTTATATTAGGAACCTACTAGAGCCAATATAGGTTCCATAACTTAAGAACCATATTATTAAAGAACACAATCTCAAGAGTAAAATTGAACTAGGTCATACTTTATACAGTTTACAATTCAATACATTTAACAAAAAGTCTTAAACAAAAAGAATCAGCCTCAACAAAACAGTTTATAACCAATTAAGTCTCTGAGCTGGCTTAATGATTAGGACAAGCACTTCTTTTTATAAAGGTTGTAAATGGTATTTACAGATTTATAATGGCCATTAGTCTTTGATGCGCCGACAATTTTTATATCTGAGATGATATTTTTATTTTGAGAGAATAAGAACAATATGCATTTTTTTGCTATTGGTGGCACATCGATAAGGTATCGCATAGATATATTGAACACAATTGACTGTGACTAATGTCTTCGCTGTGTCTGCCACTAAGTAAAGTATACAAGACAATACTGTACTTGCAGCTAATAGTAGAATCTTTAAGAATATTACATTGGAGACCAACCACAAACTACTACTCACCAAACAGGTAGTGCCGTTGTGATAACAGTCTTCCTTCATTTTTAATCTGAGACAAATCTGCTAAATGTTTCAAAAATAATTTTAATTATGATTTCTAAGTGTCTGTTCATCATTTAGTTTTTACGTAGGTAGACTTTCTTTTTTGAAGAAAACATCATACCAGCGTACTTTAACAATACAAATGAAATAATGGCATTCAGACGAGGCAAATATTTATGGATCATACAAAGCAGACGGTGAAGGAAAACATCGTGAGGAAACCTGGAGTTAAAAGTCTGAAATTGCCAATCCGCCTGCGCAAGTCGCAAGCGTAGCGAGAAGAGGTCTTTGTCCTGCAGTGGGACAGTAAAACAGGCTGGTATTATTATACAGAGCTTGTCATCCATAATCTTGCACAGCAGACAAGCACTGTAAGCCATTGAAGCAGTACAATTCTTACAAATAGAGATAACAAAAGATCTGAGTCTGTATATATCAGAGCACAGTCAAGAAACATGTCTACCAATCATAGTGATTACCACCTCATTACAACATTTACTTGCGTCGGTTACATTTAACGTATCGCCTATGTTCTCGCCGCGCGCAAACAATTGATCATTCACGTTTGCGTATGGCATTAGCGTGTGTGTGAGCGGCGCCGATTTCACTTACTGACATGTTATGTTGAGACAAAAAGTCATGCTGTAAAGGTCCGTACATAACACTGCAACATAGACGGAGCTTTTTCGTCCTGATGACTAAGCAGCTGATTGGCTGAGTCTTGAACATTTTTATTTCTTAGCAAGAAGTATTGACTGGCCTATTGGTCTAGTGGTTAGTGACCCTGACTGCTAAGCCGGAGGTCGTGGGTTCGATTCCCATCTAGGACAAACCTTTGTGTGATGAGCATGATTGTTTGTTCTGTGTCTGGGTGTAATTTATCTATAATATGTATGTATTTACAAAAAAAAAATGTATTTAAGTAGTATATCAGTTGTTTAGTACCCCTAACACAAGCAAATATAATTGCTTAATTTGGGGCTAAATGGCGCTGTGTGAATGTGGTAGAATATTATTATTATTATTATTATTATCCAAGTTTGAATGCAAACTTCTTCATGTAGGAATGCAGATCGAAGCGGGATGTGTTATACTGTGTAATTCTAATACTGTGAAATCGGCGTAGAGTCAAAACTATTATTTATTTTCATTTAGCGAAGAAAGAAATATAGAAGGCGTCAAATTTGAGTAACTTTCCCTGAAGAAGTACCCTCACCCAACATTACTAAAAATTTTTAAAAAAAATTAATAATAACACTACCTGAAGCAGATTTGTAGTGGACATCAGAACTACATTGCTAGTAAATGTTGTATCTTTAGCTGTTACCGTGATTACATCATGTCAGGGCGGATGCACCATGTCATGCTGGATTTATTTGTTTTTGAGTCAAAAGACACCAACCATCTCTTTATGATGATCATAACTATATTCCGCGGTTTCATCTGCATCTTTGGTTACTGCTCTGCTCCTGTCGCCAGTAGCGTGATGTTACATAACCTATAACCTTCCTCAAGAACTGGACTATCATACGCAAAAAGAATTGTTCATATCCGACTGGTAGTTCTAGAGATAAGTGCGTTCAAACAAACATACAAATTTTACGCTTTATATAATAGTAGGTATAGATATAGTTAATTGGTTTAGGTAAACATGGAGTTCACTATTCTAGGATGCTCTCAGCTATCAGCTCCCAAATCATCAATAGAAAATTTGCAACAGGTGCAATTATTCCGTTTTGTTCGAAACCGCTAACTTTGGATACAATTTAAATAGGGTTTTAGGCTATTTTTATTGAAAATGAGTTTCGTATTCAGCAGGCCCAAAACTACCGGATTAAAAAAAAAGTTTTTTGACCAAAAGTGTAATTATCCCGTTTTGTTCGCCAGCTCTTCATTACTAATACCTCACATTCTTTAATCTCGATACGTCTTTATTTTACAAGCATACAGAACCGTTCTACCTACTACTGTGTGACCACACTTTCGGTTTACAAGAGATATCTCGGCGTTTCGACGTCCCACCGTTAATTGTAAAGACAAACCGAGTTGTTGTTTGCGCCAATGTCTTACGACCTCTAAGTAGTTTACAGTAGCATGTTTGTCAATGTTGGGGAATGAGTTGATACCTAGAAGACTGATTGCACGTGTGTTCGGTTAAGGTGTAAGATACTCGCTGTTTCTCGGTTCGATTGCCATTTGCGTAGGTATTTGTTTAGCGATTCTGGTGTTGTATCTATTTTTACCTGACTGTCGCAGTCAAGGAGAGTAATGTTTTTCGAGCGTATGTATGTACGTATGTATGTGAGTATGTATGTCTATTTCTTTGGCACGCTCTACAGTCTAAACGGCTTGATGGATTTTAACGTATGAGGTGTTATTAAATTTGTATTGATTGTGGGAGTGACATAGGAGGTACATAAAATTTCAATGTAGCGTCAGCACGAGAAAAAAAATGGGTTTCTTTCTTTTCAGTTTGTTTTAGGCAAGCGGGCTTTATGTTTTAAAAATAAAGGTACATAGCTTGTTTTGTTTTTATAGCTTCTTCGCGACACAGATTTTGTTTCGTAGTATGATAATAATAATACCAGCCTATTTACTGTCCCACTGCCAGGGCAAAGGCCTCTTCTCATATAGAGAAGGTAGTCGTAGTATGATACTTAGACGTTATTTTGTAAATTACTTATTCTCCATTTTTGATATAATTTTACCTGACTGCTTGCTCTGTTTGTGATCACAAGCACTAACTTTCTTAGCATTATTCTAAACGTCAATGTTATATTTTAGTGTAGCGCAGTCCCAATAATTCTTTGTCCTATTATACTTTTATTTTATAGGTATCTAATATACATTTCAGCTTAAATAATAAAGTTAATAAATTCTGAATAAAAAAACTAGGCGTGCAAACCAAGCTTGTACCATGAAACTTTGATCAATTATAATCTTATTCAATTACTATCAATTTAAGATTTTTTTTTTTTAATATTAACTAAGAATTTTGTCTTTTAAATAAAACTGAGAGTAAGAAGTTATTAAGCCTACTTATTTCTTTCGCAAAATGCATGGCGCTTCAACATTTCACGTATCTTTATGTCAATGTTTGTTTCTAAGTTCACGGGCTACCGTCAAAACTTAGCTAGCTGGAACCGGCATTTTAAAACAAACTAAATAACGCACCATATGAATATATTGACTAACTCCATTTTTGTTATATTATTTGTTCAAAATGTGTCAGTTATGGGATCTGCATATCTTTAAAAAGGTTTTATGACTTGAATGCCGAATTAAGCACTTCTGATTTGTATGATTCAGATTTTATTGCTTGAACCATAAAAATGAGATAAATACGTATGTATATCATGTTATTTCGGTAGACTTTTAATACAAAATTTATTATTTTGGTACTTTTTTTTAAACACGCCTTTTTTAAGTTTCATCAACTATGCTAGGTTAGCAGTCGGCGCTTATTGTCATTACTGGGCACAATTAAACTCCTAGCTGACTCAGAATATATTGATATTACTTTACCCGAATTTTATAGTGTTCTTTCAAACAAGACTCTTATTGTACTATAAATAGAATTCAATGATTGCAGTCAAACAATTCTTCCACTACAAAAGTTTCAACAAATACCCATAACTTATAATTATTTCAACAATACAGTAATGACGTTAATTGCTGTTAATACACCATTCTAGTCTATAATACTGTACAAACAAAGTTCAAAATTAAAGAATAACACAAACAGACCGTACGGTTGCCAGGTGACAAATATTTACACATTCCACGGACAAACATTCCCTTTTTGAACCAAATACATTCTTCCAGGAATATTAAAGTTACAAAGCTTACAACATATTTTAAATAAGTCGTAATCCTGGATTTGAATTAAATTAAACGGGACACCATCACTCAAGTTCCTTCATGCATATGTGTGTATTACTCATGTGATTAGCTTGTGTGTGCGTCGTGTCGTTTTCCAACTAGAACACTGTGTTTAAAAATCATTTTTTTTAAATGATAAATTAGTGATATTATGACAGAAATAGCACGATTTTCTTAGATCGCATTGAAACAAATTTATCAATTGTATTATTTGAGTTATAAATGTGTTTAGTTATTTAAAAACGTTTTAAAAAACTTGTACTAACGTTTGCATATATAACAGCCGCTAACAATGTCTAAGAATCTATTTGAGTGTATGCAGTGTATATAAATCAGAAGTGGTTGTCACCATTTTAATTGCCATTAATTGAATTGGTATAGGTAATTTCCGTATTAAAGACTATCTAATACATGTTTGCTCGTTTTAAAATTGTATATACGAGTAAATAGTTCGTTGTTGCACTCCCCATGGAGTGTAGAAACGTCTCATATGAACATGTCAAGTTGATCGAGCAAGTGTTTGGAAGAAAAGTTCTTACTGACATATGTTATTTGGGATCAATTTCATAAACGGTTATATTAATTTGTGTGAAGCACTGTATGTAATGTAAGGTTCATCGTTATCTATTACAACCTTAAGTGTTTATATTATCTCTCCACTGCTATAGCATAATAAAAACAACACCAAAATAAATACATTTACCAAACTGGATTGTGACACCCCTCAGTAGGGTGACCATTTTGCGACATACGTTTTCCAACACATTTTGTCATGTACGCCTGTTATAAATGATAGCTCTCCCCCTCGGCTTTGTTTGCGGTTAGGACATATCCTACGCGTTAGATTGATTTGTTGCGTTTTGTCTACATGGTTACCGTTCGTGGTTGATTACTGTTAATTCATTTTGTGGTTCATTATGATTGTAGTTATATATAAATACAGGTTTAAAATTAGTTGAATTGTTTACTTTGAGGAGGGAATAATGTGTCTTAGGTGGATTTGAATATATACCTTTAATAATTTGTATTAATGTGACAGATACAAAATAATAAGACTTAAGGACCACATAAAATTGGAAGACATTTCAATATTTACGGTAATTGTTTTATGCAAATAAAAAGATTAAAAATAAACAAAACAATTAAATTCAATAACATCAAACATTAAAATGAAAATAAATATAAATATGTTATAAAACAACACGCAAGGTTAATTGCATCATAAGATAATCAAAAGTATGTAATGATAGTGTTAAGGATAAACAAATAAATAAATTATATCAAGAAAATGCCAAATTTATGAAATTTGTGTCGATATCAGATTATGTAGAATAAAAATTTGTCCAGAGTCCATTTTTGTCACACAAATTGATCAAATTGACATACATTAATACCTAACTATATCCTATCATAAATAAGCATTTATTTGCAAACAAACCAAATAAAACTCACTTTCAATTTTATTCATAAACCATTTAAAGATATCAACATTCCGTTGCGCATTTTCAGCGTCTTCAAAACGACTAACTTAAGAAACTCCACTCGTCACAAGAGCCAATCAGAGGCTCGCACTTAAAAACCATCCCTACATAAGCCATTATGACACCCTCTGTAATATTAATATTTTCCACATTTTTGAGCACAGTAATTGTCAGCCATATTCAATGTTACAATTATTCTGCAGTGCTAATCAGGAACACCGTAACTGAATATCACAAGTTTAGACAAAATGAACCTTGAGTTACACCCGTTAAAAGTAACTTTTCTGTAACTTATTTCATGCACATACGATATTCTTCCTTTGTGGGACAGTATTAATGCACGTGGTGCGATCCCTCGTTAAGGTGGATCAAAATTTAATAATTTGGAGACACCCTATTTATAAATTTTAATATTTTGGAGGGTATTGCATGGTTGTTGCGATATTGATATTAATGATTCTATTAATGAATTGGTGAGTGATAATCTTATTAGGTATGATAATGGGATTTTCACCTGTAAGACTAACTGAAAGAAAATAATTATATAACGGAATGGTAGTCTTTTTCTATTGCCAACGATGGCGTACTTTTATGTCTAAGAAATAAATGACTCGCTGTAGTGCTGTTGTTTTGTTTTTCACCAAGGACAAATGTTTGTGTGATCTACAAATTTACGTACTTACCTAATTTTGGCCACAATGACACAGAACTTGTTTGAAAAAATATATGTAAGAGTACCCTTCAATTTATCAATCCAATAATTTTAAAAGATTTATTGTATAGTTTAATAAATGTAAAGATCACACACTAACTTTATATGTATTGCAGTTGTAAAAATAAATATCTTTTGTCCACAGTGCAGCCGGAGCCATGTGTGATCGCACCGGGTTTGGCACATCCATGGGCCATTTCTCCATGGGACCTATGTCTGCTATGGGAGCGATCGGATCCATGGGCTCGATCTCTGCCATGAACGGACCGTCGCAGCAGAAGAAGGTCCAAGAAGAACACATAAAACGACCGATGAACGCCTTCATGGTGTGGTCGCGGCTCCAGAGGCGGAAAATTGCTCAGGATAACCCGAAAATGCATAATTCGGAGATTTCTAAAAGATTGGGTGAGTTTTTGGCTTTTTATGACTTTTTACGAATGTAAACCGTGTTTTTCTTGATTGCACGCACGACAGACTAGCAAAAGGTTACTGAGCATATATAGGGTAATAAGAGAATTAGCGAGGTATAATTTCATGTTTCTGGAAGCAAGTTACCCGAGTCTCTGAGATCTTCGCCCACTACTGGCCCAAAAAAAAAAACAAATTAATTAGGTAGGTAATGCAGTTATTACCAGACGAAAAAAATAATAAAGAAATTACATTCGTTTCATTGTCAAAGTAATAAGTAAAAATAATAAAATATTAAGTTTTTGAGTAATAGAGGGTTATCACTTATCAGCCTCGGCTCTACTCGTGGTGAGGGGACATAACCTCTTTCTGAGAATTGAGAATACACTGTTCTCTTTAAGAGAACTAGAAATATATATGAGATTACGATAAAATATCCAGTTACACAACTTAAAATCTAATATTCCAATCCATTTCTCTCTTCATAAATTAATATTAATTCAACTCAATAAATCTTATGCCTTAGATTGATCAATTTGCAATCAAAATGAGCCCTTTTGAGCGGGCAGGTTGGTATCGTTTTGCATAATAGTAATTTAGTAGGAGTTTGAATAGACTATAAGACAATAGGACTCAGACGTGATGTAAACGTATATGAAGTATAATACTCGACAAACAAACCTTTTGTTCTTTAGTTTAATTTAGAAATGGAGTGATAGTGTTGTGTGTGCGTATAGAGATGTTTAGGGTCAATTCAGAGGGCGTTAGCAGTAAAGTTGAACACTAGAGATATGTCATCGAGACTAGTATTTTTGTTTTTATTTGCCGGTGTTTACTATATTTTTTTATTGCTGGAAAATAAAAGCGTGTAACAAACACAAATACAAATAAATAAATACAATAAGTATGCATTTGGGATTACAAATATTCACATTTTTATAAGTTACGGTTTTCTTCTTTCTAAATTATATATTACAGAAATATTTTTACCGTATTATTTGTTAATTTCGTCGTTCTTTCTAAGAAGGACAGCAATATTGCTATGACTGCGATTTTCTGCAAGCAAGCATTTCTCTAACCAGGTTTTTAAAATTTGAAATCTTGCTGTGTCCTATATAAAAATATACTAATATCATAGTAAATAATTTCAAACTACTACAAACAAAGTACATCATAATAGAGATATAAAATTAAATAAAGAACAAATTTGATTGCGACCTACACACTGCCACCTACAAACTCAAAAACCAACGAGCAAATTAAAAAAAAATAGCCGATTCTTGAAACCGCCGCAATCATCCTACAGAAGCGACACAGCGGGGGTATTTTCAAATAAAGAACACCTCAAATGTAAGCACAAGTTTCGTTCGAAAATTTAAAAACGCCCAGAAATAGGGATGGGAACGGAAGAGCAAGGAAATACAAGCAAAACCGGCCACGGCCATTCTGCCAGTGACGGCGAGAGGAAGCGGCATTTTCTATTTTTTTTTATTTTTACCCCCTCGGGGGTGAGGGGGGGTTGGCTTTTTACGATGCGGTGTGTTTTATAGACACTTATTTGATAAAATTGAAGAAGGGTTTTCAGAATACGGATGGGGTTTTGTTAGACTTTTTAAAAGTAGTTTTCTGTAATTATTCGTATTGTAAACATTGTGTTTATTGGCTCTTGGGTAGTCTAAACAAAATTGCTTTTAGAATATGTTATTTATCCTATTAACTATATAAACTTACTACTGTTACACAAAATAAAAACATAAAAATGCACTTGACTTATAGGTACATAACTAAAATACTACTAATTATTACCAACACACGTACGAACCTAATTAACATTTATTACACATCTTTGCCATAATTTACCATATTTAAATATTCATATATTTACAACTTCCAGCGCCATCTATTATCTTGAGAAGACAACTGCAGCATTAGTTTTTCTTTTCTGCGATTTCCCGAGCGAGGGTCGACAAAGCTTCAAGTACTCATTGTGCCTTACAAACACACATACATTATTCATGCAAGTAGTGTTGATTTTTTGTTTGTCAATACAGTAATCGTGGAGGGAAACAGATTAAGGCATATTCTTGTTATTTTGATGGGGGTAAAGCTAAATAAAAGCTGTAGTATCTTGGTTATACACTTGTGTTATTCAAATTATAAACAGTTAAAAATTGAAATGGGATGTGGATTAGTAGATATTGTATAGATGGTCTAAAAGAGCTGGACAGGACACTTGATTAAGCCTAACTTTTTAAAAAGAAATTTTGCGTTGATACTACTTGCAATTTACATACCTACCTCTGTGAATACCACATTGATGACAGATTAATTATCTATTTTTAACAATTCTCATCGCATAATCGGCTATTATAAAATGCTTAAAAGTAGTCTTTCTTTAGACGTAAGTACTTAGCAACAATGAGCCGATATCGAAGAGTGGCAAACATTTTTTAACTTCAGATAAGATATTCATTTTCTCCAATAGTCTATGTTTAGCCTTTAATATATTTGCCTTTTTACAGTTTTATTATTATATATAACAATATATGTTTTATTTTTTAATTATTGAAGCAAAATTGCATTTCAAATCAATAATTAAGTAACAGAACACCTATTCAGAATTCCTATTATTTTCAAAACAAAGACGGTTTGGTTCAAATATCGAATGGCGGGCATACTGCATCCCATCTGTTCAACCTGTCTCAGTGATTGTTTATTGAACGGTACTAATAATTGTGGCCCGTTGTGTAATCAGAATCAATCGTCATGTCGAACAACGCACAATAGAGCAAAGCTTTTTAGTGTTTGTGACATATTGTTGGGAAGGATGTGTAGCTAGCTTGCTGGTTGTGTTGACTTTATTCGAATATGTTGTATGGTACAAGGTTACACTCGTGTTATATACTGCTCTTCAAAAAAAAATGAACGCGCTGATAAAAGCTGTAGAAAATTGCATGTAGGTGTAGGTTTTATACGCCATTTTCCTAATCATATTGACATTATTAACATATTTATTTAATTTTATAGGCTATCGTCAATTTGTTTTAGTAGTTCTGTTATCTTTGACATCAGCTTAACTATTTTTTAACTAGCTGCGTCCTACGCCCGCGTCTAAAATGTGTTTTGTCCCTCGGGAACTGGACCGATATTTGGGATAAAAATAAAGTCCGTCTCCGGCACCAAATCAATCTTCATATAAATTTTCATCGAAATCGTTTCAGCAGTTTAGGTGCTGAGTGGTAACAAACACACATACATACTTTCGCATTTAAATAATATTAATAGGATTAGTAAGTTGTGTTTTTTTATTGCTTTATTATTGTAATAAAATTAGCAACTTAGTAGAGTTTTAATAAAAAGTTTGAATTTACCTACCCACTTTAAATGTGTCGATCAATACTTACGCTTTCTACGTTACAGCATAACAGATGATACCTACGCAGTCTTTATGCTGAGTCCTTTTTATCTACCTTTGACTGCCTAGTCTGTGGTTTGGTGGTACTGTGTACGGTCTGCTGCGCAGAGGTCGCGGTTTTGATTCCCGCTCAGTGCAAATATTTGTGTGCATGAACTTGTCTATTTGCATTGGTCTAGGTGTTTCAATAAATATGTATAAATTTACAAAAAAAAAATGTTATTGTGTGTATCTGCATTCTAGAACTCATAACAGAAGCTTCAATATGCTTACTTTGGGTATAAATGTCGTTGTGTGCGTTGTTGACATATTATCTTTTATTTAAAATTATTCTTTATTTTTGTTATTGTATATTCATAAAATGGCAAGTGGAGCGTCTTTCGACTAAAACTATAATGATTTTTGTAAATATTTTTGTATTTCCAACATGTCCAACATGCTCGCCACATTTAACACCAGTATACCCCACATGTTTGTTTTCATCGGTGTCCGATGCATCTACCCTTTATAGTTAGGGGGCGGGTGCAGGATCAGTTAATATTAATTAACGTAGGGTGCCAACCACCCCAATCTAGGTGTCGAAGACGTGTACTACTTGATGGCTATGTAATGCGTATATTAATTGTTTAACGTAGGTTTGGCAGATTTACTAGATCAACGTTAAGCAATGTTGTGACGGTCAAAATTATGATGGGTTGTTTTCTACTGTCATTGTATTGTGTGGTTAAAATCGCCTTGCTACTGATTTTAGGGCAGGTAGAGTTTTATTTATTTAAGACAAATATTTATAAATATTTGTCTTAAATAAATAAAACTCTGACTCAGACTTGATTGTCTTATACCACAGAGTGCTTGTTCTTCAGTTCCGAAGAATAAAAAAAAAAATTGTGCTTGGTGAAATTAGACTTTGCGTGTGACTGCTGCGCAAAAGATCGTGGTTTCGATTTCTACATGGGACAAAATTTTTATGTTAGTCTATTAAAGTGATTACAAATTAATTCATAGTTAGCAGTCAGTGTGTTCCAAGAAGGGATACCATTCTAAAAGCCATCGTGTTAAACTGCTAACATGGTGGCACAATAGTGTTATTAAAAACCTCAAATCGTCGAATTAATTGTCAAGTTCCCATTAATTATAACCAAAAAAAAACACATTACCCCACTTCAGATCAAAACGAAGCAGATGTTCCACTCTATTGTATTACATAACAACACATGGCTTAATACCTAATTTACTTCAATTTTCCTCGGTCCAACTATCGTAGGCGTATCGGACACTTTTTACCCCACTTTTTTTTGTTTTCCTACTTTTTTTCAACAAGTAATTACCATCGTGCTACTATTGGATATTTTGATCCGTGCCAGCCAATAGTAGAACCGAGACTAATCAATAAAAGAACTCTCTTAATATAAAACACGATAGTTTTTGTACCTTTAAAATTGTGTATAGTCCACAGAAATAACCTATACTCTTTGTAAGGAATCTATTAAAGTATTACTGTTGTAAATTTCCTGAGAATGACTCCTCCATTTGTAGTCAGAGAGCTATTATTATAAATTTGTTACTGATATTCATTGCATAATACATTTTTTTATAAAAGGATGAGTACTAGTATTTTATGTTTAAAATTGATTTAAAAGGTTATTGTACTGATGTATAATGTTGTCGTATTTTTTACTAATTACCTCTAGGTTTTTGTCGGCTGTCGTCTTTGATGTAACTGTCTGGTATTTGCTGTCGCGTATGATAAATATTTTTATACTTATTAATGATACGCTATATAGGAATGGAAATGGAATGGAAACAATTGTCTTTTATTATCGGTATCCTTTGTAAATATACTTTATACCATATTCCCTACACAGAAGATATCGCTTATGTTTGCAATGAGAATGTTTAGAATAATTTGTACGTGTGGTTTATACTGTCAGTGTAAGTTGGTAAATAAATAAATAAATAAAAATTAAAAAAAAAATTTTCGCCACCAGTTGGCGCCAAAGGTCTTTCATTATGACAGCGCTGTCAAATCTTTTTTTTTTTTTTTTTTTATTGCCTACAGTGGCAGACGAGCCAACAGCCCACCTGATGGTAAGTGGTAACTATCGCTCATAGACTTCTGCAATGCCAGAGGCTCTGCGAAGCCGCTGCCTACCGTGATATTAATGCTCTCTTCAAACCTCGTTTGAAGAAGGATATGTCATAGCGCTCGGGAAACACCGCAGCTGGTAGTTCGTTCCAGAGCCTGCACGTACGTGGGAGAAATGAACGCTGAAAACGAACCGTGCTAGACGAGATCGTGTCCAGGTAGTATGGATGAACTTTGCTGCGATGTCGAGTGGTGCGATGATAGAAAGGAGACGATGGCACCAAGTCAAACAGTTCCTCAGAGCACTCCCCGTTAAACATACGATAGAGCACGCATAGAGAGCCAAAGTCCCTCCGCTGCTCCAGTGACTCCAATTTGTCTGTGAGATTGGGATCGTCGATGATTCGAACAGCTCGCCGTTGGAGGGAGTCAAGTGGGTCGAGCGAACAGTACTCCACGTCAAATATTTTTCAGTGTTAATTTCAGCAATTTTAATGTTTAATTTACAAAATGGATAATTCACATGCATATGGACGAGGGGGCAGCACCGAGCAGCGTCAGGTCTATCTGGCAATCGCTTTTTGAAAGTTAAACTCGATGTGACAGTTGAAGTGGCGCCAACTGGTCACGAAACTTTTCTTAAACATCCTCATTATTTTTGTGATTACATAATTTAAAGTTAACTTCGAGCTTTTAGTTAGTCCTTTTATGGTTATGGCGCATATTCCTAAACGGACTATTGCAATAAGTGCATAGTTCAGAAAGTACTATGCCTTGCTATTACTCGCTGTTAACAACATGAAGATATGAAAACAAATACGTTATCATACAGGCACTTAAGACCTATGCCTAAAGTGCTTGTTAAAAACGGTGCTAACAAAATAAATGCGATTATCAGTAAATAAATAACGCTTCATAAGATCATTGTAGTCATCAATTGTGATTAACATAATAGTTGATGACAGTAAATTTATGTTTTAACTTGTAATACCTACTTATAAACTAAACTTTTAGTATTGGCTTTTTTTTCGATGTAACGAGAATCATAAAATAGTAAATCTTACCTCCGTTTCTAAAAGGCTTATCAATAAAAATTTACTAATCACCAGTTAAATCTCATGTAAAGTATTAATTGGGTTGCTAAAACCATGAATATATTCAGTTTAATTTGACCTGATTGGTAACAAACTAGATCAAATTAAACGAATTATCCATGCTTTTAACATGCTTTTCATTCACATGAGATTTAACAGGTGATTAGTTAATTTTTCGTTGATCAGCCTTTCAGAAACTGTACTGTACGTACTAATATCTATGTTATAGTTCTATCTCGCAATATTTTCTTTTTATTGCCTAAAATAGCAGACGAGCCAACAGCCCATCTGATGGAAAGTGGCAACTGTCGCTCATAGACTTCCGCCATCCCAAGAGCTCTACGAAGTCGCTGCCTACCGTGATACTAATGCTTTTTTTAAACCTCGTTTGAAGAAGGGCATGTCATAGCGCTCGGGTAACACCGCAGCTCGCAGTTCGTTCCAGAGCCTGCAAGTACGTGGGAGAAATGAAAGCTTCAAACGAACCGAGCTAGACGAGATCGTGTTCAGTTAGTATTGATTAAATTTGCTGCGATGTCGAGTGGTGCGATGATGGCACCAGGTCAAACAGTTCCTCAGAGCACTCTCCGTGAAACATACGATAGAGCATGTATAGAGAGCCAAAGTACCTCCTCTCATATTGTCTTCTTAGCATGTCGAAGACAATTTATGCTGAGCTTAAATTATGTCAGTCACTCTAAAGTTACTCAGCTATAAAACGCCAGATTATTAGCAGCGTTTATTAATCCTTCTACCGCCTATCTTTTTTGAACGTTTTTAACATCGAAATTGATATCAACTACTAACGAATACTCCTATGAAACACAAGCCTTAGCTTCTATACAGAGGCATAAGATTTTATTGTTAGACTTGCTCGAGGTGGATTAACAATCATAAGTTCTATTGTCAATCTGACAATGTTTTAATATAACAGTAATATCATAGAAATTTGAATCCACAATTATAAAATAGGATACATCAGGCGGATGACGTAAACACTAAGGCAGATACAGGTAAGTATGTATCTAAAAATACGAGTATAACAAATAGCACCTTAACCTCAAAATGTCGTTAGTTTAAAAACTTTGTACTATAGCTTACATACCACGTTCTCAAATGGGGACGCTTATCGCACGTACACAGGCACCCGCCCTACGGGGTGTTGCCAACAAAAATACTGTTGTTTCCTTATTGTTACCGTCTGTTGTCATCCGTTGTCGCCTGTTGTCGCTCCTTTTCGCTCGTCGCAAGGGCTCTGTTCCCGATGTTTAATTACTAACGTTTTTGTTACGCTGAAATATTTTTAGCTCCCTACCTAGTGGGTTATTCTGCGGCATTTTAAGTTAAATTTTGTGAAGGGATCGTGATCGCTTTAATGAAAAGAATATAATGTTGTGTAGCATTGGTCATTTACGGCATTGCGCAATACCGAATTCTTACACTGTAGGTTTTATGCGTCATAGATTTACGATGAAATAATGCTGAAATCGAATATTGTGTATGTGACAATTTCATGGAAATTAGGCATCAGTCAAAATGTGTACTAATCGCATTTAACAGCACTTCTTCACCAAGAAATGTCACGAGTCAAGTTCACACCATTCGTAAAGTACCGTGTAGGCTTTACCTATATATAAATAAAGCTACGACAATAGGGACAATAGCATTCTGACCTTCACGTTTTTAGAAAGGGCCTTCAAAGTTTTGCAATCTATTGTAGGTACTAGAATTTTTTTCCAGATTTTGGCAAACAAGAATGACATGCGTAACTGAGGCTCAACTACCAGTAGGTAGTAAAATTTCTGTATTTAATGTAGTTAAAAACATATAATACGGTCTATTACCAATCACTTAACAATCACTTATTCCGAACAGGCCTAAGTAAATCATAAAAGCCTACACTATCCCCCACAATGACACTCCCCTAAACTCGTAACAAAAAATCTATTAACATTTAATAAAATCATGACCTAAATAACTTTTCTTACCATTTCAATTTTACGGACGAAAGGGTGGTGGGTGCTCCTTCGCCATGCGTCTTTGTAAACCCATCCCCTTTCTCCCCTCGGTACCCCTCTTTTCCCTCCCTCCGTTTCACCATTGTCGCATGGCACACAAGCTTTCAGAGTAATGAAGAGCATTTTCGTCCGATTCCGAACACAATAGCCCCTTTAATACAAGGCAGAGAGGAAACTTCTTTGTTACCGGGCGTATTGTGCCTAACGTGTGTGTTTGGTGCTTGTGTATTGTTTTTTGTTGTGTTTGTCTGTTCGATTGTTGGTACAATGCTGCGTTATGTATGATCTGTCTAATGTTTGTTTGATGTTTTATGACAGATTTAGAAGTGTTCCTTTTCAACAATACTTACATACATATCTCATTCTAGAGTGGTATCGCCGGTATCTAACCTGAAATTAGAACAAATGTGTATTGTTTTTTATATCTGTCTTTGTCTAACATGTTTTGTGTCTCTTTCTTTGGAATTGTACGCTACGTTATTGATCAAGTCGTTGTCGTCGCCCAAATCCGTTCTTGTTATACAATGTTAGTCATAGCGATTCGTTATGTTAAATCGGTTTGCAACGAAAGATACTAAACTATTATGGCTGTTACAAAATTGTTACTAAACAGTACTGGTATAAGCAGAGGTGTGATCTCGATTGAGAAATTAAGCTACTAGTTTCATTGCCTAAGTGACCCAGTCATACGTTTTAGTTCAGGATTTCAAAAGAAAACATAATTTTCTAACAATGTCATCACATCACTATGATGAAGGATTACCCGTGTTCCACCTGACCAGTTCATGTTGTAGTCCTGGTTTTGGTTTCTGATTCTCATCATACCTTAAATTGTATCATTAAATTAACTGATAATAATTATGACAAAGTAGCGGCTTTCCACGGCTTCGCCCGCGCCTAATATGTGTTTTGCCTCCCTCGGGAACTAAACCTTTTTTCAGGATAAAAAGTAGCGGATAACTCTGACACCGCATCTATCTACATACCAATTTTCATCGAAATTGGTTAAGTCGTTTAGGCACTGAGTGCTAATAAATACCCGCACACATACATAAATACATACACACAAACTTTCGCATTTATAATATTAGTAGGATTAGATACAAAACTGTGGAAATGAGTTTATTATTATTAGATTGTTATTAGTGTTGCAGTAAACTAATTTCCATAACATTTACTTATTAATATTCTAAGAATGTTACAAAACTTTTAAGTGTAAGCCTGCATTAGTCCTGCATTGGGCAAAATGTTGTTCTTCCATTCTTCTCTATCTATACTAATATAATAATAATAATAATAATATAATTTATTTCTGAAAAACATCATAGTGTGTTAATTAATATACTTAATAACTATGTAAGTAGATGAACGATTTATGTTTATAATCTTCCCGTGATGACCCCCACCCAATGAGCCTGTACTGGGCAGTCATAGCGGGATGCTATCATTTTTAGAATTAATTTCTTAAATAAGGATCTATGCTATGTAGCATCACGCTACTGGTGACGAGAGCAAAGCAGTAATCAAAGATGTAACTTAACGCGCTGCAGGAAGCTAGTAACTTAACCTCCATTTTGTTACATAGAAAGTTTATTTAAGACAATAAACAATATGTCCATAAAACATTTATTTTATATTTGTAATTAATATTCTTACACACAAAGACAAATAACTATTATTACCTAATTCCACAACTGAATACCGGACCATCATTGTTCAGTGTTGCCATCCTATTGCCATTGTTTCTGTAACGAACGGGCTATGTAGGAAATAATTATTGTGTAGTGGCAACACTCTGTAGTATCGACACGTGTCTTTTGTCCTTACATTGTTAGTGTTGCTATTAATTAAGAATTATTAACACTATTAAGGTTTCTAGAGTAGAAAAATTGTAGGAAGCGGGTTTGAAAAATTTAATGATCATTAGTTGTTTTCGTTTATTTTAACGCACTGTTTACTATCAATTATCTGTATTAGCTTAATTATTATTTACTAGGGACTAGGGACACACCCGACTTCGCTTGTGTACAAATTACTTGCATCTATTAAAGATACAAACCCTTAAAATAATTTTTCTGTATTATAGTCAATGATATTCTATTAACAGATATGTTATAAACGCGTAATCGTGAAAACCCGAAAACGTCCTAATTGGGACCTATTGCCTTTAGTCTGCGTTACACACATTTTTCAGTCATACATGAATGAAGAATGTGTACAACCTATGTTGTATGTGTGCTGTGCCGGAACACTTTTTAGGTTGTTTTGTGAGTGTATTACATATCTGTTAAATAATATACCATTGATTATAGTGAAAACTATTCATAAATGTAAACTCTTACTCTCTACTGACTAAGGGTCAACTTATACTAGTGCAGAGTCGAAGCGATAATTTAAAACTTAACATAGAAAATTCACTCTTATATTCACAACGTAGTGCACCTATTCCTTTCTTAGAAAAAAATAAGACGCGCGAATTCAAGCGCATTCGACAGAATTCACGCGTTCCTACGTCACCGTTTGTCAAGAAGGAATAAGTGCACTGCGGAGAGGCGATAAGATTTAATTTTCGATGCTAGTTTCAGATTGAGATGCTTCGACTCTGCGCTAGTATAAATTGACCCTAAGTAGTAAGTTGTGCAGTGCAGTTCTACTTCCACTAATCATTCAGAAGATAACGTATGTCTGTTCCAAAGGAAGGAGTTCAAAGTCACCTCGCTTAACGTATTGGTGATTGATATCTATTATAATACCAGCCTGTTTTACTGTCCCACTGCAGGGCAAATATATCTTCTCATATAGAGAAGGCATGAGCTTTAATCACCACGCTTGCTCAAGGCGGATTGGCAATTTCAAACTTTTTAGGCCAGGTTTCCTCACGATGTTTTTCTTCTTGGAAAACATCGTGAGGCAACCTTCCTTCCAGAAATGACCAAGATAAAATTAGAAAGTACATATGATTTGAAAAATTACATTGGTACTTGCCCGGATTCGAACCCACTACCTCGTGATTACGAAGCGGGTGCCTTATCCACTGGGCCATTTTGATATCTGCATGTGCGACAGTTACCACTTACAATCGTGGGCTGTAGGCTTGCCTGCCACTGTAGGCAACAAATAAAAAATTACAGTCCAGTTAATTAAAACTACTACTGCTACGATAAACTCAGTGGTTTAGTGTTTGTACACTAATTATTTTGAAAGAAAGAAAAGTAAGTTTTATTTGGCTAACAAAAAGGGCACACTTAAACTATTACAAAAATGAAACTAAAACTAGAAGTAAAAGAAAATTATTAAAAATAAGAAAAATAATATAAACTAGATGGATAACAGATAATAAATTTAAAATTTAAACACATACTGGCAACACCACATCTCCCGCCTGCCAAATAACAAAACGAACAAAGGATAATAACGACTGTGAGCAGCTAATAACTATTTAATTTATAATAAAAACAATACTGCTACTCAGAATACATTAACCTATTAGAGGCAGATATTATTTTAATACCTAATACCTCTAAATTTAATTAACAAAGGCCGATTAACTATAGATTTCAATACAATGTATGATAACGTGACATTGTGTTCCAAAGGTATGATTGTTCACGTTGAAATCGAGTAGGTTTCAGTCCAATCGATAGTTCTACTATTAGGTATTACCTTTATTCTGTCATTACACGACCTTTTACGTAAGTAATAATGGGTATTGTACTGTTTTATGTACCTACTCTTTCTACTATTAGCTGAATTTAACTGCTAAAAAAAAATGCAACAATGCTAAATTTTGTCGCCCTCGGGAACCTGACTGATTTTCGAGATAAATAAAAATTTTAATTGCGTTTTGACTCCCTCGGGCAACAGACCGATTTTCAGGATAAAAAGTAGCCTATGTCTTCGGCACCAAATTTATCTACAGCCGTTTAGGCGATGAGTGGTAACAAACACACATACATACATACAAACTTTCGCATTTATAATAATAATAGGATTTGATATGTAGGTATTCATACGATTATATAATTATTTATATGTATAATGTTAAATATATAAGTAACAGTTAAAAAGGAATTTTCACAGAAAACTGCATGTTTTGAACGTCTGCTTCCACAATCACTGTACGCGAGCGACAACGATAAATTATCGTGATGCGTTTACCGTACTTCAAACGAAAGTAGCTTTTATCACAGAGCAACATAATACAAGCCTACTGCCCAAAGTACAACAGTACAAGTCAAATACAGTTCTATGTTGAGAAAATAAATTTAAAAAAATCTCTTTATTGATAATAAAATAAAGTACAATATTGTTTGTCAAGAAAACTTTCACGTATCACCTGTAACAAAACAGTCCAGTAGCCTATTAGCATTATAATATTTGTATTGTAACACGCAAGAAGAATACAGCTTCAACTCAGACACACAAAACGTAGAGTGTCAAATTCAAAGAGATTGTAACACTTGTGAACTCAAAATGTGTGTAGACAAGCATGCACGGTTTCAGTTGGAAAGCGTTGGTTCTTCTATTCGTTTGTTTTTCCTTTTGTGTTGTAAATGCAAGCTGTAATTAGCTAATATTTAATGTTTGCTGTGCAGACAATTGAATAAATATACCTGGAATGTTCGTATATATTATGAGTTTTATAGGCTATTCGTTAACCTGAATTATTTATTCGATATGGGTTTTAAAATGATGAATTCCTCAATCAAGTATTCGAATATTTGGTTATTGTAAATACACAAGATACGACTGCATGTGCTTTCTACTTCTGCAAGTTCAACTCTTACATAATACATAATTGTCCTTCAATAAATTAGTTATGGCTCCTCTTCACAATGGGCCATCGCGATGGTCCACTATGATGGGCCATAGTGGTGTCGGATGGCTTAAGGCGCGTGCGATGGTCGTGGGATGGCGTTGGTGTTGGTTTTTTGTCCGTACATCAAAGGCGTATGCCAGCGACGATGAAATAACAATTGAACGTCGCCATCGTGTAGTTGCGTTTCAATCATCGTATGGCCATCTCGCTTGGCCAGCGTTGGACCATCGTGTTGAGGAGCTATTAGACACTTGTTGATAGAACTGATGCATATCGCGCCACATATCTCGGTCTAGAGCCATCTTCTTTGCCTCCTTATACGACATGGCATGGCATCAACACTTTTTTTTGTTTGACTCATACATAGGTTATCCGTGGTATTTCCCTACCTCGCCAAATTATACTCAGGACATTAATATTTGTTCTGCATCTGAATAAGCTTCAATTATGGTTATAATCTAGTGCAGAATGAAATTTTTAAACGAACATACACGATAAACAATTGTTGAAATTGCTTAACAATTGAATGTCATATAAGCCCATATACGTAATTAAATAATTTAGTTATAATATTTGCCACCGTCTATACATAACAAGTCTACGCACTTAAAGTTCACCTACGCGCACTTAACATTCTAAGACATAAGTGTATTATTTATGTTCGTAGATTAAGCAATAACTAGTTATTAATTTATCATTATGCTCGTCATCGGTCCGAAGGCAGGAAATAATTAGGCCTCTCTTGAAGAACATTGTTTGCCACTACGCTTGGCAGGCGAATTGGCAACCGCTGCCAGGAATACCTATACACTTGAAAGTACCCTAAGTAATAGGATCCCATAAAATAAATTTCCCTTAAATCATTTGCCATGATTCCTCAAAATCACACTCGATACTGTTCTGATTTCGTCGCCAAAAACGACCATTTTCCCATTTTTATCAAACAATCGCAAAACCGTCAACGTAATTTTAATAGAACATTAGGCTTTTATACCATTGTCGTTACTAAGCACACGATCCTATCATCCTTGCCGACAAAAGAGGAGAAAACCCACCCTAAAGTATCGACATAATAATGAGGAACCGGGAAAAACTTCTGTTGTGGAATGAAAAGCGCAAATTCGTCATTAGGCGGCGCTTTCCGCCATTGTTGTTGTCGTCTCACTCACTCTTATGCAAGTTGTAACGAGTGCGAGCTGGAGTACCGATGGTCCTCCGAGCCGGATTGTTCCTTTCTATGTTAGCGACATTGTTTTCGCTTTTATACCCGTCTGAATTGGGATTGTCTTGTCTGTTTGAATGGACGATGGCACCCCTCCACGGTGGATGAATACAGCCTTCTATAAATGGGGGGAGACAAAGGGTTGGTCTCTTGAATCGACTGGGAGGCAGGTCGTTCGATTATTGTATCGATTCTATGCATTGTCTTCGCAATGAAGGATGGTTAGAGCAAATTACTTTTCTGCTTTTTGTTCGACGTTTTAATAGTTTGTGATTTGTTGAACGTACAAACAATTATATGCTTTAAAAATAATATGTACTGCTAGCCTGATTGAATTTGCATTTAAAATTGAAATGTTAAATTAAGATAGTGACCTCCACTCTTAGATACCTACTACTGCGGCCTGTACTTACCATCGGGTAATAACATCTTGTTGTTATGTGTTCATAAACGAAATGTTTCTTTAATAGGTCAATTACGAAAGTACAGGACTTTACAAATTAATCATATAAGTTTGTAATGAAGCGTTTAAATCTTAGCATTTCTATGAATTTCTAACTTTCATATTTGGTACTTATTATTGTCTATAAACATTTGCTTATTACTAACTAGTTAAATTGTGAAATAAACTACAATATTGTGTCTTATTATGCAAGTGTAATTGAAAACCTTAATGAAAAGCTTACAAACAAATTTACGAGTATATTAAAATATTATTGTATTGAACTATAAAAAGCCTATCTGTCATTATTTGTAAATGAGTCCGCCTGGCATTAGGCTACAGGATATAAACTCTTGAGTTATGTTCAAATATTTTCCTAAAAATATAATTTATACTTGCAGCAGCTTAATTTTAAATCGGTAATCTTTAAAATTTGGGACTGCCCTAGAACAGAAACAAAATTTGTTATAGAAAATAATTATGTAACTTTACCTATTACTGCTAGAACATAACATTAATATTAGACCTACATATACTTTAACTGTTAGACCTTACTATATTGCAAGTCGTAGGTAATTATATACTTTACAAGTTTAACTTACGATAAACCTTAATGTTATACTGCTTAGAGAAGTTTTGCTTGAAAAAAAATATGGACTAATAGATATTGCTCCGCCAGCTTGAATATCGGTTATATCTCTGTTTATATTGATTAGATTTTTATACAAAGTTTTATCCCCCATTTCAACATCTTTATGTCAATTTTTCGCGATAACAGATAGTTAATGTTGTTCCCCGATGTCTAATCTATCTCTATAGGTACCAAAATTCATCATAATCGGTCCAGTGGTTTAGGCGTGCAAGCGTAATAAACAGACAGTTACTTTCGCATTTTATCATTTCGTTTTGTTTCTAAAAAAAGCCTATGTCCGTGTCCGGCACCGAATTGATGTATACCAATTCTCATCACTCGGTTCAGCCGTATAAGCTCTGAGTGGTAACAAACACACACATACATACACACAAACTTTCACATTTATAATATTAATAGGATAATCTTTATACTCCACTGTAGCAGACATTTTTATTGCCAACTTTTTCTTTAATTCTGATTAAATTCGTTGTGATGTCCAAGACAGTGAATTCAGCAGTCCATAATACACCCGAGTATTTTTGCTCGGTGTTCGTAAGAATTCTTCACATTTACTCCTGGTTATCAGCGGAGAAATTGGCATTTGACTGTGAGATTTGACGGTGAGGTTGTCCTGAGTCTACTGTACTATATATTTCTATCATAATCTTAAAATCTTCCTCTTCACCAGGTGCGGAATGGAAACTCTTAACGGAGGACGAGAAGCGTCCATTCATCGATGAGGCTAAGCGTATCAGAGCGATGCACATGAAGGAACACCCTGACTACAAGTACAGGCCTCGGAGGAAACCCAAGACTTTGAGGAAGGAGGGGTATCCGTACTCGATTCCGTACCCCAGTGTGCCCATGGACGCCTTAAGAGCTGGTGAGTTTTGTTCATTATTTTCAGTCATAAAATTAACCTTACTTTTAAACTGCTATATTAAGCGACTAGCTTAACCGCGTGCTTACTGCTCTGCTCCCGTCACCAGTAGCGTGATGTTACATAGCCTATAACCTTCCTTTTTACATCATCAAGAAATAGAAAACAATCTCAGAATATAGTGATAGACTTGAATTCTGAGACTGTTAAGGTACCAGAGACTGATATCAAGGTGCAAAGTGATGATTCTATTATTAATTTTGATGTGAGTATCTACTGTATTTACAAAGTAGACCATTAAGTGAATAAAGATGATGGACTACTAATGTATGAGGGAGTAGCGTGCACAGAGATTTTTGACAGGGTAGGCATTATTTAATTAAGTTGCTAAAATTGAGATTTTAGGCAATTATTAAGGTAGGCAGTGCCTTTTTGCCTCTATGAAGTGCACGCCACTGGTATGAGGGAGGCTTATCAGGGAGACAGGTCATAGTGGTCATACTTGGAGATCATAGGGTAAATAATTGGGTGACATAGGGTAAATTCTTGAGGAGATCTATGTCCAGTAGTGAAGTTCTTTTAGCTGAAATGATAATGATGATTATGAAGTATTAGTTTCCCGCAGCGCGGTTTCATCCGTGTGATGTTACAAATCTGATTACTGCTCTGCTTCTGTCGCCAGTAATGTGTGTTACATAGACTATAACCTTCCTTAAGAACTGGGGTAACATACGCAAAAAGAATTATTCAAATCTAACTGGTATTTCTAGAGATTAGCGCGTTCAAACAAACAAACTCTTCTGCTTTATTAATAGTATAAATTGGCTTGATGATCTACCCTACCGCGATTTAAAATTACACTCGGAACAAATATTTATCACAGATTCTAAATACCTGTTTATAAAGTCTAACACGCCAGCGGCAATTTTATTTAAGTTTAATGCTATAAAATATGTGATTGATATATTTATCATGTAAACACTATACAAAAAGTCTGCATTTATATACAACGAATGAAACTATACTTAAAACTAATAGGTTTAAACATAATAGTCATTTTTATAGGCTTTCCAACGTGTCGCGTCCTCTGCAATTAATAATACTCATATCAACAGATTGTTTAAACATTTTATACTACAATAAGTACAAAAAGCTGTAATTACATTTTGTAAACAACATTGTAACTAATTAATGTCTAATGGCCTTTGTGTAGGACAACGGGTAAAAACAGGTATTCACTGTTATTATGTATTGTAAAGCATTTTGTTTATGGCGCTTTATTGCAGGCTTTGATGCGAATCGAAAGGGAATATTGCATTGTATTAGTCGTGGATACTATATTTAGGACAAGGGGTGTGATAATATTTTTGTAATAGACAAGAATTAAAAAAAAAATCGTTGTAAATAAGACTATTAGGAAACGAAATAAGACTAAAAGAATATTTATCATCTGTTTATTGCCACAGAGTTGAAAATTTTTCCAAAGTTAAAACATAAATCATACAACAATAAAACATAATACACACTTTAACCACATATTTAATTCAAGATAACCATCAGAAGAAATTGCTTTGTTTTTAATAGAATGCCAATATCGTCGTCTCTTTGTTTATAGCAAATTTTCCGACCTTGTTCTTTTTTCATTATTAAAACATACACAGATATATTAACATGGCGAACCATTTAGATATTAACTCTTCACATAAAATAAGCATTATTTCTCTTTCTTGTAAACAACATTTTACAAAACAATTCTTTAACTAACATAACTTCACGCCTGTCCCTCATTTATGGGGTAAGCAGAGACTATAGAACGCCATTTGCTGCCATCCAAACATACATAATATCTCCTTTGCCTCTTCAACATTCATTATACTTTTCATACACACACGTCGGTTGCGGGTGTTTGTAATTGTGTCCTTTGTCTCCATCTCATCTCCTATTTGGTCTGTGTATGTCCGTCTAGGGCGACTTCTATCAACTTTCCCAGGCAGTTACTTTAACTAACAACAATGAATTACAAGATACACCTTGTGTCAAGTGGTTTCCATAACCTATGAATGTGGTTGTGTTTAGTAAGCATACTAAAATTAATACGAGAAAGGAAAGTTAATCATTGCCGACTGTTAGAGGAAATGAAGAAGACTAGATTTTTCTCACCAAAAACAACAGTATATATACACAATAATATATATACACAACAGTATGCCTAACTGCCTCTGTAGTTCGGTGGTACTGTGTACGGACTGCCACGCAGAGGTTGCACATATTTGTGTGCATGAACATTTCTATTTGCATTGGTCTGGGTGTTTCTATGTATAATATGTATATATTTACAAAAAATAATAATAATATGCTTACTCTGGGTCTAGATGGCGTTGTTGTAGTTGTCGAGATATTATTATTTTTATATTAGTATATATACAACAATATATACTATTTTATTTTACTCAATGAGAGTGTAGAAACTTCTCCGGTAATTCTGCCAATTCATTCTAAAATCAGATTATCTCACTATGTTTTACTGACCGAGAATATCTTATTGCAAAAAAATCATTAGTGCTTGTTTATCATTGAACCCTCAATCTGAAGCGAATGTTAGATTCCGTAACCACAACTCCATGACGTCTTACAAAACATTAAGTACTAAAAACTTACTGTTATATTCATTATACAACTAATTTTAGAAAACCATCGTTCCGCCTCGACATTCCAATAACACTGTTTTTTATCCCCTTCTTTCACAAAACAATCCGTTATGTTCTGACAGAGTTTTCTGTACAAATAGCTATAGAAAGGTGATACAAAGGGCCTGTGTGCAGCGTTATCAGACTATTCATGGGATGTCATCGATTCTGCTAGCCGAATTGGGATTACACAATTGCGGTGCTTCGTTTAGAACGTCAGGCGAGTATGGTGTGACAGTGAGTTTGGATGTAATAGAACATTATTTGTTACATGTCGTCATTATGTAATAGATGACCTTAAGATGTAAAAGCTTTAGTTTTTAACCGACTTCAAAAAAGGAGGAGGTTTCTCTGTTCAGCCGTATATATATATATATATATATTTTTATGTGTGTTCTCGGATAACTTCGTCGTTTATGAACCGATTTTGATGATTGTTTTTTGTAATAAAATAGCTTATTGTATACAATAATCACCAATGTACTTACGGAGCAAATACTTTCCTTTCGGACATGCTCCCACCTAGCAGAAACATTCGTTATAGCTACGTCGATTTTTAGTCATATCTTTGAAAGGAACTTTAGAGATGTTTACTAATTTTTTAAGCAAAAAGATAATATTTCTCTCGAGCATTATTACCTGACTTACTCAAAATAAGAGTGTTTCATTTCCATTCTGAAAAAATGAAAATTGAATCAAGGACTAGCTACTAGCGCCATCAACTCTCCGGAATCAAACGCGCAGGTCACTCGCCTCAACAAAAACGCACACGCCCACAGTCACGACTAAAACGTGACTTCAAAAAGATCGTAAACGTAAAATTTTTACACGTACACAATCTACGTTTTTATAACGAAATAATGTTTATGTACTTACGCCCTTTTTCTGAAATAATTTCGTATAAAATTTCTTTTACGACACCGCGTCATAGTCGTCATAGTTTTTGATGTGATCGTATATAGATATGACGTTATTCGTATTGTGACCATTTTATTATAGAAAGTTTGAGTCCTTTGCATGTTAATGTCATGATATTTATGTCGAAAATGTTATTGGTAATTTGTTAAAATGAGATGTATGCACCTTTGGCCTTCTTTTGGGCTAAGGAAAGAGAAATCGAAGATATCAAGGTGTTGTCCTCCACTTTAGGTTATAATATCAAAGGTATGTAAGCAGCTGATCTAAAACTAAACTGCATTCTTCCTCTCCTGCCTTCTTCCTGACCTTTTGCTCTCAATAAAGGAGTTATGCCTTCCAAAAATAATAGATCTCAAAATGAGTTTATTCAGAATACTGGAAACCACTTCTTCTGTAGACTGATGATACGGACCTATGCCTTCAGATTCGAGCTACCGGATTTTGAGAGCTAAATCTCAGTCACTTCGTATAAAAAGTAAAACTTATATACCAAACGCCCACTTAAATAAGGCTTAGTACACAATACAATGAATGTATACGAAAAACTCCATGAGAGCTCCCAACAAAAGATATTCGAAATATGAAAAGCGAAAATGGAACGCATAGTTTAAACCGTCTTGGGCTGCTTTTGACAGTTGACAGTTTTCACTGTCGCAGCGACAATGGGGTTAGTTGGGGTGCGTCAGTAGGGGGTTACACCATTGACATGCGATTAAAATTATTGAAAGATTTCGCCTTTAAACGTGTCGTTATTGAATTTTAAAGGGTTGTTTTGGGGTTTGTTAAGGGTTTCTTGTATTGAGTTGAAAATTATATCGAAATAGAAGACTAAATTGTTGAAAAGGAGGACAAATATTACTTGTCTCAGAAAATAATACTCAATGTTAACGACTACTTGTTGTGAACGCGGATTGCATTTTCGTTTTTTTCCTTTACGTTTTCACGATTGAAAATCACAACAACAGGCCTTGGCCAACCAGATACGAAATTTGAGAATCATTAAATTATTATTAAAGCAGATTTATTTCTTGAAAAAGACTTGTCAAACATTCCACTTTTTAACAACATGATCCACACCGAACAACGAGTTATTTGAAAATTACATTACATTATTCGTCACTCACCATACTTATCGGACCTTTCGACTGATTCCTATATTCTTAATTAAAATGCGTATAAAAGCGCTTTGAAAGAGATGATCGATTCCCTTCCCCAGATTGTATATAGCAAAAGCTTCAATGAACATCCATTCATAAGACAAAAGTGCGTAATATGTATATAGCTAATACTACATAATAAATCAAATATACCTAAAAGTTATAAAATATTCCTACTACAAACTCCATTGCGGTTGACAAACTAAACGTAGGCGGGGCCGACACGTGTGACCTGACCCTTATTTAAGGGTCGCGCCACACTTTGCACTAACATAGCTTTTAAGTTAATTGCAGTCGTAAATTTATGTAGTGAACTAAAACTAGGGGCGAATAATTACTTTTACCCTTTTGTAATGATTTTTAATATTGTTGTAAAGGTTTTAATTAGTAATACATTTTACCTATATACCTAGAGTGCTTATATTTTTATTAATGTGATTGTAATATGTAAAAAATATAATAAAATAAAATACTTATAAATTACCAATCAAAAGAACTAGTTACTAAGAGCCCAACTATTCCTTATCTACTTATACCCCAACTTTTAACAGCTAACTAATACGTTAAATGCCTAAAACTAAATGTCTGAAAACTTCACTCAGAGGCGGTTTAGTAGTGTTGATGACATCATTCTTATCTATTGTACGTCTTCATGAAAAAAAAAAGGCTTAATGATCTCTCGAACCATTGCACCATAGAAGCATAAAACTATTTAATTTCGCACTAATCTCTTCAAAACGAAACAAAACACTAACACAAAATAATAAAATCCACTTACAAAACTATTTGAAATACGAACAAGAGCCGTTTAAACGTAACGGCCACGCGTTGGCCACGTGGCGATGACGTCACGACATTAGGGTTAGCGGCGTTAGCGCTAAAGTAAGTGCAAGCGCACGCCAGCGACGCCCATTGCGGGTAATTTGGAATAAAATTGATAGTCTCGTATATAAATTGTAGTGATTAGTACGTATATTAGGAAGGTTAGGCTACGGGTTCAATAGGTAAATTAAAACGTGGGATTGATAACACTTAAGTACTTTAAACTGTCGTCGTAGAGAAAGGATATAAAAAAGTACACAAAAAATATCTTTTGGTATGGTTGAAAGATTTCTTTATTATTGACAGCACTTTGTCTTTTGAGATCTTGTCCAAATTTACTACAATGTTCTTTTACTTCGCCATAGATACGCAAGCAATATCAATGATCATTAGATAAATACATAAAGTCTTAATAAAACTAACAACCTAATTTACTAATAAAACAATTCAAAATTTAACATACATATATATATAATTTTCACATCTGTCTCAATTAATGGGGTAAGCAGAAACCTATGCTACCAATTTACCAGGAGTACTCCTGAGGGACTAGACAAGTGGCATAAACGCTAATAGAATAGAATAGATTAAAAAATGTATGGGATTGACATGACATAACATTGTCGCCAACGCTAACATTGTCGTTAGCTTATATCAATCCCATACATTTTTTATTAATAGATTACCTACCTACCACTAGCTACTTACTTCTCATCAGGCAGATTGGAAATATTTTGATAGCAAAATTATAATGCAAATAAATTCAAATTCAATACTTAGCTACATAGTAACAATTGTCATTTTAGCGCGCTAATTAATACGATTCGCTGGTCACCGCGACCAATGGCAGGGTTTATTTGTACCGCAAACTGACGTAAGCGATCACTAACTCGCCTTTTATTGAATTGTTAACGCTTTAACTTTATTTAAATTTGCGTTTGACAAAATGAAATATTTTGAACTATAGTCGAATTTCGACCATACAACTAGAAACAAAGTGCAAATTGAGTCAATGTATAATACCTATATGTTTATGACGTAAAACAGTGGCTGCTAATATTTCTTGTCAATTTATATATTACGAATACACCTTCATTCTAGCCTTGTCAGGCTTTTTGAGTGCGTCCGGCTTTTGTTAGGCTGTTCTACTTTGACTAACCTAATTCGCTACCCCTTAACTCATCACTGGCTTCCATCTCCAGCTCACTACTTACTTTAGCTCGTCGCTGGTTCCCACTTCCCGATGGCTACCTGAGCTGAGCTCATCACTGGCTTCTGCCGCCCGCTCGCTACCTACTTTAGCTTAAGTTCAAACCTCAAAAGTCAAGCCTCCGAAACTCAAATATTCGATCCGCTACTGTAATCTACTGTGTGACCTTTTTACGCAATGTCCTGCCAAACTGTCTGGTCTGTCCGGCTATAAGACTTGACGACCTGGCAAAGGGATGCCAGGTCTTCAAACCTAACATATCTACACTAATCATGATCATTTTAGAAAGAAATACTATTATTACAGCTGCTTTAGACAAAAACAACAGCAAAACATAATAAAATCAATCGTCGCAGCTTTTTAAATATTCGCATGATATAAGAGCTCTTAATTTTACTTTTGTTTTCTGTGTGGATCTGTACTTCTGCCATTCTGCAAATCTGTCCTTTTACTGTTTATGGAATGAAACGCAGTAAATACTTAGTGATATTATTATGATAGATGGAAACTACTTTTATGTCAGCATTTTTAAAGAACGATACCAAACGATTTAGGCAAACATAATATCATACCAAGATCGCGCATACGAATATTACCTATCACTGGTAACCTATACTAAATTACCAACACTAGAACCAAAACTTATACAAAGATACCACAGTACCTCCAACACAATATGGACGTATACATTGTCATACACACAATGGTACACGGAATCGAGCCTCTGTTTCATTTGTTTACAATGTTTGATTATGATTGGGTCACTGTTTTTGGATGGTAAAAATTAAATTGGTTACTTTTATATTTTACTAGCCGCTGCCCGCGCCTACAAACTTTCACCTACCCCCTATTTCCCCCCTTGTAAAGGTTATTTAAAAAATAATTAACTAAATTTGAATTTCTTTAAATATGTAATGAGTATTGCCTAGTAATTTGGAAATTAAATTAAAAACCTATAGAAGTTTCATACTCTTTTTACTCTTTCCTTTTTATCCCGACTTCGAGAGCACCTATGTTCCCAAGCAAAATTTTAGACTCCTAGCAGTTGTAGTTTTTGAGATTTCTTGATGAGTGAGTGACCTTTCACTTTTATATACATGTATACAAGTAGATAGCTTGCTTCTTGATGAGTTTATTTGGATATTCACGATCATGGACTGTACGAAATAATAGTAAGTAGTAGGTTATTCGTAGCTGATACATATTTTTCGTGTCCCTCCGTGGTGTTGCAATACTGCTGTGCAGGAAATGGTTATTCCAAAATCCACATGCAACAGAACTCTGTGTAACCAAATAATTTTATCCTTATCGTAGAATTTGATATTTAAAAACCAGTTGTGATTACTGCTTTCTTCTATAAGATCAGAGTAGTTTGTCAGACCTGATAATTTTTAGCAAATTCTTTCATACAACATTCCTCGTCTGGCCACTATTAACAGTAACAATAATAACACTAACACAAAATATATTGTCTTTAACAACAGAGTACGTCAGGCATTCATAAAATGTACCTGCTATGATCGAGTTTGATCAGGTGCGTTTTATTAAAGCGATAATAGAGGTGCTATTGTTTCGTATTATAGTTGTTTGTTGTCTTCAAATGCATAAAGGAACGTTCACTGTGATATTATTTTTATTAATTACATAAAACATAATTATGTTAAAGAGTTAAGGCCGCGGCATATGTGACTTTTTTTACGGACGGGACAGAAAGGAAAATTTTGGAAATATTGTTTCATACAAAATGTATGTGAAAGAGCATTATGTCACATTATGTCATTATGTCACGAAATGGGAACGTGGCACTCACGGAGCCAAGCGAACAAAGTGACGCGTGACGTTTGAGGAATTATCTCGTTACGTATAAAGCGGCCAGTAAGCTTCACCCACGGTTTAACATTCAAACGTTTAACGGTTGAAAATATTTGAATAATTTAGTTTTAAGATTAACTACTAGGCGCTGTTTGATTTTTAATTTTTCATACAAATAATTTTAGATCGTCTTGTGGGAAAACCGTATGTTAGGTCATGATTAATCCGCTGTTGTTACGAATTGATTACAAATATTTTTACTTGAAAACGTAAAATCGTTAGGCTAAGCAACAAAGTTGAACATAACATTAACTACTTTATGATTTTTCTTTTGACTGGAGCCTGGGACGTCCATTTTGCAGCGCATTCAGTAGACAGACACTTCATTGAACTGAGTAGCGTGCTCATTCAGCAAATCTGATGTCAGTCATTTACCATTAAGCCGCTGCTTTCAGCTAAACAGTTTCATGAAGACTTATCTAAACTAATATTATAAAGAGAAAAGATTAAATTTTTTGTATGTTTGTTTGCAACGATTTAATAAAAAATATATGTTGCCTATTTTAAAAATCCTTTCACTTTTAAAAATCAATAAATTCAGCAGGTTTACTATGTTTAGCATATTATTTTATTCATTTTCAGAATTTTAATATTTTAAGCGCCTTCTTAAATCTAAATGAAGCAATACTTCACTATTGCTATGATATTTTCCGTAGAAGTGTGTTTTGAGATCGAATAAAACTTTTGATACCGAAGCGAAGCTAGGGTGGACCTTCATTTATAATGAAGTATATATAACTCTATTGATTTAGTGCTAATATAGATGGTTAAAAATTCAATCAAAGACATGCAAAGCGTTATCTAAAAATTTGAGCTTTTTACAGAATCGCTACGTGGATAGGTGGTCTCATTTTCCTGTTTCTCATGACACTATTTGACTGCTATCATTCAAAGTCAAAGCATTTATTTCATTTAGATCATAAAATATGATGCTTATGAACGTCAAAATTACATAAAGTCAGGCAATTAACCTACAGCCAGTTTGCTGACAAGGCAGAGCCGTGAGAAGAACTAGCAAGAAACTCAGGCCACTCTTTTCGATGGATTCATTTCATTCATTCAGATCAGATAAATAATAATAATATTTCAACAACTACACACAACGCCTTCTAGACCCAAAGTAAGCATACCTATATTATAGCTTATGTTATACAAATAAATAAATACAATTTTTTGTATGTTACAATTTAAACAACAACAAATTCGATTGACTGATTGCGCTAGCGTGCTAATAGCGACATTTCCTAATAAAATCTGTTTAGTATATTTTAACATTTATGTAACTAAGACAATTTATGACAAGCACATAATACAAAAACGTCCTAATTTCAACAATAATAATGGAGTCCATCTTTTGTTTTCACGGAAGATGGTTGTCATTTAATTTCATCCACATTTTTCTATTTTATCATTGTAATATACCATTAATATCATCAACAAGAATATTATTCTAAACTTGACGTTGGCAGAAATAGCTGACACAATCGTCGGCTCTGTTGCCAAAAAAAAGGAGAAGAAGAAGAACAATAATAATACCAATAAACAAGTCATTTAGGTATTCACAGATAATGTTGTTAAAAATTATTTATCCTAACCTAAAAATTGACTATTTAAAATGCTTTTTAAAGTAAGCAGTATTATAAAATGAAATAGTAAATACACCGACAGGCATTACATAAAGCAATTATTAAACAAGTGTGTCTGACGCTTATAATTGTTTTAAACACAGATTTCATACAATTAGTCTGTTATTTAGCAATAACGATATTGTATGTTTAAGTAAAATTATATTAATTGTTATGCAAATTTGGATAGAACAATGATATAGATGATTTACGTACTCATGTTGGTTAACATGTTTTTCTTTTATTGTTTGTCGATGTTATTAATAATGCTAATAATAATTGACGCAGGCACTCTTTTGTTACATTCTTCATTTATTTGAATGGTCTTGTGTTAGTTGCAAAACAGTTTTAATGTTGCCCTGCTAAGTCGTGTATTTATTTGAAGGCTTACTTTAACTTTCCCTTATGAACCAAAATTACATCCGAAATTTTATACTTTTTGCCACAGTCTTAGAACGAAGTTTAAACAGAGCACTTATTTCAAAGCAAACAGTGGCTTAACTGAAACCTTGACACTGAGCAGAATCGAGTAGAAGCTTCCACTAAACATAGCTTATCAATCACACACAAGATAGATACTTCATCATTATGCCTTGTTACCTAAGAACCCCGTAACTATATAACTCAAATTTTGAAAAATAGATCTAAAGTTAAACGCTAAAGTGTTAGGTATCCTTCACCTTGATTAGATTACTTACGACGTTTGCATTTTTATCAATGAGTTATTAATTTGCAAAGAATTTTCTGCATCAATTGTGCTACCTATCGACGAAAAAATTTACCCACGCTTTTACCGTTTTCCTGTTTTAAGCGCTTAATTAATTGTACCGAAGTTTTTATAACGCTGTCGAATTTTTTGTTGCTTTTATCTTAATCTAAAGAACTCTTATTTGTTTTGTTGGTAGCTATTTTTCCTTATTTTAATAAAAAAGTGTCTCGCCACGTGGTTTTTAATTTTAAAATGATTGTTTAACTTTGTCTTCGCCATGCTAATTATCCGAGACTTCAAATTTGGATCTAATCTTGATTACCGATTATATTTGTACTGTATCATTATCATTTCGCTCATGTGGTTCATACAATATTTGTTTGATCCACAATTTTTGTTTAAAAGTCAAACCTATGACAGACTTTATGCTTATATTAGCCTACCAGAGTGACTCCTCTCTGCCTGATGGTAAGCAGTCAGTGAAATCCAGAAGTGGTGGATACCATTCCAAAAGCTAGACTACTTGTATGGAGGCCTCCACTATGGCGTTTTGTGAGATGCTTTTTCACACCTCGCTTAAAGGACCCAGGATCATAATTAGACTGAAGTGCATACCATTATTATACATTATCATCTCCACATATTTTTCTGTAATGTAGGATATTACTAGCACTAATAAACAGCTACCTTCTGAAATACAGTCTTAACTAGTTCAGGAGGTACGCAACTATTTTGCTAATAATATAATAAAAAAAAAACGTTAATTTAAGAAACTTAAAACTCGACTGCGTTTTCTGTATAATTTGAAAATGGAAAAACCCTAAAACAAGAAAATGTAAAATTTTAGCAGTCGGAACTCATTCTAGAAATGGAAGCTTAGTGAATTTCGAGCACATACCTATATTACATTGAAGATTACTCCAACACTGACTAGACAGCTGACTTAGGGTCCTGACTGCTACAATTTTACATTTTCTTCTTTTAGGGTTTGTTCATTTGCAAATTACACAAAAACGCAGTCGGGTTTTTTAGTTTTATAACTTAATTTTTTATTTTTTTTATTTTAGTTTTATTATTGAAGGCCATTTTCAGTGTCACTCTTACAGTAAATACGAATCTAACGAAACCTACGATATGGTGCTTACACAAATGATTACATTGTTGAAACAAATATAATAAATTCAGAAAAAAAACTTTAAAAAATCAACATATTTTGTATATTATTTATGTACAATTATAATACAAATCACTCTATTTTTTATTATCAAACAAATCACCGCTATCGGAGAATAACTCAAGAGCCTAATCCTCACTTAAAGTTAAAACATTCGTTTCTAATCCATACAATAATCAATGGCCATGTTTCGCTTCCTTACATTGCTGTTTCTGGTGTACCTCAGGGATCCCATTTGGGACCTGTATTGTTTTCCATTTTTATTAATGACATAACAACTGTCATACAGAATTGCAAATGCCTGCTATTTGCAGACGATTTGAAATTCTTTAGACCTCTTATTTCAACTGATGATATCTTACTTATTCAACAAGATTTAAATAGAGTCGAGGAGTGGTGCAAACTAAACTATATGCAGCTCAATGTAGACAAATGTTTCCACCTGAGATTCTCCAAAAAAAAACAGCAAATGGATTCCAAATTCAAACTTGGTACAGTTCAACTACAAAAGGTCTCTTCAATTAGAGATCTTGGCGTCACAATAGACGGGGAGCTACGATTCGTATCACATATTGATTCAATTGTGGGCAAAGCGGCCCAAATGCTTGGTTTTCTGAAGCGCAATACCAAAGGCTTTAGAAATGTGCAAACTAGAGTAATACTGTACAATGCGCTGGTTCGCACTCACCTTGAGTACGCGTGTGTAATCTGGAGTCCCATTTATGCCTGTCACTCGCAGCGTATAGAATGCATGCAAAGGGCGTTTACACGACATTTGGCATTTATCTCACAAGGCATATCACATCGATGCAGTTACGACCAGCGACTTCAGCATTTTGAAATGTTGTCTTTGCGCGATCGACGCAAGATGCATGACATGTTGTTTTTGCACAAAATTGTTAATAACGAAACTTCCTGCAGTGACTTGCTCCAGCAGTTAACATTCTCAGTTCCTAGGAAGCCACCTCGTTATCCCATTACCAGAACTTTCAACTTACCTTCAGCCAGAACTAACGTCTTGCTAAATTCACCATTGGTGCGAGCGTGCAACGAATACAATATGACAAACAGTAAAATAGAACACTTAGATATTTTTCATGATTCTTTTGCCTATTTCAAAGATAAAATATTGAAGTCATTTGCGTAGACTGCCGACTATATAGTATAACCAATAATAATAATAGTTTTGTTTGCATTATATGTTTATATTTTAACTTATATTTTGTTAACTTAGAACTGTATAACTAGTCAAAAAATTTTTTTTGGTATATTCTGTACATACCTGTTAAAGGTTTACATATAAGAAAATTGTTAGAGCGAAATATGCTCAGTAGTGTTGTATATGTATACTGTTGGTGTGGCTATAATAAATAAATAAATAAATAAATAAATAATCCAATAAGTTGCTTATTCACGATTAGCATATTATGTACTAGCAGTTTGTTACCGAACGGAAGTGTCCAATCGCGTGCGTCGCCGGAAGCCCCTCCCCCCTCCGCCAAACTGCTTCCGGTCACGTGACATCATTTACATGACAGTTGAGCGCGACCCGATGGGGAGAGCGGACGTGTACAGCGAAAATTTTTTTGTTTATGGTTCTAGGAAATGAATTGTCGTTTTGTTTATGTTCTTTATTTGATTTATTTAGGATTTTTGGACTGAGTGACAACATATTTGCTTGTATTTGTATATATATTTTTCATCATATATGTATACCTATACAGTATACATATCCTAGTTCGCCTGAATTAGGACCTTACTGTCTCGTAGAATATCGATGTAAACTGGTAACTACCCCCTCATTACTTTTTTTCCTTCTTCATTTGCATTCCTTCCTTTCTTTTAATACTTAGAGAACATAGTTCATAAGCTATGCGCATGTAAAGAAAAAACGTGTTTAATAATAACTGAACAACAGGACCAAAGTAAGCATATATTATAACTTGAGGTATGAGTTTAAGAAATACGAATAAACATTATTAAATACAGAGATATGAAGCTTGTATCTACAATATGCCAAACCATCTTTTAAAAATAAATAAACACAATTCAATTTGCAAAACAAAATACATAGACCATGACAAGATCATTCCTGTCACTGTTAAAAGATACTAACATAAATATCGTCAAACAAGCATCAGGATGATTTGCACAATAACAGCTAATCTACGAATTCTACCACGGTTTGTTAAGTACGTATGTTCCCCTGGTACTATGAAACGGCGAAATTCACCCTCGCCGTCATTTGGTAGACGAATGTTAGGGTTGAATGCATTGCGTTAACTGATCTAGTTCATTTTCTTGTCAAAATATGTCATTTTGTTTAAAGGATGCAAATCCATACTAATATTAAATGCGAAAGTAACATTGTCTGTCTGTTACGTTGTCACGCCTAAACGACTGAACCGATTTCAATGAAATTTGCTATAGAGATGTACTAGACCTTGGGGGACAATAAAAGCTATATGTTGTCGTGAAAAAATGGCCGGAAGGTGTTAAATTAGGAATGAAAGTTTGTATAAAATATCTTCAATATATTATAACATTATATGCTATGTGATATAACCGACATCTACACAGGCGGAGCTGAGGGCAACAGCTAGTAACAACACAACAACTACAGAACGCTCTCTAGACCCATAGTAAGCATATAGCTTGTGTGATATGGGTTCTATAAAGCAAATAAAAAAGTATTAAATCGCTCATTAGACTTGAGTAAGCGTGGTGATTGATACTCACTTTTTACTCTGTAGAGGGCTGATGGCGGATACTTGGGAAATGACGATGGTGTACATCACTTTTAACTTGACAAAATAATATAATAATAATAATAATATTCTACCACATTCACACAGCGCCATCTAGCCCCAAATTAAGCAATTATATTTGCTTGTGTTATGGGTACTAAACAACTGATATACTACTTATATACATTTTTTTTTTGTAAATACATACATATTATAGAGATTACACCCAGACACAGAACAAACAATCATGCTCATCACACAAAGGTTTGTACTGGGTGGGAATCGAACCCACGACCTCCGGCTTAGCAGTCAGGGTCACTAACCACTAGACCAACAGGCCAGTCAAAAAAAATAGTCACAAGTATGAGCCTTAAATTATTATACAAGGCCTATATACAATCTTAATTTATTTTTTATATATATTGTACAAAACACACAAAACCAACATGTCCCAAGCTTTAAGAGTTTAAAAATATGAATGTTTTTCAGCTCAGTCGAACTGTAACCATTTCTTTTTTATTGACGCCACGTATGTGGTACCTACATTATTACCTATTCTGCCATTGTCATTTAATTTGATATTTATTTATATAGATTTTAACTTACCTTGCTTGCTATGATCTACAAAAATCGTTAATGAAACAAAATTTTCAAAAACTGCAGCAAAAAAAAAAACAAAATAAAAAGCACCTCACAATACAAGTAATTTTCTAGGGCTTCACCTCCGTCACTATTCACAATCCATACATTAATAATGACCGGCATCCGAATAATATATGTAAATATAACACACCATTGTAAAGGGATCGCCAGAAAGGTCGGACACCGGCTAAATGGGATTTTCCTTTGGGTTTCCTTTTCAATGGTCCCCAGTTTTTTTACTCTGTACTCTTTATGTTCGAATGTGTTAAATTTCTCGGAAAATGGTTATTTTCTATATGCTTCAGGTAAGATGATTTATCGACTGACCGATGAATGTAGAGCTTATATTGATGCGGTTGCAGAATACGTTTATTTAGCATTAGGATAAAATTTTGTTGGTTTTACTGAACTCTGGCGCATTCGTACTAAAGAACTAATAATAATAATATGTGGACACTATCACACACCGTCATTTAGTCCCAAGCTAGGCAGAGCTTGTGTTATGGGTACTAGATAACTGAAATATAATACATATACATACTTGTTTTTGTAAATACATACTTAGAATACATGGGAACACCCAGACTAAAGACAAATACAAATGTTCATCACATAAATATTTGCCTTCCGCGGGAATCGAACCCACGACACCCGGCGCGTCGCAGTCAGTTACACTAACCACTAGACCAACAGTGCAGTCAAAACTATAATATCAGAACTGTTTTATGTATCAGACACAGTTTAAAGTTTTGCATCGTTTGGGATCGTACCTATAACCTCTCGCACAGTGACTGGCTGTTTGTAATACCAGCAACTGTACTGAGTCACCGAGACAGTCAAAAGTCAATGCAGAGGAATCTTTACATATTCGTCATTAAGTTTTTTATCTTATTAACTCGTAGAAATACTAAATGCAACATTTAAAAGTTTTATTTCTAGAAAACCACTAACTGTTAAGTACCATATTAAAGTACATAATGTAGGTTTGTTATTTCTCCAATAAAACTCGTAAACATTTATAACTCAAACTTCTTCAAACTTTCACAAAGTAACAAAAGGTAACAAAAAACTGCCAATTTTAATAATAACCCTTTCCACCCCCTGTTAAACTTTCCAACTCCTAAACCAAATCTCGGGATAAAAAACTCAACGTCACTGTTTGCTCAAATAAAACAATTTTCGTGTGTTTTAATTAAAATTAGTCATTAAACGTTGCATTTTAGCGGATTCTGTAAAGCTCTGGTTGGAATTAATTGGCTTTTTGTTCGTTCTGTTCGACCAACAGCGAGTTAATTTAGAGTTAATGCAGCCTTTGATATTGTTTGGCTTCTATGGCTGGTAGTAAGAAATTATCGTTCGTAGAAAGGTCTGTATTGAAATAACTATAAATTTAACCACTTGCTGTTAATTGAAATTGAAAGTTACGGCAGTTTGTTATTTACTTCTATAATGCGGTAATGGCCGCTTGGCTTAGCTGTTGCTTTATTACATGTAATGTTTAAAAAACAATCATTTTTTTTTAATAAAGACAACTGTGTTAAAAGGTTAATTATGTACTAATAATTTTATGACTGTTAGGGTCGCTACCACAATATAGTCGCCATAAACTAAATGATAATAAAAGTTCCTATTGAGTAGCGTCCATTGCTCCTTGCGGGCACTGATTGGTAATTGATTAGCGGGTTAAGCAACTTAAAGTTCAGCAGGCGTTCATTTCTCCCACGTACGTGCAGGCTCTGGAACGAACTACCAGCTGCGCGGTGTTTCCCGAGCGCTATGACATGTCCTTCTTCAAACGAGGTTTAAAGAGAGCATTAATATCACGGTAGGCAGCGGCTTCGAGGAGCCCCTGGCATTGCAGAAGTCTATGAGTGACAGTTACCACTTACCATCAGGTGGGCTGTTGGCTCGTCTGCCACTGTAGGCAATAAAAAAAAAAAAAAAAAAGACTCATGGATAGGTGACCGCATAGTGGTTTTTGATCTGAGCGTCCTCGTGCTTCAGAGGGCACGTTAAAAGTCGGTCTCGGTTGTTACCAAGTTGATAACAGTCGTTAGGTCAAGTCTAATGCCTGTATGGGCGACGTGGACAAATCCTGACACTAGGTTGACCACTAACCCCTGCCACTAACCACTCGATATTTGATTTGAGTTCCTATTACAAATATTAAACTTCAAATTATCTTTAAACGTAAGCTTCACAAGTCTCTTATTAATCACGATAAAAGCCGGTATTGATGATGTCCTAACAATAAATAATGTTGCTGTGATAGTCTGTCATTTATCACTATGACTCGTGTTTCTCGTAAGTCAGTAATAGGCAGCCACACCCCATAATTTTTACATCCATGTCTTAGAAAAATTGATACTTAAAACAATCTTGTACCTAATAATTTTCTTTCAATGACAAAATTAATATCTATACTTTGTGTATCTTGTGTCCGTTAAAAACTTATTTTGCGACATTCTAAACTTAAAAGTCAATATTCCATGCCCATTAAAAATACTTTCGGAAAACTCATCGACCGCCCGCCAATACCAGGAGACCAGATATTCACAAGATATGACAGGGAATTTAATTATAAATATAATAAAAAATCTGGTTCGTCCCTTTCTAAAAACCTTACCGTATTTTGCGTTCGCGAAAATAAACTTCCAAACGATTTTGCACCTTAACGCTCAGTCGTAGAACTTATTGTCCTTTTAATAAACTGCATTGTAATTTTGACGCATTTTATAATATATTGTAGATTCGATTGACGTCACCACAATGAGGGTGTCTCATATATTTTTTTTATTTAAATTTCTATATTCGAATATTTCAGACGGGACATGAAGTGTATTTCGATTTACACGTAATAGCATTATGAGTGGTTAGATTGTCGTGGCATCCTAATTTGGTCGTATTATCAATATTGAGGCGCGAAATTTGACAGTTCCATTTTTTATTTGACGTGGATTGCTTTCATAATAGGTTTAATTTAACAAAATATATATTTCTAATTTATGTTGATTCGTATCTTTTCATACAGAGTAGTCGAAATTAAATTGATGGGCTATTACAAATTTTATAATTGAATATGCTTGTGGTTAAAAGACATCCGTATATTGTAAAAGTAAATCACATTAAAACGACAATAAAGCAGATTTACAAGCTCATAAATCAAATACTTCAAATTAAATTTCCTAATCCGGATTCATTATTTATCAATAACGTAAACTAGTCCAACTAAGGCGCATTTAGTAATAAACACCTCTAAGGAACTGACCGTTGGTTAATAGCACTCGAGGGTAGGATTATTCGAAGCACAATGAAATAATTAATTGGTGCTCGAATCAGAGTTCCCGGCCGGCTATTATATGACTGGCTATAGAGTACTGTCCATTACGGCGGCCACTTGCCGACTGGTGTGAATTAGATTAGACATTCCGCGCGTCTCAATGTTTTGAATTTCGAATTGTTGTGGAATGTTTGAAATAGTTCGTTGTGATTTGTCGTGGGTAAGAGATGCCATCACACTGAAAACGTGAAACGCACTTCAATTAACTCGCAACGAGGTTTCTTGAGGCTTTTTCTTTTAGAGTTGCAAATATAGGTGCAAATGTCTATCACAATGTACACAGCTTAAACTATTATAAGTTATAACGTACTTAGATGTAGGTACTAAGGCCAAAGAGTCTGAAAGGTCATTCTTTTGAGGGAGTTGGTTAAACAGAAGAACTATTGTAGGTTGCCCAGTAGAAACACGACAAAATTAACCCTTAAGTTCGCTGAATAGGCGAAAATTATATCCTAATGAACTGATAGATTTTCTGTACTCTTCCCAAGGTATGGCTGGAGGTGGTATGGGACAAGCTATGGGCGGATACTACGGTGCAGCATATGGGCCACTCGGAGCCAGCATGGCAGCGGCAGCAGCTGCAGCAGCACAGCAGAACGCTATATCTGCCGCATTGACGCCTAATCCTCAGGTAAGAAAAGAAAATATTTTGAACTGTTGAACATTTGGTAATGATCAAAGATGTAGAACGAGAATAAAAAGAAAATGAAGGGGTCCTTTTCTTTTCCTTCTTGTTTCTTATTCTTTTCTTTTTCACGGACAGCAAAATAGTTGTATTTTCTTCACATTGCTTCTGCAATACGAGAGAAGTCAAATACAGTAGACAAAATAAAATGGGCCGTATCCCTAATTACTACCCTGTAAAAATGCTTCTTTAAAACTTAATAATTGCAGAAATATAATGTTAAAGTAAAATAAAATAGAACAAAGTTATTTAAGCAACCCTGACTTAGTCCTCACGGAGGTCAGAGGAGTCTAGCGACTGTCTCCGTGGTGCAGTGGAAGCGCAAGCGACTGCTGTCCATGAGGTTGTGGGTTCGATCCCCACACGGGACAAAACTTTGTGTGATCCCTAAATATTAGTTTTGAGTTTGGGCGTATTTTGTGTCCGTTATATGTATATTTGTAAAGGCCCCCACGATACAGGGCTAGTTCCCTAGAGCGGGAGTTTTTTTTAAAAAAGAAAACCTTGACATGTAGTCTGTTATATATTCTTGAATTCTGCACAGGTGTTTGTTACTGTCTCTCTCTTTGCCTAGCCTTATCCCATTTTATTTGGTGTCGGCTCTCGTCATTTTTCTCCAGTTTTCGGTTCTGGGTTGTCCAGTCATTCAGTCGGGCGTTCTTTAGGTCATTGTTGATCACAGATGACCAAGTTAGAAGGGGTCTACCACGTTTTTTTGGACCATTACTTGTGTGGAGGACTTGCCTCGTTATGTGATCTTCGGGTCTTCTCATTATGTGCCCATACCACCTGAGACGCGTGTGTTTGTTATTGTAAATAATAAAATATGTAGATTAGTTTTTTAATATTTTTCTTAACATATTTAAACAATCAAAATATATTAATAAAAAATCCGCCTGCCTAAAACGAACTGAAAGAAAGAAACTCTTTTTTTTCTTGCTGACGCTATCTTGCAATATTAAATACTCTTATGTAACTTCCAAAATTAATACGAATCTAATGGCACTAATTTAAGCTAAAATCGCTGTACAGCGTGCCATAGACATACATACCCACATACATACATACGCTCAAAAAACATTACACACCTTAATTTTGGCAGTCGGGCAAAAAATCTTGAGGAAACACCATTTGTTGTAGTCGAGGTTTCTTACCTGTCAGTAATATCATCTAAGTTGTTTCTTATACAACAACGTTGTCCTGCGAATCTGCATGACAACTAATTTTTTTATTATAATAAAACTGACACACATAAATCTTTGTACCATATCTTAACTGTCGGCATCTTAAACGGACGATTATTACCGAAGCGCCTCGATAATTATTTTATCATCCTATCGCGGAAGGAGCGTAAAATCTTAAATGTTTTGGTTAAAATCATTTAACACCGTAAAATCGAACATTACAGGGAAAATTTCACCAATTTTTTTTCTACAAGTTTGGTGGCAAACAAGCTTACGGCCCAGCTGATGGTAAGTGGTAACCGTAACCTATAGAGATAGCTGTGCTTTCTAAGCATTTCAGATATAATGGTCAGAGAACAACCAAGCTATTGTCGAACATGTAGTAGGGGATGGGAAAAGAAAAGATAACCCTTTCTTTCTTAAGAAGACCGAGAGGGTAATTTGGGCTGCTAACTTTGTCTGATTGTAAGCAAATTAGAGAGATGTCACGAGTGGTGAACCTAATTTACTCTGTCTGATGGCATAATCAGTAGGGTCCGGACGTGATGGACAACATTCCAAAAACAATTGTATCAAGCTGCTTACATGGTAGTCTCCACTATGGCGGTTTAATTCTTTTTCACGCCCGCTTAAAAACCCGGGATCCAAATTAAAAAATTGGCCGAGATTTGCTGACACATGGTCATTATGAACCGTGTCCAAATAGTTTTGATTTAATTTTAGTTAATTTGCTACTCTTTAGCTTTCCAAAAAAAGTAATGAGCGTTTAATAAAATTTATACTTCACAGTCATGTTACGAAGACGTGGAAAATATATTCTGTGAAAATAATATTTATATTTGAAATTAATATTTAATTTTGGAAGATTTAATTTAATCTTAAAATGACTAAACTATTTTGTTATTTATTATTTGTAATGTATTTAATGCAAAATGTTCCAAAAACATGTTTTACGTATTATTAAATATAGAATTGCATAAAAAACTTATATGTAGAAAAATAGATGTTTCTTTTTTCCGTGTGTTGATTTTTATTATATAATAGTACATTATCTACAACAAATCTAATAATAAAAAAATATAATTAACTACGTACTTAGGTAGGACAAAAAAAATTTCGTTATGAAAACAATACGCCTTGTTTCTAAATCTATGTCAATTGTCCGTCATTCTAGAAGTAGGTAAATAAACAATAATTTTCCAAACTCGAAACAACTACCTGTGGTTCACATAAAAGACTAGTCCATAATACTTCAGGTGAACGACCTTAATCACCACATTACTCAAAGTTCAAATCAATCATAAATCCCCATCCCAACACTATATCACCTCATTACAATCCCCAAGACATCCCAATTCACAAGTACAGATTAATATCTTACAATTTAATACGATTCCTTCTGTCACACCAAACGAGTCCTCCCCTCACACCGTCATACCTATGTAGGAGCTACCCTATTGTACTTACGGTGGGTCGTCGCAAAATAATTAGCGAGGGGATTCTATGTTCGATGCAGTGGCGAAGCGTCCATATAACACGATTCCTGCCGGCTTCCCTTTTAATATATGCCCTGACCTCCTTATACCTATCACTGCTTGAGTGTCTACTCAAAGTCTAACTGGCCTTCAAAGTATTTTAGCCCCACCGGCTTCCCTCCTCGGAAAAGTGACTCTTCGCTACTGGTTGGATGATTATGTTTGGGTGATTTAAAACCAAGCGTCTAAATGTTAACTAGTTAAACGGTCACTTATATTTTAAACATAAAGATTTATTTGATTTACCTCTGTCACGGTATAATGTAGCTACGTATTAGCCTTACACTGTTTTTTTTACAGCTAAACTAGAGGTTTTGCTCTTTGCGCTGCTGCCGTCACCAATAGCGGTATGTTACATAACCTATAACCTTCGTCAAGAACTGGGCTATCATATGCAAAAAGAATTAAATCCGTCTGGTAGTTCTAGAGATTAGCGCGTTTAAACAAACAAATTCTTACGCTTTATAAATAACTTGCTTGTCGCGGCGCTTTCATCCGCGTCTTTTCTTACTGCTTGTTACATAGCTTATAACTTTCCTCGAGAACTGAATCAAATCCAACTGGTAATTGATAAGGGCGTTCAAACAAACATTTCCGCTTTATATGATAGTATAGATAAATAAAAAAAAAGTAGCACCAACTTGTGCATCATTCTACTTAGTTTAAGTTAATCTCTACAAAAAGATATACAAGTAATAAAATCAAGCACAGGCTTATCACAGCTCATTGAATAACACACAACAATCCTCCCCTACGAGTTGTAACTTAATATCCATCAAACAATCTGAGTAACCCTGGAACAAAGCCGGTTGGTTGAATGCGGAAATTCAGGGTTGAAGTTTAGCTTAGGACTTTATGGAACGAACTTTAAATGTACTCAAATTTAGCTGTGTTAGTAAAAGAGAAGGATATCATCTGCAAAATTAAGTATTTTCTGATGGCTATGTATTGGTAATCCATACTAATAAATGCGAAAATAACTCTCTGCCTGTCGTGTTTCGCTTTCACGCCTAAACCAGTAAAAATTTTTTTCAAAAATTTCAAAAAATGGCTTAAAGGGCTTGAAATAGGAGATGAAAGTTTGTATAAAAATTGTCATTGTAAACAGATATAATCGACATTCATGCGGGTGGAGCTGCGAGTAACAGCTAGTGGCAAATAAAAGCGACCTGAGCATAGAATGCTTATGGCGCTTTGAGGTCCTCGAGGTCACTTACTTAGGTTTACACGTTTCTTGAATTAAGTTCTAAATTTAAATTAAATAATAGAAATTAAACCATATTATAATGAAAAGAATGTAAAAATAATAAATATCCTGTTTTTTTCATGGTGTTTTCCTCCATTGTATTACAATGCTGTTTACAATAAACTTAAAATCATGAAATTTGTATGCAGTAGTAAATATAAAAAAATAAACGAACATATAGCCTGTTTTATACATGCCTGTTACAAAATCTTAAAAAAATTCTTCAGTATTAGAAAAATATTTCCTTTTTTCCCAAACACATCACAATGGGGAACTCCAATCAACATCTTATTTATTATTCTGTATAACGTGTGGATGCCCCGCGCCCTAGGGAGTAGGCCCTTCGATTTAAAAACCTTCCCTCATGTTTGACGTTTAATCTTGTGAAAGTGACATCGATGTGTTAAGGACGTAATACAGATTGTTTCTGAGTTTTATTAATATTTAAGGGTTTATTTACGCTTTCTTTTGTTTTAATTCATAGCGGAGTTAAGAAAAGCACAGAAAATTTTAAATAAATATTGAAAATTTGTAATTACTTAGTGCGGATTCATTGATACTTAACTAAATTCTTATCTAAATTTGATTACGTATTGCTCTGACGAACTAGAGGCCCTAGACAAGTGGCAAAGATTTCTATTCTATTCATAGAATAGAATAAAAAATGTATTGGATTGACATAAGCTAACGCCGACGCTTATGTCAATCTCATACTTTAACTTTTAGGTGATATTATTTGCTTCAAAATATATATTTTTTTTAAATAAGTAAATACAAGGTGTTTGTGTCAATCTTTTAATATCTTAATCTCAATTCGTTGTTTTTAATTTTTTATTACCGTCAGTGGCTGACGACAAAACGGCCTACGCTGCGCTCCATAGAAGCCTTCTTTACCTCTGCCAAGCAATGCCAGTGTTGTAGCAGGAAGGCCGTATGCTTGTTTGCCATCTTCAGTTGTATAAAAAATGCATTTCTTTTAAAGTATTATATCACCTATCATTCCCTCTTAATAGCCCAATGGTGAAGGCACCCGCTTCTTAAACACGAGTTCGAGGGTTCGAATCCGGGCAAGTATCAATGTGTTTTTTCAAATTATATGTAGTGTCTAAGTTTATCTCGACATTACTGATTGACGGTGAAGAAAAACATCGTGAGGAAACCTGTACTTCTGAGGAAGTCTGAAATCTCCAATCCTCCTTGAGCAACGTGGTGATCAATGCTCATACTTTCTCTGTATGAGAAGAGGCCTTTCTCTGCAGTGGGATACTAATAGGCTGATATGATGATCATTCCCCCCCACACACACTTAATTCTCGGTCGCCTTTCTACATCTAAACCTCCCCAACGCACCGAAAAATTTAATTAACCCTTACACTACCGAATGATGGCGCTGTTTCGTATTACCGTATCGAATCCACACGGTATCGATACGAAACAATATAATCAGCTACCATTCATAACGATAACTACAAGTTTACCTGCTCTATAATAAAAATAGTGATCATGCGTTTTCGACTCATTAGGGCTGTGTTGTCATTAAAAAACATATGGGTTTGAATAATGAATATTTTTGTATATCGATTTAATTCATTTTTCAAATCGATTTATATTTTTGTTAATTAACTAATTATGTAGTATAAGCGTGACAGCTAACTGGTTTTGACTCCCTTTCTAAACACAAGGTTCGATCCCTCTGAGGCACCGATGTGAGTTTTTAAATGTTTTTTCTAAGTAAACCTTACGGCTGGGGATAATATCGTGAGGACACCCGAACCTATAAAAAAATGTATAACTAAACATAGGACACCTTTTAAACTAGATTATTGACGTGATGCAAAAAAAGAGGCGGCTAATATACACGAGACCTACCGACTGCCGGCTTGATAAATATGTAGGTAGGTACATAAGTTTTTGTAATATTTACGGTGGCAACCCTGTCAAAACCGCCAAATGTCAAGTTCTAACGAACCATTGTGGTTTGATCGTTCGATTATGTTGATCGATGATTTATCTACGGTTATCTACTTGATATGAGTTACTTTCACGGCTGAACCGTACGGTTGGCGACTCATTAACCTTTTTAATGCAACGTGAAATTGAGAAATTTGCTACTAGGCAATAAAATTGTGGTAAAAAAGCCTCTCTTATTTACACTAACAATAGATTTTCGGCGTTTTTGATGCCCTTTCTGCAAAAAAGAAATCTTCAATTTGATGAGTATTTTTTATTAATAGTAAGGGCTTAGTGGTTAAAAAATCTGCCTTTCAAACACGTGATTGTGCAAATAATCAATGTAAATTTTTGTATATTAACTTTCTAAGTTTAGCTTAGATATTACTGAAATAAAAATATAAAATGAAATGGTAAAAGAAAATATCGTGAAAATACAACAAAAATATTCTAAAATTGCGAGTTATAAAATCAATTGACCTTCAAATTCAGACTTACTCTGTGTATGCGAAGCGATGACTGCAAGTAGAGCGTCAATTAAGTTAAGAAAGTTAGTTAAATTGATAAGTATGTAACAGCCACCTTAAAAATATGAACCTTTAAATCATTCACATCTATAAGTTCCTTAATAAATGACATGGAGCACATGACAATACTAAAGGCAGAACATGACATAAAAATAACTCTTCATTGTTACATATTTTCTCTCAAGTTTCTTTCATTCCCACGCGTATCAATAAAAACCTCCTCAAGCGTTCGCCTATCACTATTCCACATTGACAACCGCCGCATAGTTTTTGAAAACAAAAAAAAACTGGCTGTATATAACTGGCTTGCAATAAAATAGCCGTAAGGCCGAGCCGTAAACTCCGTACATGATGCCCCAGCGTCAGGCTAATCCTGATTTAGCGCTCTAGCTGTGACCGGCCGCCATATGTTATGCGCGAGCGCACGCTACACACAGACGCACAATGCAGCCGACTTGTGGGCGAACTTGTTAGCTCTTTGAACATTTTTATAATGTACCCACCTTTTATGTTGCACTTTGATGGCATTTCAATAGTTTGAATATGAAAGAACGCAGTAAACTGGATAAATGTCCAGCTAATCTTGATTCAGTGCGTCAGTTAAATGTTTTGTGGGGCTACATTTGTTAATAGAATATTATTCGGATATTAAACGTTGAATGTTTGCTAAGATTTATAGCACAATAAGGATACATAATAATATTCGTTTATCAATTTTACTATAACGACCTATATAAATGTACACGTATAAAGGTTTCAAATGTTTGCATTTGATATTGTGTATTTTATGTACTTTCTTAATTGGAATATTTCCCCATCATTCTTGGAACTATTATGTAGATAAATAATAATTTTTTTATTATATCTTCAACAAAAATAATAATAAATAAGCTTACAATATAAAAATGTAATCTGTGTGACATTTTAAATATACTAAAAGCATAGTTTGAGGGATTCGACACGAGAAATTAAAAAGTAAATGCACTTCAATATTTTTTTTCATGATGAATGTGATTAAATACTTTTAAAAATAAAGATATAATATCACCATGACCGCTTTAATTCTAAATTCAAACGTCTTAGTTCACCGAACAAGTCACCCGTATGTGTCCTCCAAACGATATTTTCCTCACAATATTGTGTAGAGCTCACTTCATTAAAAAATTTAAAATTCGAACCTTTATTCGATTTCATTGTTAAGTGTGATTTGTGTCTGAGCGTGTTAAATACAATACCGCATTACGTATACCAACACGAATGATTTTATACTTTAAAGATAAGCTGTAGAATTCATTTTGGTTTGTTTGGATTGCGTATTATGTACAATGTGTATAATATACAGAAAATTCATATTTAATTTCAATTGAATTATGTTATTTGTGAATATTTTTTCTAAACATAGATTAGAAATATACAATAAGATGTGAAATGTCGTTGATTTGTAAATTTTTAAGCAATCGATTTATGATTTGTTTGTTAAACATCCGATTATGTATTCGATACTCGATGTATTGAATATTTATGATTAAAGCATTGAAATGAAAAGTTTATTGATTGCTTAGGCAACTTGATTGAGGCCGTTTGTTTATTTCGTAAAATATGTCAATTAAGTAGAATCTCGTTATTCATTTAATTAATTTTTTTTTTCAATGGCAAGTCAATCAATGTTTTTATAAAAAGTTACGAGTAAGTATATTGTATTCATAAACACCAGGGTTTTAAGGCATACATTATCGCATGAAGACGTCTATTACCTTTTGCCAAAGTAAACAGACTAGGCAGGCGTATTAGTGGCTACAGTAATCTAATAATTAAGAAAGAAAGAAAAACATTTGTTCAGGACATGGACAAACTTACAGATCGACTATAAACATAGAAAACATACATACATACATACATCACGCCTGTCTCCCATTAATGGGGTAAGCAGAAACTATAGAACGCCAATTGCTGCGATCCAAATATACCATACTTTAACGTGCGAGCCTGAAAGGGTGCCATCTCAACTTTATGCTGCACACCTCATGACAGGTCCCCAGCATTTATATTCCGATGGCACCTCTATCAATATGGATTATGATTATGATGAATTAGTACGCAGATAACTCTGCTGTCCTACATAATATTCTCCCATTAATGGGGTAAGCAGAAACTATAGAACGCCAATTGCTGCGATCCAAATATACCATACTTTAACGTGCGAGCCTGAAAGGGTGCCATCTCAACTTTATGCTGCACACCTCATGACAGGTCCCCAGCATTTATATTCCGATGGCACCTCTATCAATATGGATTATGATTATGATGAATTAGTACGCAGATAACTCTGCTGTCCTACATAATATTCTGTTCTTGTCTCTTGCGAAAACCATGGAAAAATTCGATGGTTCCATATTCAAAACATACACGTTACAAGTTACAAATCTATAACCATTTCTCCTTGTTACAGGTCGGTCCTACAATGGACATGTCGAAATACTCCATCGAAGCCGAGAAATATCGCAGTTACGGTATGTATCCTGACCCCTCACGAGGCTACCTGGACTCCGCCGCGCTCTCCAAGGCTTACATGTACATGGACCAGCAACAGCAAAGGTCGTACCCTGTAGACATCAGTAAGATGTACTCCGAAGCCTCAGCGGCTGCCATGGCTGGATTAAGCTCAGTAAATTCAGCTCCCTCGAGTTTGTCACCTCGCTCCCCAGCAGAATCGCCCGATATGACACCTAAAACTCAAGAGAGGACTGAAGGAAGTTCTTCATCCGGGTCAAACTCATCACCATCTTTACCATACTACCAAGGATCCTCTAGTATCCTTATGCCTCAATATCCAGGTCAGTATCCACAGAGTACTCAAGGAGGGTCAGAGTTCAGGAGGCCACTCACTGTAATATTTTGACCTGAGACTTAAGTTTGTTGTTGTTGATTTTTATTTATTCGTTTTATTTTATTGTTCTTGGACTGCATTTTTGTTTTTTATTGTGTTCGATTTTTGAACTGATTAATGACGAGATATTCTATCGATGGGATTCGTGTTTAAATGTGGAATTATAAATGGAAATTATTAATAAAAGATTCTATTTAGGCATAGAAGATTTTGAAATTTTAATTTTAGTACATTTTGTACTGGTGATTCTATTTGGAAGGTTTAGGCCAATGTTTGACTTAAGAGCCAAAGTTGGCAACTCCTTATTATTTTGTGGTCCAAAGTTCCTTCCTGATTTTCCTCTGATATTAATAGTTATGAACTCTATGTGTATAGACAAAAGTACTTGTATATTGTAAATATAGTGTTAAATAAGAACTAATTCTTTATTGATGGAACAGTTTTGGAAGAAACACGTCGCGTGTGATACAAAAAAGTATGAGAAAAATCGTAAAACTTTTTTGTGTTGAATTGATTTATCAAGAAAAACTGAAATTGAAAAAGCGATATAAAGAACCGAAAAAAATGGTGTTTGGAAAGTGTTGTAGCGTAATATAAACTTATTTATCGATAAAGAACTATTTTTATTACAATTATTGTAACAGTATAACATCAATAAATTTCGATATTTTTAATAAAACATTTCGAATAAAAATATTTATTGGTGTTGCTTTCACAATAATTTATTGGAACTTAAAAGTCCAAAAATGATTACAACGACTTTTTGATAGGATTGTAAATATAGTTAAGTAATTGTTATTTTTGTCTTTAGATTCGTATGTGTCATTTTGTAATATAAAAAAATGTTAACGTCGTACTGCTTGACATATTAAAGTATTGAGGTCAATGCTCTTACTCCGAGCTTTTATAATTTTACAAAAAAATATATTCGGTTTTTGACAGTTGTATGCAGCTAGCGCCTCTAGTGGCAACTTAACGAACTAAATTTAATCGTTAAATAGTGGGCATGTAAAATTTTTTGATTGTCTTGGGAATAAAACATTTAAATACTTAATTGCTTTCTTGTTCCTTTATTTGTAGTATTCTAGACAGATTGTTTTAAGCTGCACTAAAATAATTTTTACCATCATATATTGCACGTTTTTATCAACCTGCCTTTAAAACTACAGTATACTTGATTTTTATCAGCGCTTTTATGCTGGATAGATTAAAAACATTTTCTATGAGAAAGATTTTCATCACTGATGAATAATTTTAACGTCAAAGCAAACTTTATTGCATTTATATGTTGCCATATAATATTGATTTCATTTTAAATAATTATCTCAATCCACAATTTAAATAAATAATCTGTACTTAAGTAATTTTAATCAATAAATATTTAGAAATTGTAATTTATGAAACAAATAAGGTTTCTTGTAAACTTGTATGTGTTGTAAAATATAGTCGAATTGTAACGAGACTATAATCTCGATTAAAAAATATTATACGTAATTAAAATTATTAGAAATTTTATTTATGTCTTTTATTTATTAACCCATATTATTTTTTTAAAAATGCTGAATTAACTGTCTGTCTGTTACGCTTTCACGCCTAAACCACTGAACCGATTTTGATGAATTTTGGTATAGACCTTAAAAAACAACATAGGCTATCTTTTATCGCGAAAAAATTACTTAATGGGTCAATGTATAAACAAAGATATAACCCGACATTCGCGCGGGCTACAGTTACTTTTTAATATTTTTTTAATAAGTCATTATTCTTTCTAAGGAACTGGCTTATGTTACAACTCACCTAATGTTAAGTGGTTATTATTATCTATGGTCATGGTCTATTTTCTCTAAGTATAGATAAAAAAAGAAATGAGATAGATTATGGCTTCCCCAGACCACTAAAGATTATCGTAACAAATTATATTTAAATCGTGCAAATGTTGGGAATTGAATCTACTACTCAGTGTAGTGTCCAAGAGTCCAACATTTGTGATTTTAAAGTTTATAACAATAATAACTTCAATTCTACTTCATACAAAACCAACATATCAATATTTAAACCCACATTATCTATTTATTCAGCTATTATCAGCACTCAATGAACTTTTTAAATTCATTAAAATAATACACTACCCTAAACAAATTATCACACAAACATTTATTGAAAAATCAACCATAACTTTAAAAAATAAAGTTTATTTTTGTGTAAAAAATTTTATGTTTGAATAGCAATCAAGTATGAAATTTGCTGACAGCATATTCCCCTATGTTTTTTAATAAAATATGCGCACTTGATGGATATCATTGCGAGCAACGCTGGGGTAGTGATTTGGCATAAAATAAACAATTGATATGTCTTTTGTACAACAAATACGATGGAATAATATAAACAAATGAACCCTCGATAAACGGGCAAGGTAAAATATGTATACAGCCTGATTCTGTTATGAAACTAACTAACTAAAGAATAAACCTAATGATACCGATAAAAGTCGTAATGGCCCAGTGGTGAAGGCACCCGCTTCGTAAACACGAGATTGGGGGTTCGAATTCAGGTACCAATGTGAATTTATCTGGGCATTACTGACTGACGGTGAAGGAAAACATGTGGAAACCTGGACTTCTGAGGAAGTCTGAAATCATCAATCCGTCTTGAGCAAGCGTGGCGATCAATGCTCATACCTTCTCTGTATGAGAAGAGGCCTTTCCATGCAGTGGGATAATAATGGTCCGATATGAAGAATGATACCAGTTTCATTTTTTAAGTAAGTTACTTAACAATATTATCGGACAAGAGACATCAACTACTGATTTAATGAACAGACGTCTGCTGCTGAACATGGACTACAGAGTACTGCCAAATTCGTTGGCCATAGTCACCACTCTAGAGGCTAGTGGTCGGTCGATGTCAACTGATAAAAATGGTCGCAAACGTAAGTATATTGCAATACCTATAACTTAACTTTCCATAGAATATTATATTTAAAAAGTATATTATTAAAACAAAACGCCTGCCTGCCTAAAAAAACTCAAAAAAAAGAAACCCATTTTTGTTTCGTGCTGACGCTACATTGCAATGTCATAAACCCTATGTCAGTCCCACAATTAATACGAATCTAATGACAAGTTAAATGTTAAAATCCATTTAGGCTGTAGAGCGTGCCAAAGAATTAAACATACGCTCGAAAAACATTACCCTCCTTGACGTCGGCAGTCGGGGAAAATGAAAATTCTCATAATATTAATATCAGATACTAAATATACTTCTGAAAAAAAAATATTAAATCTCCAGTTTTGTCTTGTCTATCTAGAATAACACGCAAAAATACTTGAAGTTAAGAACGTACATTCTTTACACTTACAGCAAAGTCACAAATACAGCGTTAATAAACTGCCTCTAGTGTTTAATCTGAAAACTAAATTTTGACTTTTTCTAAGTTCAAAACTGTCATTTTAGATGTACGTAACTAATCAACTGTAAAAATCTACTAAAATAACTGTCCTATGACACGTAAGTGTATTAAACAAGTTTATTAAAGTATAGGTATAGCCTGTGGGTGATAAAATAGGGTGGTCCGTAACGACCACACATTGAATAGTGAATACAAATAGTGCATAGTATCAAACACGAGTGGGCGGGAGCGGCATTCTTATCAAGTCCTCATTATAAATGCTATATAAATATTTTTATAACGCTACACTTCCATATATTTATAAACGAATACTAGTAATGGACTGAAGCAACTGCCTTCTTTACCACGAGGTTTTTAACTTAAAATGTTAATTCTAACGTAAAACCTTAGGAAATCCAGCTTTCCGCAGCTGTATTTCATCCGCGTTAAGTTACATCTTAGGTTACTGCTCTGCTTCTAATAGCGTGATGTTACATAGCCTATAATCTTCCTCTAGAATTGGGCTATCAAGCGCAAACAGAATTATTCAAATACGACTAATATTGTAAATGCAAAAGTTTGTGTGTTTGTGTGTGTGTTTGTTACCACTGAGCGCCTAGACGGCTAAACCAATTCAAACTTGGTGTGTAGATAGATTCAGTGCCGGAGACAGGCATAGACTTTTTATATTGAAAATCGGTCTAGTTCCCGAGGGAGACAAAAACATTTTAAGTGCGGGCGAAGACGTGGAGTGTAGCTAGTTTAGCATAAAAATGTCTTAGGTGAGTAGTATGCACACATTTTGCGTAGCATTTGTGTTTCTTAATATACAAACATTGTCTAATTGCGGTTATTTATTGGATTTTAGTAAATAAATGTCGATAAATGAATTTAACGCTAAAAACAACACCCTCTACCTTACCTACACCCTAACTATGCTATTACAAAGCGTACTAAAATAAACAATCATTGCGTCAGATGCAGACCGACAATTGTTTTTAATATAAACAAAATCAAACTTAATACACCTCTATTATACCAACTGCGGGCTAAAGGGGGCGCTGTCTGAAAAGTGGTGATAAAAAATTGCTAATTTGTAAGTGTTTATTTAGGGTTTTTTGTATTTTTACAACTTATGAAGGCACTTAAATTATAAAGAAAATATTTCTTAAAGTATATAGTGATGAATCACTTGATGAGATAAAGGGCAACTGCCTGGATGGTGCCTGCTTACGCCCAGTCAATATGTCACGGTTTTCCAAGCTGAGCCATTTTTTTAAGTTTTGGGCTAAATAACTATAATAAGTTTACGTTCCAAAGAAAAATGACAAGTGTTTTGAGTCAGTTTCATTATTACTGTAACACCAGGTCACTTGAGAACAATGTTCAGTATTACAACCAAGGCGATGCAAACTGTGAAGAAAAATAAAACGGCGTAATTAGGCCAACCGCACTCTCAAGTCTCACTCAGTAATTATAAATATAATTATTACTTTAAAGATACTATTATTCTATATCATCTATACATATAATAAAATTGGAGCGTCTGTTTGTAATATTGGAATAACCATTTTTTACTACATGTATATGAATATATACGGTACATACACCAAAATATTTTTTTTTTACAATTTTTGTCTGTCTGTTTGTTCCGGCTAATCTCTGAAATAGCTGATTTTAAAGGGATTTTTATTGGCTGGTAGCTGATGTATTACGGAGTAACTTGACTACGTTTATTTTAGAAAAATTCTTTTATTTTAGAAAAATAAAGTAATGTTGATCGACTATTGGGCGGAACGAAGTTCGCCAGGTCAGCTAGTTCAATAATAATATATTACTTTATGGATACTATTACTTTATATCATGTAATACTATTATATAAGACGGCACCGACAGGCGCTGAGCAGTAAGCAAAGACGCGGGTGAAACCGCGCCGCGGCAAGCTAGTTATTTTCTATGAATTATAGAGTATTTGCCCGGTCAATTCAACAGGATCTACTACCGTATAATAATTTCAAAACATTAAATTTTACCTTTCATCACCCATAACAACGTATAATAACATTGCGTGTAGAAAGTCGTCGACAAAACAATTAAACATTTTACTACAATCGTAACACACCTTAAGGTAGTAAATACTGACTATTACACGCTCTGAAAACATTTATTAGTCTTTATTACTAGTAATTATAAGGCTTAATTAGTGATATTACCGTTCGGCTATTACTAAGATATGTTTTCAGTGAAGGAAAGCTACCGTGGAAATGGGACAGGTGAAATTTATTTGATTTGTTGGTATAGCAACTTATGTTTTAAGCTATATTTAATTGAATGAGGATATTATAAATGCATAAGTTTCTGTGTCTATGTGTGTGTGTGTGTGTGTGTGTGTGTTACCACTCAGCGCCTAATCGGTATGTAGGTAGTACATAGATTAGGTACCGGCGACGGACATAAGATGCTTTTTAACCCGAAAATCGGTCTGGTTCTCGAGAGACTAAAACCTATTTTATACACGGGCGAAGCCGTGGTAATCAGCTAGTTTTAATAAGGTATTGTTTGCTCAACGGCAGGTAAAGAGATAGGGTGGTGCCATATTTTGATATAAACAATGTTCATCCGTTTAACCCTGACTAATGTTTTATTTTAGAAACATTTACATTTACACTTTGTAAAAGTACTAAACCAGCTGACCGTGAACGCAAAGACAGATACAGATCCCGCAAATTTTCCACAGAAAAATCAATAAGTTACCCTTAAAAAACGCAAAATAAAAAATAAAAAATGACAGAACAATGTCCAATACTCAATATCAGTTATAATCAATAACAATCCAAAGAGGGGCAATCTTTAAGATATGAACGAGGGATTTTTAAACCTCCTCAGAGGGTGCGTATAGTACAATAGATGTTTTTCATAGGTACTGACAGGGGGCCCACAATACACGTCAGCGAGACAAAATTATGTGTTTGTGTAACAAAGTTGTTCAAGAAACTTTATAGATTTATCGTACTTGTTTAAAATACGAGTAATACGTAATAAGGTTTTGCTCTGGTTAGTTTAGGACGCTGTATTTTTCGGAGAATGATGAGATAGACCCACCACCACAATGATAAAAGTGATCATGATCAGAGATAATGTACTAAGGGCTATATGCATATGTCAAATAGACTGTTGGAAAATAGAGGTCAGATACAAAAATACTATCAATGCATGTGACAGTTCCACCACAGTAAGCACACAAGCTGTCATGTGATCAGCTGTCTCTTTACCTAAAGTGTATAAACGATTGTTTTTTACCGCCTAATTCCAACAAGGACCAAAATGGAGAGCATGATTTCCTACACCAATTGAAATTATAATTTGTAGCATAAGATACCCACTTTAAGATGGTCTTTTACATTTCAAAGACCTGGGATAAAATTTAAAGATTAAATAATTAGAATTCCTCGTGCTCTAATTGAGGGTGGACAAAAAATTTAGAATTTGCTATTGTTCAGAACTTCCAGATTTTGTATTTGAGGTTATCATTTGACTTAACATTTTAGTTAAGTATAACAAAAACAAGGAAATGCTACTCCTTTATCAATTACGTTTGCATAATTCAAAACCAAAATCATTATCCCCCCACCCACAATTCACAACGCATCTAGTTTGACAGGCATCTGTCAAAATCCGATAAAATTTTAAAGCGCACGCGCCGCCACGTGCCGTTTTGACATTTGACATGTCGGGACCTGTCAACATTGACAATGGAGTGCGAGTGGTCAGCGTGTTGTTCTTATATTCGACTTTTGACCACAGGGGTAATGTGTGAAGTTGAAATTGTTGTAATTTAGCTGACACGAGCTTGCGTGGGAGAAGATTGAGCGATTGTATTGATATATTGACATAATATCGAAATATTTAGAAAAATCAAGTATAACGATACGAATGTGGATAAATTTTAAAACTGCAGTATTTGTGCGGATGCGGATGCCGTGCAAGGATGTTGTTTTACTTACCAAAAAACTGTATGTCATCTACAAATTTTAATGTTTAATATATAAATAAATAGGTACTTTATATGTCTAGCCCGACACTGACTAAAACTTAGTACAATTTTACTAAATGTAAATATGTAAGTAGTACATGTTTCTATATAAAACTCAACAAACTAATGTTTTACATTTTGACACTATGAAACATTAGTCTGGGTTAAATGAATGCACAAACGGTGTTCTGTTTAAAATATGGAACTACACTTTCTCTTACCCTGCCTGACGTTATTACGAACTCCTCTTTAGAGTACCTAGCTAGATATCTTTACACTGACAGACGGTTGTCTGTCAAAATTACATTTGTGTCGAAACATAACTATTGACATAGAAAAATAAAAAAGATAAATAACAAAAATCACAATGTCATAAATTGAAATATATCATTTTTTTTTCAATTATCTTTCAATTTCGACCACTGTGCCAGTTTTATCTCTAATATATAAATAATTCTAAAATACATTACGTATTTACTACGAATACCTGTTACCTAGATTGTAACAATACCAATTATTACTCTCATACCTACAATAGTTATTGTTCCCACACAATACAAGTGTTCCAATTGTTCAACTTGATACTTACGTATCTACATTAATTATTATATTACCTACACCTTGCATAATGTTATATTAAATCAATATACTGTCAGTGAGTGTGTTTCTCAGCGAGTAACAGCGTAAAATATTTGTATGTTTAAATTAACAGCGCCACCGGTGTTTACTTTGAGAACTAAATTTTGACATATTAATATTTTATTTTGTGTCACTATGAAGGTTATCACTGGCCTAGGATAGGCCTATACCCAGCAGTAGGTAGAAGGCGAATGATGATATTAACTGGGGTCTCGGTTGCTTTTACAGACCTATCAACCTGGAACACCTTGGATCAGCTACTGGTAGACATCAGACTTAACCGAATTTTGCCATAGTCATCATTTAGCCAGGTGGATTGGTGACCGCGCTAAGGTAATACTTAGTACGTAACATAATTTGTTGCTTCCAATCCCTCAAAATCTTGAAGCACGGTAAGTAGAAAGAGGTCTTAAATCACAGTAAGACATATTTACGTTCTCATAAAATAAATACTCAATTTCAGTTATTTAAAAATGTTTCTTATGATACGGGAACTATGCCTTAGAACTACATTCTTTTCGGACGCAGTCTTGGCTATTACGTATGCTGAAAGAAGAATATAAAAATCATTTTTTTTTTCATTTTAAATACAAAAACCGTGTACTATAAATATAAATATTTTTATTTTTAATCAGACCAATAGCCAATTAGGCTCTAGCACGATTGTCGCTGGCAAACTTTGATTGGTTCCACTTCCACAGAGACCAATTATGATGAAAAGGCCAATTCAACGGTACCAAGTTTTATTGTAGTATACTGAACCGGCGTCAGTGCCAGGGCTAGGATTCAATAGGCCAATAATTAAAACCGCGCTAGAGATCTGTTCCTTGCTTCAAGAGATTTCGATTTTTAATTAACTCCCAATTGTTTTAGTTGATCGTTTATAATTGAATTGTTTTGGGCCGAGCGAGTTTTAAAGTTAATGTTTTTGTATTAACGATATTATAGATTTATATTTATCGATAGTTTTCCTTGGAAATGTTTTTTGAGCTTTATAGAAACGTCTAGAAGTTTTATAAATTAATTTTGCCTTCTAATTTAGGCTATTGTTTTCCATTTAGTTAAGTTACTGTTTTATACAGACTTCTCGACTGTTAAGTCTTACAGGATTTATAGTAATTGACTGTGCATTAAGTCTTACGTCACGGGAAATTTTACAATCATACAATTGATAAATACTCGTAACAACGGTTTTATAGCAACTTGGACCAATAACACTTTGATTTTTTTCTATTCCTTCCCTCCCCTCATTCCCTTATCAATCACGAGCAGCAACTACGTAGTTTTGGTTTCTTAGTATTATTCTTGCTATATTTACAGCCTTGTTACTACTATTTATGAGGCTTTATGAGTGGCAACGTCGGTATTAAGTGTCATATTTGACTGGCCTGTTGGTCTAGTGGTTAGTGACCCTGGCTGCTAAGCTGGAGGTCGTGGGTTCGATTCCCACCCAGGACAAACCTTTGTGTGATGAGCATGATTGTTTGTTCTGTGTCTGGGTGTAATTTATATATAATATGTATGTATTTACAAAAAAAAAAAAGGTATATAAGTAGTATATCAGTTGTTTAGTACCCATAACACAAGCAAATATAATTGCTTAATTTGGGGCTAAATGGCGCTGTGTACATGTGGTAGAATATTATTATTATTATTATTATATATTTCGTTCCTTTCAATTTTTATCATTTAATCTTAGCTTTATTTTAAAAATACGTTCTGTCTATATGCTAGACTTAGGTGAAAGCTGTATGAAAAGTAAGAAATCATTGCGTTTACAGTTATATTTATACGCAAATACTACATTTGAAACTTAAGTTGCGTTATTTTCGTAGTAAAATAACTGTAAGCATTATAGTCACTTAATTTTTATACAGCTTTCACCAAATTTTAGCATGTTAGCAAAACATATTTTCAAAATATAGCTAAGATTAAATGATAAAAATTGAAAACCACGAAATATGAAACTTAATTGCGACGTAACAACAACCTAGCTATGGAGCCAAAATTAATTTAACAACAAATGAATCGTAATGATTTGGCAACTGAAACATTTAAAAAAATGTTATATTCTCGTAAATTAAACTATAAACTAAAAGTTTGATTGACTCTTGTAGTGAAAACATTTGACTTGTTAACTGATATTCAGTATACAATCTACAAATCAGTCGTATAATAAAAAAGGGTCATTCTCATTGATGGTGGCAAGGAATGCTTGGCTCCCATGGAGTTTTTATGCCTCAGCCCCGTAACTAAATGTCCTTGTGGCATTCTGACTCAGCGATATTTAGTAGGTGCCATTCTAGTTTTTAGGGTACTTGTTGAAATCGAACCGTGGTAGTTAATGGGTTTGGGGTTTTATTTATTAGATGAGGAACATATACCGCGTCCTCAATGCTAAAAAGTAGTAAAACGAGATGTTTGGTTTTTTTATCTCTTTGTAATTGGGACAAAATTGGAAATTGTGTAACATAAATTTGTTTGCGATTAGTTTTCACTTATTATACCAATCGTGACTACCAGGTAATGGTTATCAATGAAACTTGTTCGATATAAATACTAGTATAACTTTGTAAGGCTTTTTCTGACATGTTTTATTGCTTGTAACCTAACAGATGAGTTAGAGGGCACTAATGGCTGGCCTTAGTCATCATGTAAAATACAAAGAGCTGTAGATAATATTTAGCTTAATTTTTAACAATTTTCAAGATTTCTTTTGAGCGTATAATTACTTAGCTCGATTACACCTTTTTTATTCGGCCGTATTACCATCTATTTTTAACTGTAAGGCCAAAATTTTGCCTGTATTTTTTGTATTTTGTAAGATATATCTATACAATTTGTACATATAACCCCTATCACACATAAGAACAAGAATCAATCTAAAAGTATCGATCATTTACATGAATGGTCGAGTTTATAGGTTAGAAAAAATGGCGGCTGGTTAAAAGGATACATTGACAAACAACCCACCGTTTGGCTAATCACTGGGTGCAAGGTAACTTTATAACCTAGCACCTGCGGCTTTTATATCCACTATAAATATACAAAAAACACCCCATCATGAATGGAAAGGAAGCGGTAAAAAAACTATAGGAATTGACATCATAAAACATCTTTGAGTTCGGACTTGACTTCTAGTTTTTTTAGTTTCATTCATATTAAAGTTTATAGTGAAGTTTGGTGTCTTGTCATTGAGAAATCAGGGTTATAACAAAACTCGCTATTATTTGGAATCTGATAAAATAAACCTAGCTGTTTATCGTGACTGTAGGTACTTAAACACCTTTAATATGTAAGTAATTCTGAAAAGTCAATTCGAACAATTATTTTCGAAACAATAATATAATGGCTTTGAATTGATCACTATTTTAATCGAAACCTATTAATTCTATCCTCCGCAAGTACCTAATACTGTTGCACTTTTCATCAAAATTGCTAAAACTACGTACCTATACCTATTTACTTGCGATAAGAAGACAGCAGTGTTGTACCTTATTCAGTTCTTTGGATTACATAGCTGTGCGTATTATAAATCTGTTAGCAAAGCAATTAGAACTTTTCTGTTATTAAATAATATACTAGCTTTCTGCAGCGCGGCTTCACCCGCGTCTTTGCTAACTGCTCTGCTTCCGTCGCCTGTAGCGTGATGTTTATGTAACATATACCTTTTTCGAAAACTAGGCTATCATACGCAAAAAGAATATATCATAGTATAGATATCAAAGTAGGTAACGATGCTGCTCGATTTTTAGTACCTAGTTTCATACACATTACGTAAACCAGATCAAAATAGAACCTAATTACTTTTAATTATAATAATAAAAAATTAATAAAAAAAAAACATTAATATAAAGCGAAGTTTAAACAATAATATCTAACAACAATGCCACATAAGCTTCAGAAACTTTTAAGACATAGAAACAACAATGGCGTCGCAATGAAAATTTTAATTTTAATTAATGGCAAGTGGCGTCGGGCCGATTATATTATTACGCGGAGTATTGTGTGCCAGACGGCCCCTGCCACCCTATTGTAGGAACACCATGAATGCAAAGCAAAAGACGGATAGTCCATATACTTGTGATTACATCGCAATAGTGAGCTAAACTTATACGTTTAGTATAAAAATATTAATGCAATCAGTTAACCCAATGATGAATCAAAATGTCATATAAGATTCTTGCAAGAAAATCATTCAGTACAGGCAGCAGAGGCGTGTCATGTCACACGACTGCGATAGTCAATCTTCCTGACAGCGCTGCGATATGCATGTAGTTAGAACTTGGGGTGCTACATCTTTTACATTCATTGCTAGTACAAAAAATTCAGTTTTGGGATAAAACCGAAAAAGTGCGAGTCGGACTCGCGCACGAAGGGTTTCGTACCATTATCTACAAAACGGCAAAAAAATCATGTCTGCCGTATGGGATCCGCCTTGAATATTTGTTATATATTAATTTAATAATTTATTTTTAAAGTGAATACATAACTAAATCTTTTACAGAAGGACAGACAGACAGACAGAGGAGCTTTAATAGCATCCCGTTTCACCCTTTGTGTACGGAACCCTGAAACCTACAGAGTAATTATCTCGTTGACCCCAATATGACATTTTTGGATGGCCACATTGACAATAAGAAGCAACCAGAATCCGCAGCGTCTCAAGACCAAGGTCTTTGACCAGTGTGTGATGCCAGTGACATACGGAGCAGGGACGTAGTCACTAACTATGGATCTTATCAGAAGGCTCAAAGTCGTTCAGAGGGCGATGGAGTGGGCCATGTTAGGCGTCTCCTTGCGCGATTGATTAAGAAACGAAGAAATCTGCAGGAGAACCAAAATAACCGATTTGGCTCCCAGAGTTGCTTCTCTGGAGTGGCGGGACACATAGCTCGCAGAACTGACAGCCGTTGGGACAGAAAGATTCCAGAGTGGCGACCACGAATCGGAAGACGCAGCGTGGGCAGACCCTTCACAAGGTGGACCAACGACCTTATAAGGGTGGCGGGCAACCGATGGATGACAGTGGAAAACGACCGACCACGGTGGCAAAAATTTGGTAAGGCCTATGTCCAGCAGTGGACATCTTTTAGCTGATATGAAGATGATGAACCAGAATCGAATCCGCCGCTGTGCCCTATAACTGTGCGCGACAACTATGCTAAGGAAATATACAAGTCGTTACAAACCGTGAAGAGAGAAGGGAACGAAAGGCAAGTGGAGCCTCAACCTCTTTCAATTTAGCCTTGCCTATCTTACTTTGGTTTTAAACACAGTCTCAAAATTTCCACGCATGATGGTGACGCTACTAGTCCCCACCCGAGACGCGTTAGGCGTCGCATTGTTGAGTAAATCCGAGACTTGGTTGTACCACCAGATTTGGTGAAATGAATATCATTGATAAGTGGTATCTAGTTATGTTTTATAACAAACATAGGTCATTCATTTCGGATATTATAAAACAATCCAGTTTATTATGAAATCAATAGCCTGCAGTGGCGAAGCGTCCATATAACACGATTCCTGCCGGCTTACCTTATAAATATGTCCTGACCTCCTTATACCTATTACTGCTTGCGCGTCTACTCAAAGACTAATTAGCCTTCCGAAACTCAAAATATTTTAGTCCCACCGGCTTCCCTCCTCGGAAAACTCTTCGCTACTAATAGCCTGTCATTGTTTTTACTCTATTTCGTCAAACTTAAAACGCAGAGAACATAATGCCTTCTTTGAGTTTTGCCACGCTTTAATTTGTCCTATAATATAATAAATAGGTGTGTTGACTGCGTACCTGCATCCGGGTCAAACTTAAATTACGTAGTACCTATATTAATAATTTATAATAATTATAATTTACAACAAAGTATACCATTACCAACGTTAAATAATATCTATTTTCTCAGACTACAAATTGGCTTTCTTGTATTTTCTTTTATCAACATACACTATCTTTTCTTTAGTTCTCAGTTCCTCTTCACCCCTATACACTACTATTACTGGAACGTTAAATAACAAACGCACCCTAAAGTGTAAATAATCGATAATTGAACACAGGTGTAGTAGTCGCCGGTATTACCCATTTAACTTCATAATACCGTAGATATTATAAAACCCGTTACCCAACAATTGGGACCCCTGATATTAATATTTTGTACGTATTAGTCAATGTTAGGCACAATTTTAAAAGAGTTTATTGAGGTTGAATAGTTATATTTAGAATTTTGTGTAATATTAGAAAGATACTTGCGACAAAACATAATTTATGTCTTATGAAATTGTAGACTAATTTTTATGATTTGCTCTGACTCTTTTTCGATCGGCTTTGTGCACAGTTATAATACCTACTTACAGGTTTCTCTGGATGAGCGTAATAGGCGTTTCCCAGGAATTTAAACGGTAGTAGATATGCTGCGTTTAGGATGACTGGGCCGGATCGACCGGGAAAGTACTATCCTCTCATAGAAGATCGACGTAAGAGTAGTAGTACCCGTACTACTGCGTTTCGTTCGGTGAGTGAGAGCGCCGGAGGCCCAATTTCCCCCCTTTCCTCTTACCTCACCTCCCTCATTCCTCCTTCCCCTACCCTATACGCCATAGTGGAGGCCGCCATACCAGCCGTTTAAGAAGATGGCTTTTGATATGGCGTCCTTCCTTCTGGATTCAACTGACTGCTTACTATCAGGCGGGGTGGAGTTACTTGGCTAATATACAACAAATCTTAGTGAAGAACATGGTACTTAGCGTTTTAGTTGTAGTTAGTTTTAGTGTTTTCTCGTGCAGAGAGCGCTCTTAGTCATGTAATGCAGTGGCTATCAAGCAATCTATTAACACTTAACCTCAACAAAACTACTTACATCACGTTCTCTAAGACAGCTCAAACCCAACCATCTTTAGAAACTCTTAATATAAGAGCGCATACTTGTACGACCTACACTTCCACTAATACCTGCGATTGCCCAACTATAATGAGATCTACACATACAAGGTATCTGGGAGTACTTATTGATAATTTTATCTCATGGAAATATCAACTGAGTAATATTACTGCTCGCGTCCGCAAAATGATTTTTATTTTTAAGAAATTACGTTACTCAGCTGACTTTGATACCTTAAAAATGGTCTATTATGCACTATGCCAGTCTGTTGTAACATATTGTATATCTGTGTGGGGTGGAGCTGTAAAATCATATCTTCTCCCACTAGAGCGAGCACAAAGAGCAGTCCTTAAAGTCATGACATTTAAGCCTTTCAGACATTCGACTACTCAATTATATCACGAATGTAAAGTGCTGACTGTCAGACAGCTCTTTGTGCTTGAAACAATCTGCAGAAAACACACTGGTCTGCAATATGACATTCAAGTCACAAAAAAGCGCCGTACACGTAAAATCTGCCAAGTCCAAACCTTCAAAAGTGCGCTAGCAGCGCGACACTACAATGTTGTTAGCTGTCATTTGTATAATATTGCCAATGAACACTGCAACATTTATCCATTAACTAGATCGCAATGTAAGAGAGAAGTTAACACATGGCTCTTGTCCAAATCTTATGAAGAAACGGAGAATTTAATTAAACTAAGTATACTTTAGTACAAAATGCACTCATCACACATACATAAACACACACACACACACACACACACACACACACACACACCGCTTACCTTATATTTATTTATAAATACATATTTATATATATAATATAGTATACATTTATGACTCGATATACATTTTTAATATTAATACCTATGTATAAACAGGTTATTTTTATCTATAGTTACTTTTGATACACTACCTACACTTTCAAACTTTTTACCAGCAACAAATAAGTGAGAGCCCTGGTACCCATACCACAAGTTAAATCTTACTTTGGGTGCCAGTGGTCAACTAATTATTGTATAAAACTAAAATTGTTCAAATTCATGTGCTATGCATCTGTATATGTATCTTGCTGAGAAAAATAAATTATTATTATTATTATTATTATTATTACTTACAGTACTTCAGGTACCTAGGTACTATATTTAGATAAGATAATCATTTGTTTGAACATAGTGTAAAAAGTACTGCCCCATTCTGAACTAAAACTGGAAAACAATAGATAAACAAAATCCCTAGTAAACTAGTGATATAAGTACACACGTTAAGCGGTAAACTGTGCGAGCTGAGTAGCTGACGATCGATATTGTCTGGCTTCCACTCCACAGACAATGTATTATGTAGTACTATTGTTACATGTAGTTTTGAATTGGTTAAACTTTACGAATTTTTTGTCGCAATTTTTTGTAATTAATAATACCTTGAAAAAGTAGTAATCGTTCCCATAGTTCTCTCTGCAACAGGAGTTATACCTAAACAGTTACACCAATCTCTCAAACTCTCAACATTCCACCTAAAACCTACCACCTTCTACAAAAAGCAGTAATACTGAACACGTGTAGATTAGTTAGAAAATTTTTACAGTGCACAGCCGACAACACACCCATACACAACACACCAACACCACACGATATACCCATTAACTCTACACAAACCATTAGTGATACTGATGTACACTTGGCTTAGGCCCGTGCCATCAGTTTTACCGGCTAGCCGAGAAAAATAAAAACAAAATAATAATAATAATATGTGGACACTATCACACATCGTCATCTAGTCCCAAGCTAAGCAGAGCTTGTGTTATGGGTACTAGATAATTGAAATATAATACGTATACGTACTTTTTTTTGTAAATACATACTTAGAATACATAGAAAACACCCAAACTAAAGACAAATACAAATGTTCACCACACAAATATTTGCCTTCCGCGGGAATCGAACCCACGACACCCGGCGTCACAGTCAGTTACACAAACCACTAGACCAACGGTGCAGTCAATTGAGTTGATATTGTGAGTAACTACTAATTTAGTAGGAAAATACAACCCATCACAGGGCATAGATAAGTGGCCTATACACTAATAAAATAGATTAAAAAATGTTTGGGATTGACATAAGCTAACGCCAGCATTGTCTATTTTAATAATATTCTATTCTATTAGCGTTTATGCCACTTGTCTAGGTCCACTAATGTTATGTGTTAGGCTTATGGACATGACTATCATCATATCGGCCTATTATTCTCCCACTGCATGGAAAGGCCTCTTCTCATACAGAGAAGATATGAGCATTGATCGCCACGCTTGCTCAAGGCAGATTGGCGATTTCAGACTTCCTATTAAGTCCAGTTTTCCTCACGATATTTTCCTTCACTGTCAATCTGTAATTAATAATAATCTTTATTGATCTTAAGGTATTGCAGTACATGTTTGAAAATTACATATTTGCTACAATTTTACTGGGTGCAGTTCTGATCTCCTAACTAGGTTAGTGTATAACCTGTATGAAGGAGTGCCAGTTCCGTTCCCCCATGGTTTACAACAAATGTAGTTTTAATATTAACATTAATGTTTTTTTTTTTTTTTTAATATCCAGATAAACTTAGAAAGTACCTACATATGATTTGAAAAATTACATTGATACGTGCCCGGATTCGAACCTCGACCACGTGTTTACGAAGCGAGTGCCTTCACCACTAGGCCATTACGACTTTGTTAGACATAATATATTCTTAAATAATTCAGAAACAGTGCTAAAGATGGACATAACTTTACGTCGAGAATCAATGAAAATTTGAAACTCAAGTAACCTTAGCACTGAGAGTGCGTAAGGACTAGAGGTTTTAAGACACTGCTAAATCAAATTAAAAGAGCTCAGCTGAAGATATCATTTAATAATTTAACTGGCCTGTAGGTCTAGTGGTTAGTAACCCTGACTGCTAAGCCGGAGGTCGTAGGTTCGATTTAGTACCCATAACACAAGCAAATATAATTGCTTAATTTGGGGCTACAAAAAAAAATTCGAAAAAGCGAAGAAAACAAAATGAACTATACCAAACAAACAAATAATAGCACTAAAGCAGACTATTATCTTTGTAGAACAAACGAGTATAGGACTCTGTCTACCCTATAGGTACGACACAATACAAATTTGGTAGATCGGCTACTTAATCAGGTATTTTATTATTTTATTTTATTGTAACTTACAAAAATTGTAATAACCTGGCGATTAAAAAGAGCGGCCTAGGTTTCTGACTAGTTCTTCTCATGGCTCTACATCGTCAGCGAGTTTGCTGTAGGTTAATTGGCTGACATTTTGTAATTTTTAACGTTTATAAGTGTTAATGTATTTAACCTAAATAAAATAAACAACTTTTGATTTTGATTTTTATTTATCTACACACTAACTACACTCAATTAACTGGCCAGTTTTTTTGTATGCCATTTAACCGAACCTTCAAATCGAAGTCACTTTAGAGACACCGGAACAACGACCTAGGATAAACAATAAAGGAGTTGCCGTTACCGGACATGGTTTGGACAACATGATAATGATTTATCTAATATTATAAAAAAATGCGAAAGTAACTCTGTCTGTCTGTTAGTCTGTTACGCTTTCACGCCTAAACCACTGAACTGATTTTGATGAAATTTGATATAGAGATAGATAAGATCTTGGAGAATAACATAGGCTATCTTTTATTGCGAAAGATAGCTTAGTTAAATTAATAAATTAAATAAGATATAAATCGTCAATGTACTAAAAGAGATAATGTTCATTGATTAGTAAAAATGTATTTTGCGATAACCGACATTCACGCGAGCAGCGCTGCGGGCAACAGCTAGTCTTTTCTAATTCTACTCTAACAGTTTATAACAAATCAATCAGTAATAGATAGCAGTAATTTTAATCGAGTTTATATCAACTAAATTTTGCCTATAGCCAAATAGCTATCTTTTAAAAAACAATAGGTACGCCTTATCTACGCGTTTCCTTCACCAATCAAGATTTAGGTAAAACAAAATTTCAGCACATAACCCCGCCCCTAACTCCTGTTAGCCACACAATGGGGAACAATAGCCCCTACAAAGAACACAAAGGGAACAACTGTCATTCCATTGTAGGGAACAAAGCAAGCCACGCCTACAATAAAAGCGGCATTGTTTCATCTCAGATGCCAGCCATCTGATTGGACGAGATATCTTATAACATATGGCCACCCGCCGTTAAGAATGTTATGAAAAAAATTGATCTTCACACTTGTTTCATGCTTAGCCAAAATATGCTATGATACTATGCGATTAGGTTCAAATTTGTATGTGTGAAAAGAACAGATGCTTTTAATCGACCAGAACTTTGATCCGAATTAAATTGACAGCTCTCTATAAATAGTGTTTTTAATGTATTGTTGTTTGTGTCAAGCAAATTTCAACCATATTACCTACATAGTAGAATATGTTTTAATATTGTTTAATACACCTACTTACTTTTTTCAGCGTACCCACCGCCAGTAGTCAGAGGTTTTGATTTAAATGGCAGATATGGCAATTACAAATTTATTATTGCTAGTTTTAAAAACTCTAAGTTATAAAACACGTGTAGGCTGGTAAGGGTTATTAAGTAAATGTGTTACGTATAACAGTTCAGTTGGGAATAGAACTCCATCTTGTTTAAATTAATCAAGGCAAAGGTTTAGTGTAACTGACTGCGACGCCGGGTGTCGTGGGTTCGATTCTAATAGACTAATATTTGTGTAATGAACATTTGTATTTGTCTTCGGTCTGGGTGTTTCCTATGTGTTATAAGTATGTATTTACAAAAAAAGTATGTATATGTAATAAATTTCAATTATCTAGTACCCATAACACAAGCTCTGCTTAGCTTGGGAATAGATGACGGTGTGTGATGGTGTGATAGTGTCCACAATGACTTTTAAGTAACTATGTTATGCGCTATAGAAGTATTAATGGTAGTAGATTCTTGTGGTTTTAGTAAGGACCAGGCAAATATTGCTAGTAGTTCTCATACTTTACTTTTTACATTTTATTTAGTTTTAGGCTCGTATTTATAAACGCATCTCAGGTATTGAGTTGAGTACGCGCACTTGAATTATACCCCTGTCTCTATTTATCTAGGGGCCCGAGACCGTAGTTAGAAAGAGACGGTATTAAGTACGCGTACTCAATACCTGAGCTTCGATTATAAATACTACCCTTGTGAGTAAGATCATCAAAGGCCTATCTATATTCAAACTAACTTTCCACGGCGCGGTTTCACCCGCGTCTTTGCTTACTGCTCTACTCCCGTCGCCAGTAGCGTGATGTTACATAGGCTATGACCTTCCTCGAGAACTAGGCTATCGTATGCAAAAAGAATTTTTCAAATCCGAGTGGTAGTTCCAAAAGTAAGCGCGTTCAAACAAACAAACAATTCCGCTTTATATAAAACTAGCTGACCCGACGAACTTCGTTCCACCTAACAGTCTAAAATAAAAGATTTTTTCTATAATAAACGTAGCCTAAGTTACTCCTTATTACATCAGCTACCTGCCCATAAAAGTTCTGTCAAAATCGGTCCAGCCATTTCTGATATTAGCCGGAAAAAACTGACAGACAGACAAAAATTGCAAAATGTTATTTTGGTGTATGTACCGTATATATATTCATAAACATGTAGTGAAAACGGGTATTTCAATATTACAAACAGACACTCCAATTTTATTATATGTATAGATTAGGTATGACTTATTATTTCTTATAAATGAGTAGGTATTATGTAAGAATTACTTTTTAGTTTAAAAGAAAACAATAAAATAAAGTTTACATACTTTATCATTTACTTAATACGAGAAAGTGTAAAAACATTAAATAATAATTTAATTTAATAAGTGGGAGCTACGTCTAGAAATATAAATTTTAATGTAACAAGTTTGTAATATCTGAAATAAACACTTTTTTCATTTTCATTTGTTTCATACCTACCAACCTATTTTCTAAACTCGTGCGTGCCTAAAAATAGCCGACCATAACTAGCTAATAGCAACACTTTAAGCCAAATAAACGGTGGTACTTGAGAATGGCAAAATTGCCAAGTTGTCGTACGTTGAGTACAAGCTAAGGGGCAAACACATTCGTCTGAGTGTTTCGGGTGCGGCAAATTGGCACTCAAGACGGACTCCTGCCAAGTCAATGGCCACCTAATGATTTTGGCCCGAAATGTACCTAGCTGTGTGGATTTGGGATGGGGTTAAGTAGGTATACTGTGTTTTATGTAGTACCTATAGTTTTAATTTAAAGAAAGGTTTTCAAATTTAGCAATATTTAACTAGGATACTTAATAGATTTTTATTTTTCTACTTTATCAGCTATGGACAACTGCGCGCAAGACGATTTATTTAATTATTATTAACGCCGTTGACAACGCAGTAGCTACAATAGTACCTATAACTATGGCAGTAGCCGTATCTGTGTCTTCAAACCTAATTAGGTAGCAATCTACCCATCATATTTTCTTTATTATTTAATATTGGCCTAACAAAGTGACTCCATCCCGCCTGATGGTAAGCAGTCAGTGGAATCCAGAAGTGGTGGCCACTATACCAAAAGCCATCATCTTAAACTGCTGGTATGATGGCCTACACTATGGCGGCTGGGAATGCGGTTAGGGGAAGGGAATGAGGGAGGTAGGGAAAGAGGAAAGGGAGGAAATTGGGCCTCTGGCGCTTTCACTCACCGAACGAAACGCAGTAGTACCACATGAGTAGATAAGCCGTTATCTACTTTGTGGTAGTAGGTACGGATACTACTACTCTTACGTTGATCTTCTATGAGAGGGTACTTAGTACTTTCCCGGACGATCCGACCCATTCATACTGAAACCAGCGTGGATCTACTACCGTAAAAACACACATTTTGAAACTTTAACTCAAGTAAGCAGAGAGTTACGCTAAAACAGGGTTTAATATCCAATACTAATAGCAACTAATAACAATCATCTATTTTATATTAATATTATTTCTTAAAAGTAAATTTCAAACAAAGGAGTCACTACTGCCATCTATTACGTACATAGAGAAATGTTTAGCGCCATCTGTAATTTCTGTTGGAACTAAAATCATTTTAATTTACTACGGCTAGTTACCTAGTTTGCTTAGTCATTGGTAGGTGGCACTTTAGTAGAATAATAAAGTGATTTTTGTAAATTTTAATCACATATATTTTTATACAGAGAAAATTTAAATAAATAAATACATTAAATTGCGTATTTGATAAAACTAAAACCACGAGTTTAACCAGAGCTTTATGAAAAGTTGGATTATGTAGAAATTGAGTACCTGTTAATTAGTTTCTTCTTTTGATTAAAGATTAAATTCGTCTATGCTTCAGTGGATTTAAAATTATTCATTCCATGTCATACATTTACATATCATTTTATTTAATTCATAAAGTGCACAAAATATTGACAAAAGTCTTATATTATAATAATCTAAATGGGTCGCTGACGTTTCGGACACAATATTTATGTTCGGACACAGTGGCCGAATTGACACTTTTAAATTTTATTTTATTTTCTCTGTCGTTTCGGACACTGCCTATTCATAGTAGCTGCTTAGTACAGACAGAAAAAAAGGTTTAAATAAAATGTGCATAAAAATCATTTACATTTTTTTTACATTTTTTACCTGTATAAAATATGTCGCATGCTTTAAAATATATTAGGCGGAAGAAAAGGATTTCAACATTAAGGTATCGCTGGATGTTTTGTCTAACCGTACAAAACAGGATATTTTATTAGTGTCCGAAACGTCAGTAAAAAGATTTAAAAAAAAATATTTTGTTGATTGGGTCAAAGTGTCCGAACATTTTGTGTCCGAAACGTCATCCACTCATCTAAATAATGGGCTACTATAATTACATAAACTAAGTTATACTTGGCAGAAACATTTGAGCATAAAGGTTACGAATACTATAACGGTACTAAAATAATTAAAAAATGGGATGCGTGATCATGCGTGCTAATAAATTTATCAAAATTTAATTATGCGCCTGTCAAAACATTTACAGCTATTTGCGCGCGATATAAATTGATATCTGTGACTTGGTGTATCTGTAGGCGTCTACTTACTTATGAATTGAAATATGACGAATTAAATTAATAATACTTACCTATTTTATACCTAACTTGTACCTATTACCATTTTTTATTTATATTAGTTTTTTGTTTTATTGTACTTAGTTATATATGTATATATTTTAAAAGTAGTTTTATGAATATTTTAGCTTAGTTCAAATAGGTTACATGATGTAAATTAATACTTAGTTTTTATTAGCAACATTTATTGCAGAAAATATTGCACGCCAAATGACAGAATATAGCAGCAAACATGTACTGACTATATAACACCTGTATAATATTTACCTATATTCGCAATAAACGATTTGGATTTGAAAAAAAAAAATATTAAGTTTTTAGTTCACACTACGTCACCCATTGTTGCTTCCAGGCAGTGCCGTAAATAGGGCGGTGCCACCGGTGCCCAGGCACAGGGCGTAGACTCTGGGGGGCGCAAGAATGGCCAGACCAGGCAGGACTATTATTTTTTCGGTTTGCTCCTGATAAGTTCCCGCTGCGCCCCTAGTGCTCGATTCCAACACATACGTACCTACATGCCAGTATCATCAAAAACGTCTATTAAATTAGACAAAACATCGCGCTCATTTTTTTGGCAGTGCACGAGCGTATTTGTGTTTAGTGTTTATCGGAGTTAAGCCGCGCCGGCCGGCTACACGGTCGGTCGGAGACTAAGCGGCGGGCGGGTACGGGCGGGCGCTATAAAGATTTTTTTAACAATGCCAGTGACTGTAGCTTCCTGCGAAAGATCATTCAGTAAGCTAAAATTAATGAAAACTTACTTGCGCTCGACGATTGGCCAAGAAAGGTTGACGGGCTTTGCGATTTTGTCGATTGAACGCGACATAGGACGGTGTCTGTCGTATGAAAAGGTTATCAACGATTTCGCAGTGAAGAAAGCGCGAAAAGTAAATCTTTAAAAAAGTTTATGGCTTGCTTTAATAAATCTTTACTATCTGAACTCATTCATTTGTGGTCTCATTTATTTGTGTATTGTGTAGTTGTGAATAATCTTGCAAATATTTTCGAATAAACGTTTTTCACCAATTCATACTTAAACGCAATTTATATTATGCTACCTTCCTTATTCAAAACTCTACCATACCAAGTACTTAAAATTAAATTAATTTACAGTTTACTGAAACTTTGCAGGGTGTTATTTTATTATAAAAGTATGAAAACCATAGTGGCCCAAAAATTAAATCATAAGCATCAGGGTGGGCAACGCATTTGCACTAGTGAACTTGCGATTGAGTTTTAGTGAGTGAGACACAGTGGGTGGTATAATAGGCGAAGGGTCCACTTAACATCAGATGGCTCGTCTGCTTGTTTGCCCACATCAGTTCTTTAAAAAAAAAAGGTTTTTCTTCCAAAATATTAGATAATTGGTCCACCAACACCAAGTTCCTTGTGCTTTATTTTATCACCCTGAATGAAATAAAGTAGGCCTATACATAGCATTGCTCTAGGGTACGTATAATATCTAAAAAAACAGGGGCGCAATTATAGAAGCTCGCACAGGGCGCAAAAAAGGTTATTTACGGCACTGCTTCCAGGTCCGTTTCCAGTTCCACAGACGCGGAATGGAATTTTAAACGCTGCGATTGGCCAATTCACGGTCCGCTTCTCTCCAATCCACCCAGCTCCGCGTCAGTGGAAACGCACGCTGAACCATGCTTAGTTTTATGTGCTATACTTAGTAACATTGTACACGGTTTTATCAACTGCAAAGACTTCAAAGTATTTATTCTAAACATATATGTACTTTACCAGTATTCTTGCTAAACGCAAAGTTAGTAATACTATACGTAGTAGGTAGCAGCACAGCTTAAATATGTTACCCATACCTATTTATTTTGTGGTAGTAGTAAAGAAAGAAAGAAAGAAAGAAAGAAAGAAAATCTTTAATTGGCACAATAGTCACAAACATATTCAAACTTAACACTTAAGTACATTTTGTAAAAAAGATAGAAACAGTAACATTAAGCTGTGCCACACACAGGTACACACACTCAAATATGTACGCCATATTACTATTAAGGTCCTGAATACTCATGAACATGATGATCGATTAAACACTAACTACAAGGTCTATTTTATTTGAGGCCTTCACAGCACGGGATCCACAGAAAAAAAATGAATTTGTTTTGTCTGGCATAATACTTTGAAACAATAATATTGTGCAAAATCCGACACTGTACAATATGAATTTACAAGTCAAAATAAATAATAAAACCGATCGATGAAATTTTGAAAGTTATCTATATTTTTGACCCTCTTAACACAGACCGTGTGGCCTAATGGATAAGGCGTCGGACTTCGGATCCGAAGATTGCAGGTTCGAGTCCTGTCACGGTCGCAATTAAACAAAATTTTTGTCGTTTATTCCAAAATAATGTAATAATTTTTTTTATGAATTTCATAATATTCATTTACTCGTTTTGTTTAATTAAATTAATTTATCGTAATTTTACGTATTCATGATTTCCCTGGTAACAAACAAAATCCGATAAATTAATGGATATTAGGTAAAATAATAAACAAGTTAGTCTGATTTGAGAAAGATAGGCTCTAAATTTCAAATTTGATTACCTAGAAAATAATAATATTTTTTATGATACGTTAAGTGCTGCCCTCTAGTTATTTGACATGTACCTATTCCTTAATGCTAAGAATAAGAAGTCACAATCAGTGCTAGGAAATGGTGCTATCAGGTCGTCGTAGCGCAACCAGGGCGCTACAATGGAACTAATTTGTTAGCTTGAATTGTTAAGGTTTTTCTAAGTTCCTATAGATGGCGTTGATTTCAAAAACTGTGATTTTTAATTTAAATAAATATTTAAAATAATAAATTTAACAAATTTATGTAGGTGTTTTTCTTTTAATTCTTTCACAACATCAAAGTGTATGTACTTATGTTCAATGCTCATGCTTTGCTCATACATACACGCGCGTACCTAGATAAGTTAAGCACCGATTCCAGAAAATGTATTTTAATAGATTTAACCAAACACAGTCATATTAACAGAATACTTCATGTAATTTTGACGGATTATAATTTGATGATCAATGATCAAAATTAATTTCATGGACACAATAGATGTTTTATTACTCATCACGGCCATATGTACGTTTACGGCTGTCCCGGAACGTGTTAAATGCTTTGAGTTTGAGTTTGAATAAGAAGAAAATAAGTATTTTATCTACTTACCTAACTCTCTTTTAAATTAACCTATTATGACAATACCTAAGTACTACTAGTACCTACCTATAAGTCTTTGGTATTGTAGGTAAAACGTTATTCAAAGTCCCGGATATAACGTGTAGTCAAAGGGATGTCTCATATCCGGTTTTTATGTCCACTCGAATGTGAATGTTGCAGATTGTTGCACTCACGGTAAACAGCCGCGCGGAAGGATCAACTAGCAGATATAGGTACCTACTTAGTGTCATTTGAATGCCTTTGCTTTTAGTGACAGACATTAGGTAAGCACCGCTGTGAATAGACTAAATATTATAGATAATTAATAATTTTCTTGCAATACTTAATCAACGGCTACACCAAGTATATATTGGAGAAGTCGCTAAACAAAAACCACTTCATATCAGGTGGATCGTTGGACCCTTAAAAATATCTTAGTATTTAAAATGTCTTATTTAGACTGCCTATTTAGTTTAGCGATAGGTGCCTCCTAAGTACGTAATATAGTTACAAGGTCTCAGGTTAGATCAGGTCAGGTGAAGTGATATTAGGTTGTTTTCTCTGTAACTTAGAGTTGCAAATAGCTCAGCCCCTTTTATATTGGACACGATAACATCGGTGTTTTACAAGTACAATAGGTACGGTACACTTCTACTCTACCTTCCTCTTCGAGACGAAGTGTGATGTTACTAATTATGTTCCTACTTTCTAAGTTGCTACGTATTTTTTTGTTGTAGCATCTTGTAATATTACTAATATTAATTGTAAATGTACGTTTGCAAAAGAATTTAATAAATGAGAGTAGGTCGTCTCACTTAGTAACAAACAGTCATAAGATGAGCAATTATACTTTGCAAATTTCAACTTTAAGTCTATTTAGTATGATGCAAATTAGCATTAACGGTTTTGGACTTACAACTAAAATGTGCAATGTAAATGTACATGTAAAACACTAGTAATACAAAATGTATCTTGTTTTGTGTAATACAAGTAATTACTTAGATCATTGTTTTAAGTAATTGTAACAATTACTGTTTAGTTTTTTGCTCGTTTCATAAATATAATGTAAGATTAAACTATTTAAAACAAGGCCTATTCTTGTTTTAATTATAGGTGGTCATGTGAATGTCCTTGAGCGATTTGACTGGACTAATTAGGTAGGTAATATTAATTTAAGTTTTTTTGCACCTACTAGATCTTTTCTTGTTTTGAAATAAATAGGTCGGATCTCCAGAAAAGAACAACAATCTTCTGGAACATCGACGTTTCATGCGGTGAATTGGAGTGTCGCATGCCGTATAACATTTTTGATAATTAGATATTGATCGTTTTTGTCGTCATACCTATAAGTAAGAACTGGCGAAATTATACTCTGAGCAATACGGTTTTTTTACAAATAACGACACATCCGGCCTAATTGATACAACGCAGTCATAGGTACTACAGGCGCTGTAACAGCGAGACAAAGAAACCCGATATTTGTTTTTTTTTACTACCATTAATGCATGTACTAGTCAAGGTTATGAAATAAATGAAATAAAAATATTACAAAATCATAATAATATATTAGTCGTTCAATTTAACAGATCAATTTTATCTTTGGTTTACCAGCCGAGTCCGTTTCCTACTCCTCCTAAGCCTCCGAAGCTTTGGTTGCGTGCACCATAGCCTCCGTAACCATGGGGGTAGGCTTCACCACGGGTCAGGGTGTTATAACTGTGGGCACCGGCAGCTCCATATCCATGTCCTCCAAAACCACCCTGGTTGCCGTAACCGCCAAGACCGCCAAGACTGGCCAGACCGCCAGCATATCCAGAGTAAGCGCGAGGAGCTTGATGCACTACGGAATTAGAATAGTGGGATACGGTAGGAACGCCTTGAGGTCCAGCCAAGTTGGCTTGTTGAGATAACGCACCATGGTTACTGCCAGCGTAAGCACCACCAGAGTAAGAACCAGCGCCGTAATCACCACCGTACGCGCCACCGTAAGCGGCACCAGCGTAAGCACCATTGTAAACTTGAGGAACTTGATGAACTACGGAATGGGAGTAGTGGGATACTTTAGGCACTCCTTGAGGACCATTATAGTTGTTACCGCCAGCATATCCGTTATAAGCTGCATTACCAGCGAAATTGGCATGAGGGTTGACTCCAGCGTAACCGCCAGGAGCAATAGCTCCAGATGCATGAGATCCAGCGTAACCTAGTCCACCTACAGCAGGTTCCTTTCTTACGACGGCGTTAAATCCAGTTGCAGGATTAGCTTGATATTCCACGATTCTCTTGCTGCCATCGGATTCTAACAAGGAGTATTTGCCGACCACACTGTTGCCTTGACGCCGTTCGTGCTGATCCTTGATATCGCCGGTGTTGGGGTCGGAAACGCCGTACGAGAAGCTTGAGGATCCACCGCTGCAGTAAGCTGATGTCACCAGCAGTGAGAAGACGATAAACTGTGGACAGGTAGTTAAATTTGATTAATTTGATTATTTTTGTTAATTACAATTTGATCTCTTTTGCAGATATACCACAAAAGCTGTCGACGCTAAGTAAAAAATATGAATCCCATGGTCTAATTATTATGGTTGGTACTTTAGATAAAGGTTCTTGGTTACGTTGAGTGTTAAAATTGTAACTCATACAAAAAACTGTATAAATCTGGCAATTGAAAAGAGTGGCGTGAGTTTCTTGCCAGTTCTTCTCAAGGCTCTCGTCAGCGAACTCGCTGTAGGTTAATTAGCTGACTTCATGTAATTATTACGCTTTTTTTTATGCTTTGGATTTGAGTTTAAAGGTTTAATGCACGAGGTCGAAGACTTGATACCAGCAAAATATCACCAATGCAACAAAATAAAGTTTATCAAAGTAAAACGTAGTATGTGCAACATTTTTGATTTTAGATTGATATTGTAGGCACGACTGTCCCCATTCTCTAACTTACTGTCACAAATGTACAGAAAAAAAAACACATATAGGTTTGTTCTAGGTATATTTTAGTTAACTTATGAATAAGAAATCTTTTACAAGATTTTATAAACAGTAATTATTACCTTAGATGCCATCTTGTGTTGTGTTCTTCTTCAGATTCAACTTCAGAATGCTACAACCCCGTCAATCCCAAATATTTATATCACTACATTTTGGGGGCCAACATTTCAAATACATATTACGAAAATATCTCTTTCAGAGGTTATTAGAATCTGAAATGCCTTTTATGATAATTAATTTGGCTTGAAATGGCAAGCTTGACCTCGTTGATGAGTTAACTACATGTTAAGATGGTAATTTAATTTGATGATGACTCCCGATAAAGTCCGAACTATGATAGTTAGTACGATAACATTAATAGGGGTAACGCAATTTGTAGCAATTACATATCTCATCTAAAATTCACAATGAAGAATTAAGTGACCTTGAGCACATCCCGTGATATTTCACCATAATTTAATTCTATTTTTGTAACCCTATAATACTAGCTCTCCGCGGTGCGGTTTCATTCGCGGCGCGGTTTCATCCGTTTTTTCTTACTGCTCTGCGCCCGTCGCTAGGAGTGTAATGTAACATAGCTTATAACCTTCCTCAAGAACTAGGTTATCATTAAAAAAATCCGACTGGTAGTTTTAGATATTAGCGAGTTCAAACAAACAAACAAATAACCTCTTCCGCCTTATATGATGACATAAAGTCTGTTACGAAGTCATAGAGATAAAGAGAAAGTGAAAACGAATTAATTGTATTTTTAGAACAACGAGTAGGTCTATACTTAAAGTTAAATGGGCTGGCCTGTTGCTCTAGTGGTTAGTGACCCTGACTGCTAAGCCGGAGATCGTGGGTTCGATTCCCACCCAGGACAAACCTTTGTGTGATGAGCATGATTGTTTGTTCTGTGTCTGGGTGTAATTTATCTATAATATGTATGTATTCACAAAAAAAAAAATGTATATAAGTAGTATATCAGTTGTTTAGTACCCATAACACAAGCAAATATAATTGCTTAATTTGGGGCTAGATGGCGCTGTGTGAATGTGGTAGAATATTATTATTATTATTATTATTATAAATTTTACAATAAGAGCGTAATAGTTTATCACAAAAAAAAACTTCGCTTCTAAAAGGTTACAAAATATACAGGCAGCGTAACGATAGCCAAGTAAAGACAATTTTAATCTGTGGTTCCAATATTTTTTTTCGTATCAACACTTGAATAATGGTGCGATTAGAAAATTGATGGGAAACCTCTCTGGACATTTATTGGCATAGATAACAGAAAGGTTTTTTTTCAGGTGTTTTTACGTAGAACTTCGTTTGGCTTTTATTCTTGTTGAATTTATTTGAAATTGCATCATTTATTTAGTGAAATATGTCCAATAGGTCTACTAATTTCGTAACTTATAATTTATTCTACATTTACATGTACAAATATTATAAAAACAGAAACGAAAGTAGGACGCGCCTAAAACATATATTGGTTACTTTATATCGTGGTTGTTGCTGTTTTTAACAGACGTCACTTTGATCCTAGAGATTTCTTGTGTTATATTGTTGAGTCCAAGTTTCTACGAAATATCCCCAAAATTGTTCAAAGATTAGACAAGTAAGACTAAAATAATAATATTGGTTTTGAGCCCTCAACCTCGTGCAAAAAAGACGTGAACAGTCAAACATCACGACACTAAACTATTACTTATAAAAGTATAATAAAAAAAACGTGCAAATTCTGAATTACTAACTAAAAACTACACTATCCACGAAAAAGTCGTACGTAAAATCCGGACCGCGACAGCAACCGAAATTAGGAGCGAAGTTTTGCCTTATATAAAATGTAGGTCCCACATTAGGCCGGCCACCCCTTCAGGCTATACGCCTTAATAATAAACTTTAAGGAATATTTACTGTAACAAAAAATCCCTTGGCATTATTTACACAAAAAGGTTTGGACATAAAGAAATTTCACGCGATTTGCAAACAAACGAAGCGTATAGAAGTATTTCGCCGGCTGCTCGTAAACTATATAAAATGTAGTTTTGCTCCTTTTCATGTCTTATGTCAGGGTTCGTGTCGTTTATGTATATAGCGACATTTTTATGTGATCAAATCGTGTGGTCTACGGCTTAGATGAAACCACTCTATTTCTTATAGGTGTAGAAGGAGACAGTATACTATTTCGTAACAAACACACACACACACACACACATACACACAAACTTTCGCATTTAATATATTACTAGGATACATAGTTCTAAATAATAAATTTTAAGTTTGGGCAAATCTATGTTCAGCTACGGATGACTTTCGCTAAAAATAAAAATATGCAGTTTTATTAGTGTTAGAACTGAAAGACATACCAGTTTTAAGTTTTAATTAACTAATCACGTATTAAATCTCAAGTGAAGCACCAGTTGGGTTGCTAAAAACATGAATAATTAGTTCTATTCCATTTAATTAGTAACTAATTAGATCAAATTAAACTAGTTATTGATACTTTTAGCATACTTGTAGGTACTTTACATGAGATTTAACAGGTGATGATTAGTTAATTTTTAGTTGATCAACCTTTCAGAAACTGGGGGATAGAGCTGAAACACATAAACGGCGTGTGAGCCCTTAATGTTAACTTGTGTGAATGACAATAAAGTTGACTGAATACTGTCCTTAAACTAGTGTCTATATAAAAAACTCCGTCTCTTCTGATACTCAAACGAAGTAACTGTTCAGTAGTAAAACTATTTAAAGACAGAATTGACTAATTCTTTATACTATCTAACTTTTCATTTAACTTCATCAAACTCGAACTCAAAGCATTTATTTTATATTGATCATAAAGTATGATGCTTATGAAAAGTCAACATTACATGAAGTCAGTCAATTGATCTACAGCCAGTTGCCTGACGAGGTTGAGCTGTAAAAAGAACTGGCAAGAAACTCACGCCACTCTTTTCAATCGCCAGATAATTACAGTTTTTTGTATGAGTTACAATTTAAACACTCAACGCAACCAAAGAACCATACAAAGTAATTATTACAAATTAACCAATTAATTTAATTACTAAGATTAAAGAAAGAAAAGAGAGGATTTCAATTATTTATTATGGTAATTTGACTACGTATTTTATTTCGGCGATACATCTTTGTCCGCATCAATATTTTCAAGCCCACCCACATAATTTTAATTTGGTTCAAAGCCTCTTTGGTAGTAAATATGAAAGGCTGTATGATTTACGTTCAGTGTAATATGCTCGACCGGGCAGAGCGGATATGAGTGCCTTTTGACCGGCCGACGGGCGCCGCCCGGGCATAAGCGGGCGCAATCCGGGTGCACGGATCAACGACCAACGTTCATTTACTGAGATTACAGTAAATAAAATAAATAAAAAAATAATCTAAATAAGATTATTTTTTATGAAGATATACTTGGACATTTCTATAAAGCTCTGCCCGCGTGGAGGCGTACACCGCATTTTCTATAAAAAAAATCCCCTACGTAAACCCCTTTAAGTCATTTTTTTTGCGATAAAATATAGCCAATGTTGTTTTCCATGGTCTATTCTATTCCATACCGTTCAGAGGAAAGCGTTACAGACAGACAGATAGACAGAGTTACTTTCATATTTATAATATTTGTATGGATTGTTGTATCTTGTGTATCACAACCCTCATTTTCGACCTTCTCGTGTCTGAAGAAAACCCAGTTGTAAGCGTTGAAGAATTGCGTCGATTCGTCTTTGGGTTTCATTCAAGGCGGTTAAGAGGTTATATTGGGAGCAACTACGTAGGTACAAATTCCAAATACATCAACGCTTGGAAATTATGACCGATATCGCCTGCTATACCTACAGCATAATACCTACAACTAACACACTTCTGCTGCCCTTTCAGCATAATCTCGTAAGTAAGTATGCAGAGATTGAATGGGCAGAAAACATTTACCTATTGCTCAAGTAAAAAGTCAAACTTGACACTTGCATAATTTCGAGTTGTTTTCGTTTTGTCGAACATTTGTGTAGACATAATGATGTGGCCATCGTTCATCACCACCTACCTCTGGAAATACAACTTCATAGACTTAAAATTTGCTGACAGTCTACAGCTATGAGAATCACTGTCAAAATACTCAGACTACTCTTTTAACCCTCGGATAGCTACAATGTATTATTTTGCTATCGATAAATTTTTACTTACATTTTATTTTAACACAAAAATATGTCAGCCTCATACAAATCCGTGACCTAAAAAAGTCACCAGTTCCAAAAAAGTAGAACGTAAAAGTTTAGCATAAAAGATTTACATTATCAACACGCATAATTTTATTCATAAGGCAGGCTTGTAACCACTCACCGGAGCCCATGTAGCACACATTATAATAGAAATTTCGGCGATACATGACCTCCCTGTTACAGCTACTACTATCAACTGTCGAATTTACCATTCGAGTTTTGTTCGATATGTTTACCAGTTCGTTTTGATTGCCTTTGTCTTTGCCTTGACTTCTCATACAAAGACGCCATTAGCATTGATCAGGATCAGGTTTCTTCGCTATGTTATCCTGTCCTTTTCGTCAGTAATATCCAAGGTTAACTTCGATGCGCCCTATGTCTGTATCGTCTGTATAATACTTTAAAACTATTTCAAATCGAACAACAAGGTGTCTTATTATTTGACTGTGTTCTTAGTATATGTAGTATGTAAAGTAAAAATTTTAAAAGGCTAGGTCGTCTACTAACATAATAGTTAGATAACCTAATAAGGCTTTTTTCAATCAGTTTCTTTATTAATCTTTGATGGGGAAGGTCTTTGTCCAGCACGTCTTATTTTAATTTGGTTTTGATGACTTTGGCAAATAAAAAATGTTTTAATGTTTAATTATATTTAGATTAGGTTTCATTAAGTTTGTCAATCTGAGGATGAAAATAACAGAGAAGAAGGAAAAGGAAGAAGAGTCTATGTGATTGGTAGTTCAGTTGTTCACATACCAAATGTCTTTTAAGTGTTCAAGATTTGAAACCTCGCCGAATAATCAAAACTCATCTTCATATTGTATTGCAGCGGCTATGCATACAGCAGCATTGTACTTTCGACCAGGTTTGTTCACGCAAATATTATGAATTTCGGTAAATTCCACAACCAAAATCGTGTATCCGTAGTAAGTTTCAGAACTTCCCACTTCACACCAGATCGTACCCAACGGACTTGCGAAGCTCCATAACCACGATTATGATTTTATGTCTGTCTGTATACGTTTATTATGCGCGGATGTGCCGCCATTCGCTCTTCAGGCGTTCCACAATTCGAGATGCTCAAGTGTTATTGTCATTGGCGGAGTTACGGTTTGGCATTATGTGAAATTATGGGCAAGGAAATAGTTGCACCAATATAATCATGTTTATGGTTTCATCAAGTTGATGTTGCTAGTTGTGGAGTATATTGATGATCGTATGTTTTTCGATCTTGGAGTAACCACTGTATCTCTTCTTGTGTCATGAGAGGCAGCAGAGGTCAGACCACAGTATTAGCTAGGTATTAAAATCACCTTACTGTAGTTTAGAGTTCTGGTCCTGCTATTGTTTTAGGACGAGGTAATATTCAATTAATGTAGGTTAATTGGCTGATATTTTGTAAATTGTAACGTTTATAAGTGTTAAGTTAATTAACCTATATGAATAAACAAATATTTTTTTTTTCATTACATTTTCAATTGTTGACGCTATTCTATTGTGAATGACAATGAACATTACAACAGCAAACCTTGTGACCATTAAGATAACTTGAAGGAAATATCGGCCTATTTAATTAGAGTCGTGCCAAAAACTAGCGGGAAATTCAGGCCATACTTTTTAATCGCTAGATTATTAAAATCTTTTGTGAGTAATAATTTTAAGTAGCATGAAAAGTGAAGATAAAATCCTTAAACTTATTGGAATAAATTATTAATTAATTATAAGATTTATAAGCCATTTTGGTTAATTCAAGTCAGTTATGCTAGGCTACTAAAAAAAACAGAAGAAAGTTTATAAAACTACCTTATACCAGTTTCTATCGAATAAATAAAAACAAACACGTTACCTTCGATACAAGAACAAGGTCGGCAATGTTAATTTTGCAAAGGTCTGCAAATTGCTGACATTGGTAATGAACTCGAGAAGCGAACAAATAACATGGAAGTAGCCAAATATCGCGCTTATGTTCGGGCCGTATGGACAACTCGAGAGAAACGTTGTTGGCCCGTACATTTGTGAATTCATTCACGTATCGGCGAAAAATTCGCCTCTCTTAGATCAACAAGAGATCTGGCTGGAAATCATCAGAGCGGGAAAGCTTACAGGATTCTGTGGTGGCCTTGTGATCCAAGGTGTAAGAGGAGCGGAATGCAAACCTCAAAGGTAAGAGAATTTTATTAGTAGTTTGTAATATATCACACGAAATACTTAATAATACACGTATTTATATATACGTTACAGTCAAAAGTTGTAGACACGAGAAAAAAAATGCCTATAAACCTATTCGTAGGTGCCAAACTGAGGTTGTCATTTAACGGAGGTATGCTGCGATTGCTAGGCACATGGAGCTTTCCATGTGCCTTGCAATCGCAGGTAAAAAAAGTCAGAAAACTAATAAGTACATAATAATAAGTGTGTCATTATAATAATAATTTTGATGAACGCGATAAAAACGATGACATTACACTGGACTGGCAGTAGCAATATTGTCTTTAAATATTTAGTTAATTTTTGCAACACGTTCTCCTCTTCCAACTTGCACTACATCTCGGCGATTCTTATCACGTCTGCAAAGGTATCCCAGTCAAAAAGTTAACTCGTGCGTTCGTAGCCTAAGCCGCTGACAAACATTCCTTTGAGAAATCATGAAGCCTTCATATATAACCTTCTGTTGGGCGACGTGGCGAAAAAAAAAATGTTTTTTCATGTTTACCCCCCGAATTAAAGGATGAGGTGTGAATTTTAATAGAAAACCTGTGATCTGTCTCCTGATTAGGGGTTCGCTGTAATTAGAGAGGGTTAAAGCTTAGGGCTGTTTCTAGTACCTTTTTAAGATTGTCGGCGTGATATGAAACCTGGTAGTTATATTTTTTATAAATATTTTTCTCATCTGGCTTAGGCAACTTCTAGTTAACCTGTCGGTTCGCCGTTGATTTTTTCATTTTAATTGCGAAATTCTTTCGTTGTGTGCTTAAATAAAGTATTCATATAAGTACTTATTATAACAGTTTCTCTAAGTAAAAGTGAAAAATTATTTGTTCTTATTAATTGGCGATAAAAATTAGAACCTTAGCTACTATTACAATATAGTTTAAAGTCGACTTTAGAAGTGTCTGTCAAGTTGCTTACTTGTCTGTCTCTGAAAACATTATCAGTACGTTTAATTCATAGTTATCTATACATATAATAAAAATGTAACCGGTCGCAGTCTGTACATGGAAGATATAAGAGAAAAAATATTATTGTGACCTTTATCAACGCAAATAGAACCCAAAACAATGATTGTTACAAGTTTTGTCTGTTTGTTTGTTTGTCTGTGAAAATCTCAGAAACGGCTTATCGGATTTATATAGGGTTTTCACTGATACATTTAGTGTTTGTTTCATGTCAATCGGTTCATAAATAAAAAAGTTATGCTAATTTAAAGAATCACTCGATGTGATTCTTTAAATTGGCATAACTATTGTTAATTTACAAAGAAACTTAATGGAAGCAGAGATTTTAACAGCTTGCAGAATAGCTGATAGTGTTTTGATTCCTTGGATTCCTCTCATTCAAAACAATATCCCGTTTATTTATTTATTTAAAACTTTATACACATACATGTAAAGGCGGACTTAATGCCTGAGTTTAATTAAGTTTAATTTAATTTAAATTTGTTTAGTTTTAAACGAGTCCAGTTTCCAGTGAGCCTATGTTTCGCGATGACAAATAATAAAGCCCAAGGTCAGAAACTAAAAGTTGCGGGTGTGGGTGTGGATTTATGTATTAACTGTTTTTCGCACGGTCAGCTTTATGTGGCGCTGCCACGTGTTAGCATTCCTAGCAGCCTGTATGCTTTGGTCCCCGATGGCTATACGTCTAATCCATACATAGTATAGGCTTTGTCCTGAGTGACTGAATAACAGACAACGTACAGCCTAAACGGCTGGTCGTAGCGACTTGAAATTTGGAGAGTGTGTTTGTCTTAATGCCTAGAGATGTACTTACTAAGAAAGGGTTTTTGAAATTCAATCCCTAAGTGAGTGAAAAGGGCAACTTCTTTGTTTTTTAATTTAGAGTTTTATAAATTATTTTGGAATACTTCTATGAAAATAAAAAATACTGTCAAAATTTTTTTTAACAGGAGTGGGTTTATAGAGGTGAAATAAGGTATGAAATGTAATATGGAAAGATCTTTGATTTTGAGAGAGTGCGAGAGGGAAGTGAGGAGGAGAGAGGAGGAAGTGAGGGGAAGTGAGAGGGACGTGCGGGAGAAGTGAGGGCGAGGGGAGGGGGAAGTAAGGGGATGTGAGGGGAAGTAAGAGGGAAGCGAGGGGGAAATGAAAAGGAAGTGAGGGGGAAGTAAAGGATAAGTGAGGGGGATGTGAGGGAGAAGGCAGGGGTAGAAAGGGGGAAGGTACGGGCAAAGGAGGGGAAGAGATGAGAAAGGGAGAGAGAAGGGAGAGGGAATGGAGAAAAAAGGAAAGGGAAAAAAGGGGAAACGAGGCGAAGGGAGGGGAAGTGAGGGAGATTCGAGGAGGAAATGAGGGGGAGGTGAGGAGGAAGTGAAGGGAAAGTGAGGGAGAAGGCAGGGAAAGGTAGGGAAACGGTCGAGAAAAGGAGGGGGAAGGGACGGGTAAGGTAGAGGGAAGGAAGAGGGAATGCAGGTAAAGGGGAGGGGAAAGGAGAGGGATGGAGGGGAAGGCGTAGAGGAAGTGGAGGAGCAAGGGATGCTGAAGTAGGTGGAGGGGAGAAAGGGGAGGGGAGGAGAGAATCGGAAAGGGAGGAGTGGGAAGAAGGGGGAGGGGGAAGGGGAAAGTTATTGCAGTGAAAATTTGCTTTTGTGTACTGTATATTTATTTTACGGGGGATATCTTAAGGTAGGTGATAGAGGGTTTGTATTAACAGGAGATTAGAAATAGTATGGAAAACAGTATAAAATAATATAAAAAATATCTATTGGAAAAACGATATTCACGCGAGCAAAGCCGCGGGCAAAAGCTGTATGTACATAAAATGAGATTTTAAAACAAAATAAGAAGGTTTACCATTTGAACACTCTAAAATTACTCTGAAGACCTTAATAAATCTTACCTTAACATTTTAATACAACTAAATCGTCTGGAATTTACAAAAAATAAAAGAAAACATCCTTTTAGACATCTAATTTAAAACGAGTAGCCAATAAATGAGGGTAGTCGAAATAACTAAGCTGTGCGGTCGAATCCCACCACGAAACACATCAGTCTCTCACCGACCGTCGTCCGAACAAGACCTGCGGACTGTCGAATTAAAAATTAACTACCGTGAGCCGCTAGACGTGGAAATTTATCGGTCAGCCCATTTTGTTTATGGACGGACTAACCTTTTACTTGATTAGTTTTAGCTTTAAAGTGATGGAGGGTGTTAGTTTAGGTTTTAGTTTTGGCATTTCTTGACTTCGATTTTGAAGAGAGTATTTTCCAAACTTCAAAATGATTTGACTTCACAATATTATATTTACCAATCAAAATGTGCTACGTTAAATAAAAAACTTAACTTTTAAGTAGGTACTCATAAATGCAACTGCAAACATCATTACTAGATTATGCTAACAATTACCAAAAACTCCCTTTTAATCCTATTACTTTACCATATTTTGACAAAACCAGTGAAGAGCGACTGACAATAGATTGGCCAAACTGTCAGAAGATTGATAATATCCAACGGAACACTTTAAGTGAAGCAGTAGAGGTTTGTTTGGTGGAGTAGATATAAAAAATGGGAAGCAATTTCACTCGCCGCCCGCAGACTGTCATGAATATTAACCATTTTGCGCCATCCGACATAGAAGTATCATTGTAGATGAGACGCTGTTTTGAAAATAGGTTAATTATTTTTACTGCAGTGCTTAGATACCTTAGTTGACTTAAGTTAAGACTTGGAAAGTATTGTGGCTGAAATTCATAAAAGTGTCAGAGATAACACTAGCCTGTGACTTAAAATTGAGTCAGAAAACTAAGGCAATAATTATTTTTTTTATTACTTTTTTGCTTTGGTGGCATACGAGCTTACGGGTCCATCTGATGGTAAGTGGTAACCGTAACCTATAGAGATGTCTGTGTTTTTTAAACATTGCAAAAATCATGTTCAGAACATTGGTATGTTACCGACAGTGAAAATAGGGTGAGGAAGGAATTCAATGCCCTGAGAGCATAATGTATAATGGTTATGTAATAATTATGTTGCATGTAAGCAGTAATGATTAGTATTGGTTAATCACTCATACCCTCATATTAATTAGTCTCTTTGTTTTTATCTGAATTAGGTTAAATTTCATGCCAACGAGGTCGCGGCTGATCTATTATCGTGTGGTAACCGCCGTCTGAGCATCTGATAAAGCTGCCATAGTGAAGGCCAGCATGCTAGCAGTTTGAGACGATGGCTTATGAAATAGTAGCCATCACTCCTTAGGGGCTAAGACAAGTGGCATAAACGCTAATAGAACAGAATAGATTAAAAAATGTATGGGTTTGACATAAGGTAACGACAATGTTGGCATTAGCTTATGTCAATCAATCTATTATAATATTCTACTCTATTAGCTTTTATGCCACTTGTCTAGGCTTTCTTTATCCCGCTGAATACTTCCCTTCAGGCAGAGTGAAGACACCTTGGTAGTATATTAGTTTCCATACTAATATGTTTCGCTTGATGAGTGAGAGCACCGGCAGCCCAAATACCACCTCGGTTCTCTCCCTTTTCCTTCGTCATCCCTTCCAATATGGTCAACAACGGCTTGGTTGTTTCAAGCATTCTTTCTACAATGCTTAAAACAGTCATGTCCTTGATTCGATTATTAGAAAAACTAACTGTTACATAAAACAATTTTTAGATCCACGCTGGTTTCAACATGAATGGGCCGGATCGTCCGGGGAAGTACTACCCTCTCATAGAAGATCGAAGTAAGAGTAGTAGTATCCGTACTACTGCGTTACGTTCGGTGAGTGAGAGTGCCGTGCTCTCATTCCCTTCCCCTACCCCATTCCCAGCCACCATAGTGGAGACCACTATACCAGCAGTTTAAGACGATGGCTTTTGGTATGGTGGCCACCACTTCTGGATTCCAATGACAGATTACCATCAGGCAGATAAACACTACAACACAAAGCATATATATATACGATTTGCCTGCGACATAGTATATAAGTCGCAGGCAAATTGTATGAATCCGCCGTTTACATACTGCTATGGCGTTTTGTAGGACGCAGTCAGGCAGATTCGGTTAGGTTAGAACTGTGACCACCTGCTAAAAACTAATTACCTATATTTGTTGTCAAACTAGTTGAAATTGAAAATGCACAATTAGGTAGGTATACATATTGCTGGAAACATATAAGGCGTTGTAATATACCGTAGAAAAATGTAAACGGCGGATTGACACAATTTGCCTGCGAGATCTAAATTATTATTATTTGTGTTGAACGGTACAACAATGGTGTTAATATTATTCTTGCTTGAAATTTTAATTATCATCTACTTATATTTTCCATCATTATTATTGTTTTTAAGTAAGTATCATGATTCCAAAAATAATTATGATTAAGGAAATATTCATACGCCTCCTCTGGCAGCTTTTGGTGATACTAAATAAATAACAATTTGTAACACAATGTAATACCCAAAATGTAGTAAATACATACATGATTGATTGATTGATTGAACAAAGCTTGCAGGGCGCCGATTGCGCTACTTGGTAGTTTTACAGACACTCGTACAGATTACCTACAATCTATTGTGGTTAGAAATTTCATGTTTTTTGAGCTATCGATGCTATAAATTAAGATATCATGTGTAGGTATTAAATTTCTCACTAAAAATATGTTAGTGTGTCAAATTGAACAGCGCCGCTAGTATTTTCTATGAGAACTAAATGTTCTCGTGTTAGTTTTAAGCTGTCACCTTGTGAAACGCCATGTTGAGAATAAAATGCGTATAACGAGAAAAGTTTATATTCTCTTCTGCTACTCTATTATGTTTAATCAAAATACTACAGTTGCACTATGAATAAGACTCGACTTGTTATATCAAAAGTAGTTATAGTATCGGGTGAAACCGCGCCGCGGCATGCTAGAAGAATATAGAATCAAAACATTAGTCTACGATAACTTATCAAACGTATGACAGATTTGATGAAATTTCCGGTGAGCGTTGGACGTCCTACCGGATATTACGTCTGCTGTATGTAGGTCGCGAACCATTTCAATAGTCACTCATCGATTTGTGTACAAAAATATAACGCCTAGGATATGTGAACTAGGTCATCGTTTAATAGATATGTGGCTAATTTAGATAGGAAAAAAATAATTGAATAGGAAAATCAAGTTTATTGATATACTTGAGTTCTTCAAGAAAGGAGTTAAAAGGTTTTGAGCAGGGTCGGCAACGCGCTAGTGATGCTCCTGGTGTTGCAAGCTTCCATAGGCTACGGTAACTGCTTACCATCAGGCGGTCCGTATGCTTGTTTGTCACCTTAGTCGTTAAAAAAAACAGTAAAATTTTTTTAGTTCGTTTTATTCTTGCTGGTCTTTTGGTCTTCGTTCTAAAATATGTTATAGGTTCCTTTAGCATCCAGTATTGACCCTTTTAAGCTGGTACTTAGTAGTAAATTATGTATATAGGTAAAGTTTGGAAAGTTATTGTAGCCAGTTATAAAATAAGAAATCTTAATTCATTTACCACAAACTATTTTTTTTTGCCGTACGTATTTTTTTTTATTTATTTTTTTTGAGGAAAATTTACAGCCTAATAATATTATTATACAAGTAAAGTTTCAAACAAGCAGACGAGAAGCCTGATTGTAAGCAGTACCGGGCTATAGACGCTTGTATCATCAGATATACAGAGCCTTTACAGCTGCGAAGAGACATCGCCTCAATGGCCGTCTTCTATCGCCTTTACCATGGAGAGTGTTCTGAAGAGCTCTTTGAATTAATCCCACCCTCTCCCTTTTTATCCAGAACGACACGTGCGGGACTAAAGTGCCACCCTTTCACAGTGGAATCTAAAGGGTCTCGAACCAAACGGTTCAGCACTTCATACTTTTGTCGCTCAATTAAAGCCTGGAACTCTTTGCCAGCGCATGTGTTCCCATCTAATTTTGATCCTGGGTCTTTTAAGCGGGGCGTGAAAAAGCATCTCACTAAGCCGCCATAGTGGAGGCCACCATACCAGTAGTTTGGCTTTTGGAATGGTGTCCGCCACTTCTGGATTCCACTTACTGCTTACCATCAGGCAAAGTGGAGTCACTAAAAAAGCTATAGTGTGTGGTTTCAATTTTATTGAAATTCTACTACGCAAATCCAACATTGCAATAAAACACTACAAACATATATGGAGATACAAGCAAATACATAACACAGCAGTATGTATGCACGGTATTCAAACGCAGGACATTTCAATCAATGAAATCGAACTAACGTTCGTGCTAAACGATAGTGACCACAATTTTGAGATTATGTGAGACTAATATTATTTGGAAGATTACATTATGTATACTAGGTATATGTATACGACATAACATCACACCTTTTCACTAAAAGGGTAGACAGATGTGTATGAAATTCGCGTTACAGACAGTAGGTAACAGGCTGCATGTTATTATTTACCGGGTACAATACCAGACTCCGGGCTAATACTGAAAATTTTAAGAAACAACATACAATATTTAATTATTCACCAGTTTACTCATAATCCGCATGGCTGTTCGTATTTTTTATGTTTAACATTTTTTCTAAATTAAATGAGAGTAAATATTCCTTTTGTAGCTTGTCTCTATATCTTAAGGTACGACTTTCTATTAGCAACAGTGCATCTGATTATTATGTTAAAAATGTTTTAGCAATCAGTTTTAATAGTAGACCTGTAACGGCTAAAGGTGAATGAAGCAAACAGTAAACTGTCCCCCTGTCGTAATAATAGGACAAATTTACTTATATAAAAATTATTGTTCGACTCTTTAAGGAGTCTGCTCACAACAACCATACCACGAACGTGCTATGAACGTGTTACGCAATAAAATATTCCTTGTACTGAAAAGTATGAGATTATGCCCACTAAACCGTTCCGTCACCGACCAGCACCGTCGCGTGCCGTGCACGGAACGTCAACAATTGTCGACGAGATAATAATCATACGCTCTAGTGAGCATAGTAGAACGTATCGTTTTGCTTGCCGATCCTTACACGTTCATAGCATGGTCATGGTATGATACGGTGTAGTGGGCAGACGCCCTTTATACTTAAAAGAGGATTAATTGTATTTATTAAAGTAAATTTAATGGCCCAAAACTCATTTACGAGTTAAGCTCGCCTTTGTACGTACTCTATTTTCTTTCATTGTCCATAATTATGTTTGTTATGTGTACAATAAGGTAATATAGGCTATTTTTTTAAACAACTTCATGGTCTTCCCAATTCACCCGTTTTAACGAACTCACTGGACAGGATATTACTCTAATCACTACCGGCTCGACCTGAATTTGCCCTCGCGACGTGAATGAGATTTTGATGACACATATCGATGTTTTAAAAGCAAAAGGTCACATGCTTACTCACTAAAAACAAAATTTTAAAAATTACTTGAAATATACCTTTTGGCTGTACCTTTATTCTGACCTGACAAAATGTAACTTTTTCACTAAATAACGCACATTATTCTGCCGAAACGAGTATGTATGCTTACCTCGGTAGCGTAGTAGTGTAATATGTCTATTACTGTAGTGGTAAGATGCTTAATTTAATTCAAAGGTTGTTCAGTAATATAACATGTTCAGTATTGACTACTGCGTCTTTACTGATAAGAAATGTACATGTAGTCGTAGTGACTGGTAGAGAATGCTTTTAGCATTAGGTCCGCCTCTGTACCTATGTGCATAAAGTTTAATAAATAAATAAATGTAAAATAAAAAAATGTCTTCAAAAGTTTCTTAATTTATATTTTATAAGTCCTTACGATGTGTTTTCTCTTCTACGATTATGTCACAAATGTTCAAGATAAACATGATAAGTAGATACAGATGTCTTTCAAAGGTTTCTTGTACATACCATTGCAATAGGTAATACCTACAATTAACACTATGTCCGTAATATTACAAACATAAAGGTGTCAGTACATTATAGTGATCCGCGTATGCAAATTGTTCATCAGCTATTCAGTGTTTGGACATTCGTTATGCGCGTCCGACGTACGTTTGTGTTACGCGCTGACTGCGTAGCGACAACACACAATTTATAAGCTACTAGCGAACCGAAACTTGATCTACCTACACATAATATTAATCATCTATAGGTGTTAAGTTAGTATATCATTACACCAAAAACCTTTCTCAACAGTGAAAACCGTATCCAAATCCGGTGGGCAGTTCCTGAAATTTGCAATTTGATACAGGCAGTCGCTTTCTGTAAATTACGTAAATTTATTGTCATAAAATATATATTAGAAGCCTTGTGCGAAGTCGAGATTAGTCTATTGACTAATCTCGACTTTTATAAATTAACTATTAATTGTTAATTTATAAATAATAAAGTAACAAAAAGCCAACGTCACGCGTTATTCCCAGGCGGTCACCCATCCAAGTACTAAACGCGCCCGATGTTGCTTAACTTCAGTGATCGGGCGAGAACCGGTGTATTGACTGGCCTGTTGGTCTAGTGGTTAGTGACCCTGACTGCTAAGCCGGAGGTCGTGGGTTCGATTCCCACCCAGGACAAACCTTTGTGTCATGAGCATGATTGTTTGTTCTGTGTCTGGGTGTAATTTATCTATAATATGTATGTATTTACAAAAAAAAAAATTTATATAAGTAGTATATCAGTTGTTTAGTACCCATAACACAAGCAAATATAATTGCTTAATTTGGGGCTAGATGGCGCTGTGTGAATGTGGTAGAATATTATTATTATTCTCTTTATTTATATTTTTTTCTTATTTATTACATTTTTAAACAGGTATATATTCATATAAAACAAAAAATACACATTTAAAAATATAAAAAATAGATTACCACCGGCAACGAGACTAGAGTCCAAGCTACCGGCGGTTAGGGTTCCAGAGAGAGGAACCTCCTAACAATACGTGCCGTGTCGAGAAGCACTGCCTTCTGGATCTGGCCCTTGACCCATCCACCTAATGCGAGCCTCTTTAGGTGTTGGTCGAGGCTCTTTGCTATTAAACCATTTACAGTAATGACTATCGGCACAATGACAGCAGAATCCACATCCCACATGTCAACAATCTCATGGGCTAAATCAAGATATTTTATTTGCTTGTCTTTCTCAGCCTTCATGAGATTCTCGTCATGAGGGACGGTAATATCAACTATCATTGCAAGGCGTTCAGATCGATCCACCACCACAATGTCAGGCTTGTTAGCTATAATTTATTATTATTATTATTATGGATGTTGGCAACTGTTAGTTTTTATCACGCTATTATAATTGTAGCAGAACAATACCCGTCTATATTCATATGAAAAATAATTTAGCAATGTAGACGTCAACATCCTGTAGTGATTTTAGTTGAAATTAGTAATAAAACAGACAGAATTAATTAGCAATTTTTACGCTTTATACTACTTAGAGAAAAGATAATATTACCGACTGTTAAACATTAAAACTGTATCACTATTGTAGGTGCTATTTTTGTGTTCTGGCATAGAAATAAAGCCGACTACGTGGTTCATAAATGCAAGAGTGCATGATAATTTTACATCGGAGAATAAAATGATTTGTAACGTGCTGCCAAAAGCTGTCTTAAGGTACTGTAAGACAGCTATTCAAAGCCAAATTGTGACGTCAAGCCATAAAGACAGCTACAGTAAGTGTTGAGCAAGTGAAATAAGTCATTTCATCCATTTGTCATTCACTGCTGGACAAAATCCGTCCGCCAGCAGCTGAGAAGTTATTGCTGTATTCGCAATGTGGACTGGTGATATCAGTAACAGCAGTCTTATCAAAGGGTGCCAATTGCGAGTTGGAACGTTTACCGCGTTTGGCTCTTTGATTGGTTAAGAATTTTAAACAGACCAATCGGCGCACCGAACGTCATTAACGTGCCGATCGCATTACCGTAAACCAAACTCGTACTAGGCCGTCTGATCACTTTTTAACTTTGAAGTCAAAGTGAATTTTTTTTTTGTTGATTTCCTTTGATGCAGCGTAAAAGACTAAGTTTAGCTGACGACGGCACGCTTGAGTGCCATTGCTAGATGTTTGAAAGCATTTCATTGTTTATATTGGCTTACAGAAGACACAGTGAACTTATAAGGTGGTTACCTCTTGACCAAACTAAGATATGATAGTGAGTATATAACCCTTTAAAAATAACTGACTGCATAACTGATGTGTTAAATAATCGCTCCCTCATCTTCTTTAGCCCACAACCCATTCGTAGCACTCAAAACGGAATGTTTTATGTCGTGTGTGATCAAATCGCATCCGAAACCGTTTGATTGACAACATTTATTTATTCTACAACCATCAGTAATGATAGGATTTCATTTCAATTTAAAAATAATGTTTAGTACTTAGAAGTTAACTTGATTTGAGATAAAAAGAAATTTGTTTAGAAAATTAACATTGATAAAGTTTTATGTTAAGTAAAATGCCTGTTGGTGAATAAGGCCGGCTCAGAATCGGCCAAGGTGCCGAAAATTAGAAGAGGGCTATGTCTAGCTGTAGACATCTTTCAGCTGATGATAATGAGTGATGATCTGTCAGTGAGTGAGAACGCCATCATTCTCTTCTTCAGATAAATGTATTTTAATTCTTTCTTTCTTTTTCCTTCCTCTTTTTTATTTTGTTCTTGCTTACGGTCGGTAACGACTTACTTATGGTTTTCTGAATAGTTTTTGCAATAGATAATACAAACAAGCACTTAACATCAGGAAAAAATATTTATGAAGGAGTTTTAGTTAAAGGCAATTCCCCATAGCCTGATGATTATATAACTAATATAAATCTAGGCTAACTCAAGTACCTAGTAACTAAAGTACTTAATAAAACTTATTATTACTGCAGTGTCTGGCCACTCCCTTTCCGTGTCAGTATGAATATAGACATTTCTTGGAACATTGTAATAGAATGTGCTTTGTGTAGAATCCGAATGCATTTCCTAGGTACCTACCAATAAATTACTTTTTTTAAAGATTTCTGTTATTATTACGGAATCAGATTGTGGTAAGCATAAGCATCTACAGAAAAATTTAATCAACCACGTGTAGGCAATTTTAGTCTCGCGAATCCCAGGACCCCGCAATCTTAGTCCTAACAAATTTTAATACAATTAAAATGCAAGATTTCTAACGACAAATTGTTTAATTTCATCCGCAACGTATACCGTAAAAATTTATTAGGAAACTAAAAATAAAACTACCAGTGCATTTTCTATGACGCACCTACATATGAGATGGATGGCGGTAGGCTTATTCATTCAAAAAGCTTTCACGTAGTATCCTGTTTTGTAAACTTGTTTCAAATTCATTCAATCAAGTAAAGTTGATATATTTTATTCAATATATAGTTTGTGATAGGATCTAACAGGAATAGCAAAATGCAAATATACATATTGCAAATATACATATTTTACACTACCTCCATGGTAGTGTAAAATATGTATATTGGCAACTCTTCATGAGGAAACCTGGACTTATTCAATATATCACAACTACACACAACGCCATCTAGACATATAACTTGTGTTATGGGTTTTTTAAATGCGGATATACACACTTAGATACTTTTTTTTGTAAATACATACATATTATACATAGAAACACCCAGACCAATGCAAATAGACATGTTTATGCATACAAATATTTACACTGAGCGGGAATTGAACCTGCGACCTCTGCGTGGCAATCCGTACACAGTACCACCGAACCACAGACGTCGTCAGATATTTAAAATAATTCGTAAATTTTAATCTCACTATAGATAATGGACTTAATTAAAAAGGCCATATTGCAGTTATCCAAGAAGGTAAGTAAAATAACCTTTACGTCTGTCGTGTACTCTATACAGACCTGCACTGGAATTTAAGTTTATTATGCTAGTCTCTGCATAATAAACCTACTCATGACTTCGTCGAATTCATGATATATACAATTTTTTTGGTAACTCATCAACCTAGAAATTTCGAAATTAGTTAAGAACTAGGTTGATGTACCCCCAGTTTCTGAAAGCCTGAAAGAAAATTAACTAATCACCTGTTAAATCTCATGTGAAGTAAATAACTAACTAAATCAAATTAAACTAATTATACATGATTTTAGCATGCTTTTAGGTACTTCACTAATTAATTTTTCGTTCATCTGCCTTTCAGAACTGGGGGTAAGTCATTATACATTATGAAACTATACATAGGTATACGACCTCATACATCATAGGTCCAGTTAAAAACCAGCGTCAGACACTAACGGTCTGGCATGTTGCTGAACTGGGCCTATTTGGCGCAGCCGTGAGACAAAATAATTTGCGATGAAAACATATTGTATTTATTCTTATTGTATTGCTAGTAGTAGATCCACTCTGGTTTCAGCATGAATGGGCTGCGCTGGGTCGACTGGGTAAGTACTACCCTCTCATAGAAGATCGACGTAAGAATATTAGTATTCATACTAATGTGTTTCGCTCGGTGAGTGAGAGCGCCGGCAGCCCAAATACCATCTCGGTTTCTCTTTTCCTTCCTCATCCTCTTCTCCGTGGTCGGCAACAGCTTGGTTGTTTTCTAAGCATTATTACTTCTGCGATGCTTGGAAAACAGCCATCTCTATAGGTTACGGTTACCACTTACCACCAGAAAAAAAAATGTCTGCTAAGTATTGTGTTATTATTATTTTATTTGTGCTTTTGTTGAATTTCTAAGAATTTGTGTGTCTTTTTCTCTGAGTCTAATAAATTTATTTTCTTAATTTTTTTTTAGGCACAGATAGACGAAATATTTATGAGAAAAGATGATTAATAATAATCATAATAATAATAATCAAATAATAATATTCTACCACATTCACATAGCGCCATCTAGCCCCAAATTAAGCAATTATATTTGCTTGTGTTATAGGTAGGTACTGAACTACTACTTATATACATTTTCTTTTGTAAATACATACATATTATAGATAAATTACACCCAGACACAGGACAAACAATCATGCTCATCACACAAAGATTTGTCCTGGGTGGGAATCGAACCCACGACCTCCGGCTTAGAAGTCAGGGTCACTAACCACTAGACCAACAGGCCAGATTATTGCCTTAAAGTTATTCACTGTGGCAACGATACAGTCAGAAGATATAACTGAAGCTTCCAAAGCCCAAGATAAATCACAAAATATACAAGGTTACTTTCTCTATATTATCATAAACGAATCCAGCATATAAACACGTTATTCCAGTAATTCTCACCTTTAGAAGTAATTTGCACAAATAATCTTTTATAACAAACATTAAGTGTTCAGTACCACCTGATGCCACTACTGAGCTGTTATAAAGGTGCTATTCGCTACAATAAATATATCAGGCTATGTTTATAGCGACGAACATTAAACTTAGCCCACCAACTAATGTACCTTCTAATGCTTAAGGCCTTACTATTAAAACTCACTATGAGGTATAATGTATCGCTATAGTTTGTCAAATTTTAATTTTATTTTTGAATGCAGGTAACTGTTTATAACATTAAAGAGAGGGGGACATTACTAACAGGCGGTGAAGGAAAACATCGTGAGGAAACAAGGACATATAAAAAACGTCTAAAATCACCAAACCGCCCTGAGCAACCGCGGCGCCCAATGCTCGTGCCTTCTCTGTATGAGAAGACACGAGCAGTGGGATAATAACAGGCCGATAGTCACAGCCTTGGATAAGTGTGACCATATACACATACCTAATCTGGACTAGAGTTATTAGCGAAGATTTAACTTCGCTAATAACTCTAGTCCAGATTAGGTATGTGTAGTGGCATTTTGTACATAAAAAAAGAACTGACTTACTTAATAATTTTAAGTCAAACAGACTTCTCAGTTCATTGAACGAGTAAAAGTAGCGAGTTGTTTTCTTCAAGTCAGTTCATTACACTCGCTACTAAAACGCGAAATACTATCGAGTTTCCCTAGTATACATTTGAATGGTCAAATGCATAGCGAGCAAAACTATTCGGGTGAAGAGTTAGCTATCACTTAAATGCTTTCATATATTCTACTGTAAAGTTGTACTACGAATGGTGATTACTCGTGATTACCAAGAGTGAGCTACGGCGAGTATGCGTGGGTAAAATTAGAATTGTTGGATGAATAAGATTAGTAGACGATTGTGTTTGTGGTGCTGGACAAGGCTTTCGAAAATGAATGCTAAAAGAAGAATAGAAGTTCTCTGAGATTAACGATTAACAAGTAATACAATTAAGTTATTTTATTTCATACGTTATACTGTTGGTCTAGGTTAGTGACTGACTGCTAAGCCGGAGGTCGTGGGTTCGATTCCCTCCCAGGACAGATGATGTGATGAGCATGATTGTTTGTTCTGTGTCTGGGTGTAATTTATTTATAATATGTATGAACTTACAAAAAAAAAATATATGTAGTATATCTTGTTTAGTTCCCATAACGCAAGCAAATATAATTGCTTAATTTGGGGCTAGATGGCGCTGTGTGAATGTAGTATAATATTATTATTTTTATTACATAAGTAGCTTCATACCTTTTATCCCCGAAGCGGTAGGCAGAGATGATTAACCACCCACGTTTCGCCATATTGTTTTTGGGTCAAATGTAACAGGAGGCGAGCCTGTTGCTATATATCAGGCACAATTCCAGACTCCGAGCTAATACTGAGAATTTCTCGAGAGAATAACCCAATATTACTATACCCGACCCGGGGTCAAACCCAAGACCTCTGCGTGGTAATCCGTACACAGTACCACCGAGCACAGAGACAGATTTTATCTATACCATTATATAAAGCGGAAGAGTTTGTTTGTTTGTTTGAACGCGTTAATCTCTGGACTTACCAGTCGTAACAAAATTGAAAAAAAATCTTTTGCATATGATATGCCCAGTTCTCGAGGAAGTAGGCTATGTAACATTACGCTACTGGCGACGGGAGCAGAGCAGAAAGCAAAAACGCGGGTGTAACCTAGATTTTGTATGAAATTACAGTTAAAAAATTTTGTTACATGTCGCCTTCAATCTAGGATATGGGACTACTTCATTTCTTTTTCTACCTCTCTTGTCGTAAAGGTAACACAAGATTACGGTCTGCAGTGTCATCTATTAACCCTTAACAGTCGATCGCTCTACCGCTCACCACAAAGGTTGTACAGTGTGTTACCTTACTGCGGTCACCTATCCACACACAAGCGTAGAAATATGGGTTTACCGCCGCTTTGGAAGAAACCTATACCTATACCAGTAGTGATCGTCATCAGGTTGATGATTTGGCTTTAGAGAATAATAGTTAACAGCTGCTCGTTAAATACTCGCCCAAATTACGGCAGGCCGCACCACATCGAATCGCATAACATAAATACACCAATTTAGTACATTTTATAAGAACTATGGCATTCTACAAGCGGGCCACATTGGGCCGCATCGGGCCGCATCGCAACGCACTGCTACACTACGACTTCTACCAACCTCGGCGTCAGGCTGCGGATGCACGAAGCCGGCTGCGGCTGCACGACTGGTTATCTATGTAGACGCAATTTTGCAACGTGGCGCGCTGCGTCCGTCCGCAAAAGCCTTCATTGAAAATTTTATACGCATTCTATAACCTAAAAGTTAAAATTGTCTTTGAAGTAAATAAAAGAATATAATATAAATGCCTCTTATTTTCAGTTGAAGATACCTACATAAGTCTTTTAAAATTTAAAATGTGAGATACGTTTCTGTCTATCGTGTTGTCGTCGTCACGTGCTCGTATTGCCTCACTGACTTCAGCCGGTGGCAGACAGGTGTTCACATTAAGTTTCACAGAGCAGATATTCTACTCACACTTATGTTATTTAAATGCATTAGAATTATTTTAAAGAGATGAATTTATTTTATTCAAGTTTTACGATAGCGTTAGAGTAATAAGTTCCTTTCGCTCTAAATTTTTAGTTTATATTTGTGTCCAAAAAAGGAAAGCGGTTTGTGCTTATGTGACTTAGTTACGAAACAAAATTCTGACATTTTTACTACTGTAATATGCACGTAAAGAAAACTCTTAAACGGTTTCACTGTGAAAACCGTATGAAAAACCTTTGTTTTATAGAATATTTGCGATTCTAATTATTTGCAGGTCAACGCTGGGGTGCCCCAGGAGTCCGACCTGTCGCCCACCCTGTATCTTCTGCATGTTAATGACATGTTATCCCTTGGCAACATTCATTGCTATGCAGATGATAGTAAAGTTAGTGGGCGATATCTCGGACATCCTGCGGCCTAAAAGACTGACATCGAGGCAAAACGCCCAGAACTTGTCGATGAGCTCGACCAGGTCATATTTCGCATTTCTAAATGAGGTTGTAAGAATTTGGTGAGTTCAATGCCAAGAAAACACAGGTGTGCAAGTTCTCTGCAAAAAAATCTCTGTTCCTTTCCCTTCCCCTTTCTCCAGAACACCGTTACCACTACAGGATAGCCTTAGTATCCTGGGTATGGACGTCAGCCGAGATCTTAACCCCAAGAATTACATCGAGTGCGTCATTAAAACCTCTTCATGTAAACTCGGAGTAATGAACAGGGTGAGGCGGTACTTCACGCCCGAGCAGTTCTGTCTTCTTTATAAGACACACGTTCGTTCCTGCGTGGAATACTGCTCTCATTTTTGAGATGGCTCCGCACAGTACTTACTGGACTCGATAGGTTGCAGCGGTGAGCAGTCCGTATCCTCGGAAGCCCGGAGGTCACTAAGACCCTGGAGCCTTTACAGCTGCGACGAGACATCGCCTCAATGGCCGTCTTCTAACATCTTTATTTTTCTTAGTTTTTTTAAAGAGCTCTTTGAATCAATCCCACCCTCTCCCTTTTTATCCAGAACGACACGGGCGTGACTTAAGTCCCACCCTTTCACAGTGGAATTTAAAGGATCTCAAACCAAACGGTACAGCACTTCATACTTTTGTCGTTCAATTAAAGCCTGGAACTCTTTGCCAGCGGATGTGTTCCCATCTAACTTTGATCCTGGGTCTTTTAACCGGGGCGTGAAAAAGCATCTCACTAAGCCGCCATACCAGTAGTTTGGCTTTTGGAATGGCGTCTGCCACTTCAAGATTCACTTTGCCAGGCTACTATTAAAAAAAAATGTTAAGAGAGAAACAGACTGGAAAAATTGTGACTTTATACTATATCAAGACAATGTTATAGCGTGAATTACATTTTATTACTATAATAATAGTTTTCTTACTCACAACATTCACTGTTTCCTGATAAAGCTGTATAAATTTAAAAATAGAAACATATTTCTATTGCGTTATACTTAATTTTCACGTATCGTATACATCAGAACTACGTAGGTAAATATTATAGTTTACCACTATCTAAATGCTTACATAAACATCAATGTTATTCTTTACACGCTTTTCCATCAATTATTAGCTTCTCTATGTTTCAGTTTCCTTCACCAGCAAATTTTCTGCAACATTACCCTGACCCCACCGCTTGTTTTATGGCCCGACACAAACGTATTGCACTACCTACAGAAAAATAAAGAACACCAATTTGTATATTTTGAAATGAGCTATGTTGTATTGTGAAATTTATTTATGCTTTGTTTAGGACTGCGTTTGATGTGTACTGAGAATTAGTGGCTTGGTAGTAAAGGTCTTAATCAGTCATAGGCATCTCCTTATTTACGCCATCATCTTCAAACCAAGGCTAGTTTATATACTCTCGAGTAATAAACTTAGACTAGCTTTGCGCAGCGCGGTGTCTCGCACGTATTTGCCTACTGCTCTGCTCCCGTCGCCAGCAGCGTGATGTTACGTAATCTGTATCTTCTTCAAAGAATAGGGCTATCACACGCAGAAATAGTTATTCAAATCCAACTGGTAGATAGAATAGAACTATAGATTATGGCTTCGAAACTGTGTAGTAGCTATTTTTTTTTAATACTACACGAGACGTCCAGCCTCGCTTCGGTATCAAAAAGAAAAATTAAAAGATTTTTTCAAATCGGTTACGTAGATTTTAAGTTTAATCGCAACAAACATACAAACAAACAAATTAAATCTCTCTTTATAATATTATTTTTAATTAGTATCAAACGACGTAGTTACTGTAATCTATTATTTAAGTCTGTTTTATTTACACCAGGGAACAAACTCTGTATCGCGGGTTAGTTTACGAATATACAAAACAAATATAACTCAAATAAGTCTGATTAAAATGGTAAGGTCTCATAATTGCAACATTTTTGTAAAGTGTAAAGTCAAAACGATATTTGCATTTATATTATTGCCTCTTTGTGTATTATAGTTAATTTTACTTGAAAATTAGCATTCGCTGTCTAGACTGTTTAGAGAAATTTTACTAGTTTTTCAAAGAATTAGTTACGCAATGACCTTTTATCTAAGTTACTGTTTTTCTTTTGTAAAATGAAATTTATAAACCCACAAGGGACCTTCGTGATTTAAAAAATGAATTATCATATTTTAATACGACTTTTGGTGGCAAACAGCCCATTTTGAAGTGAGTACTGTAGTCTATGGATATATATGCAATGTTTCCTCAGGAAAGTAGAAGCAAGACACAACCACCAAGCTTTTGGCGATCGTTAAGAAAAGGAGAAATGAGGAAGGAGAAGGAAAAGAAAGAGGAATGATGGGGTAATTGGATCCGGTGCTCTCATATAGAAAACAGATAATAGGTATTTTAATTCAAATTCTAAATACAAACTTACTCATCAACGTTCAACAACACAAGCTAACAATAGCTACTAGTATGTACCTCACGTAGAACAAATAATGTTGCGAGCTGTTGCGCCGTGTGCACTCGGCTTAATATCTGACGTACGAAATATGGCCGCACGTTCTGAAACTTTCCAAAGAATTATTTCTGGAATGGGGAAATTAGGCGGTAATGGCGAGCAAAAATCTGGTGTACTCTTCTTTGGTAGAAATGTTGACACAAATCCTAGAAGCAGAAGTGCTTATTGATTTAGATTTTGTTTTCTTGTCAATCTTATTATACTTTTTACTGTCGATAAAGTAACGGTGTTTTAAAATGTTCATTATTTATTTCATTATTGCCTTACTATAAAAATATATATATATATGACTAAGTCCCTAGTGTTACAGCAAGTGATATAAAACCAAGATCAAGGTAAACATTTTACACGTTTACAAAGTTCAGTATCTCAGGAGAAAAATCTAAGTATTTGAAGAGACGAAGCGGCCATGCATCTCGTGGATACCGCTAGACGCTCCAGCGATAATAGAAGATTTTAGTTTTTGAAATGTACAAATCGCTTTGTGAGTCTCAGTGTCCCTATCTGCAGTTTTGTAAGAAAATGGGGAAAAGGGTATTTGTGTTCTTTACTTAGTACTTAGGTAATACTTAGTAGATTATATCGTATAGTAGCATAAAGGTATATATTTGAGAGTATCGCCAAAAATCAAATTGTCACTAATTAATGATAAAATAAAATAAAAGATTGTCAACGTAAATATTGGTCGTGTTGTTTCCAGTCTAGGAACTGCGACTTGAGTTTATTAGTATAACTTTACTACGCTAATTAGTACATTGATCACCACAGTCTCGCAAGACAGATTGCCAATTTCAGCTTTATAACCTTATGTTTTTTAACCAACTTTCAAACAGAGGAGGTTCTCAATTCGAGTCGTATGTTTTTGTATGTTGGTGACAACAGAACTTGGTCATTTAAAAACCGATTTGAAAAAATTTTTTTTTTTGTTTAAAAATGGTCAAACATGATAATTATATTTTGTAATAAAAACGTATTACTCTTTAGTTTAGGATTGTAGGTACATATAAGTATAGTTTTGAAGTCGATTTTTGTTTCTGTTTTTTTAATATTATGTATTCCTTTGTGTAATAATTGTACAACAAGGTAAAATTAAAAAGTACATTATGAATTTTGGAAAATAATATTTTATATCTCGGTTTTGAACCTAAAACTATTTTCTGTGCCACGTTTAATATAATAAATCGAACTTTACCAATTGACATGATACGATTATTCAAACGTTTGCGTTCATTATAAAAGCTAATATTTTACCAGCTAATGCTCAAAGTTAGTTCATAGGATGAATGCTGCTCCAACAAAGTGGTTATAAGAGTGACGTGTGTGTTAAGTGAACCTTATTGAAATTATAAAACCATTTAATAGAAGACAATCATAAATAATTTTAAAGCAAAATTGGTTAAAATATTTCATCAACATCATACCAGCTAGATATTAATTATCCCACCGCAGAGAAAAGCCTCTTCTCACACAGAGAAGGCATGGGAATTTATTACCACGCTTACTCAATGCAGTGATTTTAAGTTCAGGTTTCCTCACTCTGTTTTTATTTACCGTCAGTGAGTAATGTTAAAGGTAAACTTGGAAAATACATATAAATTTAAAAAAGCTGCTTTGATTCTTGCCCAGTTTTGAAACCATGACATGTTAATGAAGCAGGTGTTTTATCTACAGGGCCATCACGACTAACGCTCTCAAAATATATTCTCCCAAAAAACGCTTACACCAAAAACAGACCACTTTTCTACGTAAAGTATTGGGAAATTTTTATAAAACATCCCCCGTAGCTCAGTAGACGTGCAAGGGGGAGTTACATTAGCTATTAATTAAGGGTGGCCGCGAGCGAGCAATCTACTCATTAATTCAAAGTACCGTCTGAGGCCAGTCTTAACAATGATGTTGGGAAACACTGACATAGGAACGATAAATATTTTTAAGATGGAATGTTAGGTACCGTTTTTTTAAGAACTGCTTTTTCAGTTTCTGAAGTCAATGATTGAAAGAAAGAAAGAAAAATATTAATCTATATATATAAAAGAAAGTCGTGTTAGTTACTTCACTTATAACTCAAGAACGGCTGAACCGATTTAGCTGAAAATTGGCAGGGAGGTAGTTTAGAGCCAGGAGAAGGACATAGGATACTTTTTTTTTTTTTTTTTTTTTTTTAAGTTTTTTTATTTTATTTTTTTTATATTTTTTTTTTACTATTTTTTTTTTTTTTTATACTTTTTACTTTTTTTTTTTTTTTTTTTTATACTTTTTTTTACTTTTTTTTTTTTTTTTTTTTTTTTTTATGTATGTAAAAATAGAAACGGAACGTTTAACATTCATTAGGTTGAACCAAGCCAAACTGCGTTCTGAGGAGTACATCCATTTACGTGATGCAGTTAGTACTGAAGGAAATGCAGCTAATATTGGTCGATTAACTATTCTGCCGGCGACATACATTGGTAGTCCACGTCATATGCATGAATATGCACAAGATGCAATGACATATGTTCGTCATTACGGTCGGCCCGATCTCTTTATTACTTTTACCTGTAATCCAAAATGGATAGAAATTACTCAATTGCTGCTTCACGGACAAACATCAAGTGATAGACACGACATCACAGCACGTATATTCAGGCAAAAAATTAGGTCCCTGATGAACTTTATTGTTAAACAACGCGTCTTTGGAGATACTCGATGCTGGATGTATTCAATCGAATGGCAAAAGCGAGGCCTGCCGCACGCACACATTCTTATTTGGTTAGTGGAAAGAATTCAGCCTGACCAAATAGATGATATCATATGTGCTGAGATTCCTGATTATGAAGTCGATCCAGACCTACATGATGTTGTTACTACTAACATGATTCATGGACCTTGTGGTGCCATCAATCCCCAATCACCTTGCATGGTCGATGGAAAGTGCTCTAAACGATATCCACGGAAATTAACGGCGGAGACTGTCACTGGCAATGATGGTTATCCGCTGTATCGGCGTCGATCACCAGATGACAACGGTCGAACTGTCACAACGAAAGTGAAAAGAATGGATTTCGTTGTCGACAACAGTTGGATTGTTCCATATTCGCCACTTATTTCTAAATCGTTCAAGACACATTGCAACGTTGAATACTGCAATTCAGTTAAGTCCATAAAATATATTTGCAAATATGTCACGAAAGGCAGTGATATGGCGGTTTTTGGATTGCAATCCTCGAATACCAACGATGAAATTTCACGCTATCAAGTTGGTCGTTATGTGAACTGTAATGAAGCGATTTGGCGTATATTCGCATTTCCCATTCACGAACGTCATCCTACTGTTACGCATTTGGCGGTGCATCTGGAGAATGGTCAACGAGTATATTTCACGGCTTCGAATGCTACACAACGTGCTGAAACACCTCCAGCAACTACATTGACCAGTTTTTTTGCAATCTGCCAAAGCGATCAGTTTGCACGAACTTTGCTTTACTCGGAGATGCCACGTTATTATACTTGGAATGCTTCATCGAAGAATTTTCAAAGACGGAAGCAAGGCGATGCGGTTCCTGGGTATCCAGATGTGCGTTCTACTGATGCTCTTGGTCGTATGTATACAGTTCATCCAAAGAATAATGAATGTTTCTATTTGCGGTTGTTGCTGGTAAATGTGCGTGGGCCAACGTCATTTGAGTCACTACGAACTGTTAATGGTGTAATATTCCCAACATATCGTGCTGCATGTGAAGAATTGAAGTTATTAGAAAACGATAGTCATTGGGATACGACAATCGCTGAAGCCATTATCTCTGCATCTCCAAGTCAGATACGCACATTATTCGCTATCATAATTTCGACATGTTTTCCATCAAACCCATGTAACCTGTGGCACAAATACAAGGATAATATGTCAGAAGATATTTTACATCAAATTCGTGTCAGTTCCAGAAATCACGATATTGAGATGAATGAGGAGATACATAATCGTGCTTTACTCTTGATCGAAGATGTATTTCCAGAAATTATTTCTAACTACTATGCCGTTTGAATTTAAAAGACTTCAATTTCCGATACGTGTTGCATTTGCCATGACCATCAACAAATCACAAGGCCAATCCTTAAAAGTTTGTGGTTTAAATCTAGAACATTCATGTTTTTCCCATGGTCAATTATACGTGGCATGTTCACGGGTCGGAAGACCATCTGCGTTGTTTGTTTTTGCGCCTGATAATAAAACAAAAAATGTCGTGTATCACAAGGTACTTAAATGAAGAGCAACCTATGTACTAAAATAAAGAAATAATTATGAATGATTGATGTAGAAATTTAATTTTTTTTGTATTTTTTCCAATAAAAAAAAATATGATTATTTATTGACATTAAGGCGGAACAAAGTTCGCCGGGTCAGCTAGTATATGTATAAAATATATATAATTATAATATATATAGTATTATTATATATCACTGCATAGTATAAAACAAAGTCGCTTCTCGCTCTGTCCCTATGTACGCTTAGATCTTTAAAACTACGCAACGGATTTTGATGCGATTTTTTTAAATAGATAGAGTTCAAGAGGAAGTTTTATTTATATGTATAATACGTACAAAATATAGTAGAGAAACACTGGTAATTTAAGAGGTTTCTAATGTAATGCAGGGACATAGCGGTTGCGATATATACCGACTCGGAGCCTCTAAAGAAAACATGTTTGTTCTGTCTAAATGACAAAATAGCTGTGAACGTTGTTTAAAAAGACTTTCTGTAGTTTATTTAGTATCAGCATAATACCTGTGCGAAGCCGGGGTGGTTCGCTAGTATATATATATAATAATACTATTTTATCTATTGTTTTCCGTACAAAAAACAAAACTAAAACCTGAACAATCAGACCAACTAACACCTAACTTAACCAAAGCCCTTGGTTACTAGTTTGAACCGGATAAATCTGGTAAAAACCAGTTCTTACCGGTGTCCGCTGCCCCTGTAAGATAAAGCGAAGCTCTCACTTAATCCTAAGATTTCATGACTTGAACGTTCAGCCGTGTTTGCAAAGCTAGGTATTAAAAGTGATTTTAAACTCTGGATCATCATAGTAAATACCCATCGAATGTCAAAGAAAATCACTGAGGGTGTGAATAATCCTTATTAGATACGCTTGATGGGGTTTTTATGGGTAATTGTTGGCTTATGGCGTATAATAGCAGGATTTACCATGTGAAATGGGTGTTAGGGAAAATTTGTGGTGTTTGTGTATATAAATTGTGAACTCGAGCGTGTTTGAGAAAGACTGTGCTTCGAAACTCAGATGTGTTGGTAAAGTGTATGTATGTACACATTTAATAACTCTAAATGTATATTATGATTATCAGTTTTGTCCAGTTTTGTAATTAAATTCTATGTCATTTTTAAAAATAGAATAATTAGCAGAATACTTAAGAGCGTTAAAATCGCAATGAAAAGACAAATATAGGTATCAAGGTTTTCTGACGTTGCGAAATTTAGGGGATATTTAAACCAGCGTCATCGACGTATCTCAAATCTATTATGTTTTCATTGTATATTAGGTATGCAATGTTCTTTGTTAGGGTACAATACACAAGGTGCACAAGAATCTTAACAATTACGTTTATTTCTTTCTTTCTTTCTTTCAATTACGAAGGCTGCTGGTTCACTCAGCATTGTAGCTGCTAGGTAATTTATAGAGATGATCGATTTTATTATATGAATCAATCATTAAAGATAAAATAATGTAAAAACAAAAAAAAGCCAACGTCACGCGGTATTCCCAGGCGGTCACCCATCCAAGTACTAACCGCGCCCGATGTTGCTTAACTTCGGTGATCGGACGAGAACCGGTGTATTCAACGTGGTATGGACGTTGGCGATTGTAACTAAATAAATAGCTTTGCCATGTTTAGCAGAAGCGTACACACGAGGTAATAAAAATAGCTTGTACTACGTCACGAGTCTTATATTATTCACTAACGATATTGTTACTGTATATTATACATAAACGCTTGCTAACGTCCATACCACGTTGAATACACCGGTTCTCGTCCGATCACCGAAGTTAAGCAACATCGGGCGCGGTTAGTACTTGGATGGGTGACCGCCTGGGAATACCGCGTGACGTTGGCTTTATATTTTTTGTTAAATTTGTATCCTTTATAACCGACTTCAAAAAAAGGAGAAGGTTTCTCAATTCGACCGTATATATTTTTTATTTATAGATTATTTTGTACTTATTATAAAACCGGCCAAGAAGTTACACCAAAATTTGAACATTTGGAGATTATTAGGCAAATAATATTACTTGGTTACCAAACCACCGTGACAAACCTAAGGTGACCGCAAAGCATCCAGAAGTTTTACTTAGACCTACGAAATCCTTTACCTTAACCTACGAAAAAAAGTCCAAACCAAACCAAGTTTACAAAAGCCATATCCTTTACTAAAATTAGTAAAGATGTCCGTTCGTTTAGAGTACAAAATTATGAAGCCCTAAATAGAGGTACAGAATGATTTTTGCTAAAAGCCTCGTTGAAAGCACCCCATCCCTCATATTAGCATGCGGTTGTCTTTCGTTAGTGCACTTCACTAATGCTACAGTTAATGAGTCATGTTTTTTAGTTTTTGGCATTTTTTTAATACGTTTTTAGTGCTTAAATTGGCTATTATTTAAGTGTGGAGCTGGACAGTTTTGGAGAGTTTAGAGTACCTGACATTGCAAAAGTTTTTGAGAGGCAATTATCACTTCTCTTTGAGCCGTTTATCTGCAACCTTCGGTAAAACGTCTATGCATACTGCTCTGCTCCTGTCGCCAATAACATGATGTTACATACCCTATAATCTTCTTTAAGAACTGGCCTATCATATGCAAAAATAATTATTCAAATCCATATCCAATACTGGTAGTTACAGAGATTAGCGCGTTCAAACAAACAAAAAAAAAACTCTTCTGCTTTATAGATACTTAATAGTATATATTGTAGGTAGTATCATTGTTCATGGGAGAAGCCTATTAAATCTCGTGTTGAAGAATAAAATCGTAAATGCAGTAGCTAAGCACACTTAATTAAGAAGTAAAGGGTTGGTACATAACTAAAGAATGTAGCCCTACATGTTTGTCAACGACTTGGTAGTATTTTCTATGAATTTATCTAATGTTTAGAAAGCAATCCATAGTTTACTCTTACCACTTATCACCAGCTGGGCCGTATGCTCGTTTACCATAAATTTTTTATAAAAAACGTCGCTATTAGTAACGAAAATTTGATGATTATTCTAGTTATGCAGATTATGCTTACATTAAAACAGCACGCGTTAAGCGAAATGTATCTGATCGTACAAAATTCAAAGCCTACATAACCTAAAAAGCACTAAAACTACTTGAGAATCAGAGAATGAAAGCATAATGCTATGTGCATAATTGTTCTGTTGTGTGTCCGCTGTCACCGTAACCCATTTGCACCATTCCATAAATCATATTTGAGAACATATCAACTTGGGACTTGGGGCATTTTGATGTTTGTTTATGGAGCTTGCAGATCGACTGGTAGCTTAGGATATAAATATACGAACTAAAGTTCACGTTGCTCAAGTAAAAATCGTTTAGACGCCCATTAACAACGATTCTTATTTCTTATTTTATTATTTTCTTGAATTATTTTATTTGACAAGAAAACATATACCGTGGTACGTATTTTCACGCTAGTAGATCCACGCTGGTTTCAGCATGAATGGGCCGGATCGTCCGGGGAAGTACTACTCTTTCATAGAAGATCAACGTAAGAGTAGTAGTATCCGTACTACTGCGTTTCGCTTGGTGAGTGAGAGCGCCGGAGGCCCAATTTCCCCCTTTCCTTACCTCCCTCATTCCCTTCCCCTAACCCCATTCCCAGCCGCCATAGTGGAGGCCACCATACCAGCAGTTTAAGACTATGGGTTTTAGTATGGTGGCCACCACTTCTGGACTGCTTACCATCAGGCGGGGTGGAGTCTTTGGTAGGCTAATATAAAAAAAAAAATACCGGTAGTGGACGTGCAACAAATGTGGGAATAAGAACAAGAGGCGTGTGCTTTAAAATATAAATTAAATAAATCAATAAAATACAATTTCTTGTTTTTAGATCTCTTTCATTGTAGGTACATATTTTTATCTTATTTACTTTGTTCAATTTTAGTTTAAGTAATAAGGGTGTTTAGGAGAATTTTCGCCACCAGTTGGCGCCACTTCCACTGTCACATTGAGCCAATCAGGGGTTAACTTTCAAAAAGCGCTTGACAGCTAGACCTGACGCATCAGTGCTGCCACCCGGTGGGCGCCATTTTAGAGGACCATCACAGCAATTTTCTTTTCTCCATGCATGTGAATTATCCATTTTGTAAATTCAACATTAAAATATTCGAAATGAACATTGAAAATGAAAATGAAAACTTTTCCTAAACACCCTCATCTATTCAGTTTATTTTACCTTTTTTTCAAAGTAATTGATTGAAATCACATTTTTTTTTGTATGTAATGTTAAAAAATGTGTTCAAAACCAAGTCTAAACATTTCGCATACACCTACAAGCGACAGATTTTAAAATGGATGACAACCGTCGTTTCGCTTTGTGTCGCGCGGTGAGTGACTATGCAATTTGGTCCTACTTCTATGTCATTCATTTGTGGACTCTGTGTTCTTCATAGCGGGATTGTGGTTATAAGTTTACAAAAGCAGATGAAAATATCTATATCTATACTATTATATAAAGTGGAGTAGATTGTTTGTTTGTTTAAACGCGAATCTCTCAAACTACCAGTCGGATATAAAAAAATCTTTTTGCGTATTATAGCCCAATTCCTGAGGAAAGTTATAGGTTATTTAACATTAGGCTACTGGCGACGGGAGCAGAGCAATATGCAAAAACGCGGCTATATTGCAGAGTTAAAAAGTTCCATAACATTTTTGCGTTTTAATTTGTTACAGTTTAAGTTTAAGATACTGGGATGGCACGGCGGACGAATATCCATGTATTTATCGCGCCTGTTGGCTAACTTAGTCGGTATAACGATGCAAAATCACCTCAAATATAGTAATTTTCCACACGTAAAATTCTAGCTGCACTATAATAAAATTTAATTACATTAAAGTCTTACTAGGCTGTATGTAACGAAAGCAGGTAAAATGCACTTAAATATATTAAAATTGTAACGCTGAAAGCAACGTGTACTAGAAGAGGTTTTCATATGAGATTTTTCTGTTAAACACGTTTTAGGATATTTTTTTACTGTTAAAATAGATATACCTACATTGAAAAACATAGTTTGAATTGTTGTTAAAAATGAAGTGTAACGTATTTCAAAATATGTATATGTTATTTGTCTATAGTTTTTATATGTTTATGTGTATGTTTTGTAGAAATTTCATCGTCTTATAAGAAGCATTATGCCACAACAAGCTTGACTATAAGATTGCGGAAAGTAACCGACGCTCGCTTGTTTTATTTTTGTGTTTTGTTTTTTGATAAAGGTATGTGACGTATCCAAAAGAGGTGCCAAAAAAAACTCTACGCTGCGGACCTCTCATGAGATTCGCACCATATGTATAATTAAGATGGTACCCATTTCAGGCTGGCACTTATGTATGTAAGTATGTATTTTCCTGAGTTCAACGTCAACCTGTATGTTTGTGCTAGTCCTGAATAAATGTGTGTGTTTTTACACCTCTTACCAGGAGCATCAGGCCATGTATCTGACGTCTGTGCTTGCTGTAGAAAGTGCAGCAACTAAACCTCCTTTTGTGTCCTCAAGTTTCACTGTAACCAAAGCGAGTATATAAAAGTCTTTTACATAAAAAAATCACAAAAATATAACACAACAGCTCCTATAAACTCGAGCGTATCCCAACTTCATCCATTTGCTTGTAATACCAGATGCCTCTAAAAAATACAGCATTAATTGTAGACCTAATTAAAAGTTGTTAAACTGTGAAATAATTTCATATAGTCCAATTCTTACACAGTTAAACACGAAAAGCAATATAACAACAAATCGATACAGTAAAATTTTTGGATAATAAGCTCTCATCTCTATTCCTAAGAAATTTCTTGGTTCGATACGAGGATAATACAGCACGACGAGCAAAAGTTCAGACACAGAATTGACGTGCTCTCTTAAGCACAAAGGAACACCCCAAATAAATTGGCGGGGTGTACGGGCTCGCACCCATTTAGAAGTTTAGAAGATTATCAAAGTCAAATTCATTTATTCATCACTTATGAACGTTAAAAATTACAAAATGTCAGCCAATTAACCTACAGCCAGTTCGCTGACGTAAGGGTAGGGCCATGAGAAGAACTGGCAAGACGTTCGGCCACTCTTTTTAATCACCAGGTTATTTAATTTTTTGTAAGTTACAATTTCAAGTAGCATCGAAAATGACGCAGGCATTTAAAAAATATAAAACTTAAAATTTAATTTTCATACTTTTAAAATAATTATAATAAAATGCATGGAGCAAACCCTCTGCTACACACAGAGCATCTAGACATGCTTAAGTCAAATCGGTAAATTCAGAAGTTAAAATTAATTTAACAATAATATTATTATTCTCTCTTTCAACGTATGTCAGTGTTGGCCAATTAAGAAAATACATGGAACGCCTATGAGAAGTTCGCTTTATCACATTAGATTTACAAAAAGAATGTACCTATAATACGATCTGGGTTTATTCCCCATTTATCTGGATGAGTTTATAAAATGTTCGTGTCTTTCAATGTCTTGACAAATTTAAGCTCATCTAGATGAATGGGAAACAAACCACGATCTGTGCCGTTTGGTTCGTAATCTCTGGTACCATGTTAGTCCTAACATTATTACCATATTCAGTCCCTAATTTAAGCCACAACACAATATAAATATTCATTCGCAAATAATATGTTAATCAATAATGGTTTAGTTTGAACAGAGCTTGTAAGCGGACTATGGCGACGACAACCCATAAATTTGAATGGTCAAGTGACTAGACATTGGGCAGGGATGTACAACAGTTTGTGGGTCTATTGTTTGCAGTAATTTATATCTTATGTGGGTCAATGAATTTATTCGTAATAACATTGCACGAAATAATGTTGCTAAGATTATATTTAAATGTTAACGCTATGCGCTACGCAGGCACGTTATAAACGAAGTGTGCGTATTTATTATATTTATTTCATAAAATTTACCATTTAATTTAATGACTGATGGTGAAATGATTATAAATAATTAATTTAGTATAAAACAATTTTTGTACCTACTTTATCCGTCTATTGTGCATGAGGAGTTAGCCAGTAAGTGTAAGTTACACTTGTAAATGTATTGCAAACATTGTATTGCATATTTATTAAATTAAATTGCTGAAATTTAGCAAATAAATATTAAGTAGTTTATAACTAAAGAAGTTCTCTAAGAACAGATTTTCCGATACTGATTAAACAAAACGTACAAATGTTGACAGCTCCTACAGTGCGGTCGCAGTCGCCCCGAGCTATTATATCATGCATAAGTCGATTCACACCCTCCTCTTGCAGATATAAATAGATATCCACCATCAACCCTTTGTGGTTTATAGACCCTATTATAAAGTCTACATATTTAAAGTCAGAAATTACGTTAACTGTCGAAGTTTTGATTGAACATAATAGGTATATTTATAAGTAAACTAGGGTGCCGCGTCTTTGATTACTGCTCTGCTCCCATCGCCAATAGCGTGATGTTATATAGCCTATACATTTTTTTAAGAACTGGGCTATCATACGCAAAAAGAACTATTCAAAGCCAGAGTAGTTCCAGAGATTAGCACGTTCAAACTTACAAACAAACTCTTTCGTATATATATTAGTAAGTATAGATAAGTTGGGGAAATTTAAAGTGTATGTGTAATTTTCTAATTACCTATATTAATTTATCCGTGCGGACGAAGCCGTTGGCAAAAGCTAGTATAGACATAGAGAGATGAACAAAGGCGTTAAATCTGTTGTTTGTGCGATTTTGACCATAATCGCCACTCTTGTCCGGTGGATTGGCTGTGGCGGCAGTATTAACACAGGATACAGTCTGTCCCGTGTGATGTGAATGATTTTCCTGCTTTATGTGGTGGTTGAACTGTACTAAATTTTTTTTTTTTTTTTTTTATTTTTTTTTTTTTTTTATTTTTACTATTCGGTATAGACATGTCGTCTAGTCCCAAGCTAAGCAGAGCTTGTGTTATGGGTACTAGATAACTGAATTATAATACATATACATACTTTTTTTTTTGTAAATACATACTTATAATACATAGGAAACACCCAGACTAAAGACAAATACAAATGTTCATCACACAAATATTTGCCTTCCGCGGGAATCGAACCCACGACACCCGGCGTCGCAGTCAGTTACACTAACCACTAGACCAACGGTGCAGTCAAACTACTAGTACCTAAAGTATAATAAAAACACTAATACCCAGTTTCTAAAAGGCTGATCATCTGTTAAATTTCAAGTGAAGTACCTAAAAGCATGCCTAAAGCAGTTTAATTTGATCTAATCATCCATGCTTTTAGATATAACAGTTGATTAGTTAATTTTTCGCCTTAGCCTTTCAGAAACTGGAGTTATCTCACTAAGTCAAATAAGTATAGGTTCGTAATATTCAGTACCTACATAATTAATTTTGTATTTAATAGTACATTATGTAGGTCACTGTTGTTCTTATCGTTGTTTACAAGTTTAGAACAACGCCAATTGTCATAAATGACTCTTGACATAAAATTAAATTACAAATAACTTATTGGTACAAACAATGATTTGTCTTCATTGGTGACACACGGCTCGGGAAAACATGTAACTATTGTATATTAATAATGTAAGGAATTGTAAAACAAGCACATTTTTAGATTTTATTGAGATTGCCATTAGGCCAATGGGCATTTTATAATTGGTATTACACACATAAGTAGGTATACTTAAAAATGTCATACACATAGAAATTTTTGTTTCTGAGATTCTTTAACAATGTTTTAAATCCCCACCAATTAGTGGTGACAACGTTATGATGAATATTGGACATTTTGCGAATTGGATATTATACGAACTGGACATTTTGTGTCCGGTGGACATTTTGCGAATTGTACATTCTGTGCCTAAACGTCTCGTCCAAGTACTTAGATGGGTGACCGCCTGGGACATATTGCGTGACGATGGCTTTTGCTATTAAATCCTTTTTAATTTTATAATAAAAAGATTGTAAGCCTACTGGATCGCAGTTACCGCCGCCGTTGCCAGTCTAACTTTTAGACAGTACCTAAATTAGTATTACCTACTGTAATTGTAAATATTAATATAACTAAAATGCGAAAAAAAGCGTAACATCACTCATAAATAAGATAACAAATTTCGAAAACTACTACTTTAGAAACCAAAGTTTAGAAACCAGTTTCGAAAACAGGACAAAAAAAAAATAGAGGTGTCGAGGTAGTATTTACTGTAAGATATTTCTTCAGTTATTATTTTCTAATTATTTAAGCTTGCTGAGTTATTAGGTCGTATGTCACATTTACCTGCGCCCTTGAGTCCCTGAGAGGTCTGCTTACGACGTCGTCGATTTGTTATCATTACTAGTGATGCCGAAGGCTTTCCCGGTTTCCTAAGGTAAAGCTATTTCTCTTATGTGTTTGTTTATGTTGGTACTTTATGATATTATTGACACTAGTGTATAAATGTAGATATTTAAGAATAGATATCGAGAGATACTAAGTTTTGGCTTTATGTTACAGACTAGGTTTACAAAAGTGATATTTATATAGTAGTATAGATTTTAGAGTTATATTAGTATTAGCTTGCGGCGCGGTTTTACCCGCGTCTTTTCTTACTGCTCTGCTCTCGTCGTTAGAAGCGTGATGTTACATAGCCTTCCTCGAGAACTGGGCTCTCAAAAATAATTTTCAAAACCGCCTGGGAGTTCCAGAGATTAGTGCGGTCAAACAAACAAGCAAACTATTCCGTTAAAGAGCATAAATAGATAATTATACCGAAGGACAGAGCTTGGGAGGTTCGCCCAAGCTCTGTTGGAAAGTTGGTCAACGATGTTGTAAAGGTGGCGGCGGTAATGCAATGGATGAAATGGACAGAATGGACTCAACTGATTAATTATCATCAGGTAAAGTGCAGTTATTTTAGTAGCCTTTATTCATTTATACAAAATAATATACCGATCATAATTTTTATGTAAATTTAAAAATTAAACTTTTGTTCAATGACGAATGTACTCTTAACATTGACTGATTTTATAAATTATTGCAAAAAAAAAAAAACCAACATCACGCGGTATTCCCAGGCGGTCACCCATCCAAGTACTAACCGCGCCCGATGTTGCTTAACTTCGGTGATCGGACGAGAACCGGTGTATTCAACTTGGTATGGACGTTGGTGACTGTTCATATTTAATACAGTGTCATGTTATAGCAGAGCAATAATAGATTTGTGACTAAGTAGCTTATATTTTCGTGAGATACGTCTCAAATCTCTTTGCCTACTCGAGTAAAAATAAAAATTTAAAAAAAGCAACAAAGCTATGTAAAATTATATACCTAGCTAGATATTTTACAAAGATAAAAGCTTCCTATTAAAAAGTACAATCAAAAACAAAACAATTAACCGTCCTGTACCATGCAATATAGTTATCGACAAATTGAATTGGTATCACTTCTGTTCTGAACCGTACAGGGTACAATGGGTCGCACATTATTTGCATTTTCATACAACTGGCCAATCTGCATTGCAAACTTCCACTACGGATATGCAAACCTCACCAAATTTATACACTACCTAATAAAACATAGCTTATACTTTATACCTATTAATATAAGGTTGGTTATAGTATGTTTATTTGTTTTATACTAGTAAATATAAGTTGGTGTATTTGTTATACGTCGGGTTGTCACGGGTTGGCTTTGACGCGTTCAAATGACACGAACAAACAATTGTCCAAACATTGTTCGGTGAATGGCTCGTTTGTCAGAATTTGGTGTTTAATTCCCTTGTAATCGGATATAGTTGATAGTTTCATATTGTTTGAATTAGGCAATAAACAGCTGAATCGGATTTTACTACAAAATTGTTTATATTTGTCTAATTAAGACTGGAAATTGATAAACAAATTTCACCTAAAATGTCCTTTAAAACAGATATATAAATCTCAATCTTATTTATTTGTAAATAAGGTCTAAAATACAATAAAAGGCAACCAAAAATGGCAAAGAACTCGAAGGTTTAATATTTACTAATTGATAAGGCGCGCTATCGGTTCATGACATCATTATTCGGTAATTAGTTTACTATTGTACGTATTCTTTGTGAAATTTAGTATACTTTAAATGACAAGCACTGATTTCACACCATTAAAGATATTTCATCATCTGTGACAGCAGGACATATGGCTCACAGAACTGATGACCGTTGGGTCAAAAAGATTCTTGAGTGGTGACTACGAACCGCAAGACGCAGATTGAGCAGACCACTCACAAGGTGGACCGACGACTTTATGAGGGTGGCGGGCAACCGATGGATGAGGGCGGCGAACGGCCGACCGGTCAACGTGGCGTAGATTGGGAAAGGCCTATGTCCAGCAGTAAACTTCATTAGGCTGATGATGTGTTAGTAATTTTTCCGGTAATTTACAGGCTTAAATCTATTGCATGACCTGTAAATATAAAATAATCGCTATACTACTACATTTGTAGAATTGTAAAACACCCATCAAATTTACACTTAATGCATAACATTCGTACACACCTCACGTCGTCGATCGATTACAGTGCTTGCTCGTAAACTTGGCACTTTCAATTGCTAGACAGTGTAACTTAAAATTTATACTCACATTTACTTCAAGCGAAAATAAACTTTATTCGAATACTTTTAGAGAGTTTGTCGAGTTCAATATGTAAAGTGGTTATGTCAATAAATCGAAATTTTATGTTCTAGCGTCTAAATGCAATCGAAATTTTAAACCCCTTACGATAGCGAATAAGATATAATTTTCATGTTGATTTTGATAGTTTTTTAATTGCTTCTAGATCAGTTGATAATTTGTAAAGGGCTCTATCTCATCTGAACTGTATGTAGTTAAGGTGGCATTACCGCAAAAGATACGTTGAGTCTGCCGAGTTGAAATCCGTTTCTAACAGTAACAGTACGTGATTAAACAGACATATACTTACAGAAAACACAATTACTTATTGGCTTAAAATAAATATAAAAAATAATTAAATAAGTCTAATTTTAATGTTAAAAAGCAAGATTTGAAATTAAGAATTTTAGAAACTTTTTTTAAGTATCTAAAAATCAAATTCAAACACACTATTGTTCATAGTTACACCAAATTTTCTGCACATTAAATAATTTACACTGCCGTTCAAATTAAACCACCTAATATAAACGCTGAGTGGTTTCGCAGTTGGCATAATTTCGCATTAAATATTCGCATACAATTATAAGATGATCATTCGGCAGTCTGCTGTGCTAACTTGAAGCAAGATTAATGAACTTTGTGCAAATATACCGATGGTGATGCATTTATATAGCTCGATGTGTATTTTAGGATTATTGAATTTGGTGTTTGTGATTGTAATTACAACAAGCAATTAATATTATTAAAATACAAAAAGCCCGCCTGCCTAAAACATAGTGTAACGAAACTCATTTTTTTCCTCATGCGTCAGCATTGAAATATTATGTACTTAGTCTATGTTACTCCCACAATCAATACGAATATAATGACACCTCATATTATTATGTTTAAATCCATCAAGCGCTGTATGCTGAAGAGCTTGCCAAAGAAATAGATCTGAGGGCAGTGCCCCTGCCAAGTCGAGGAACTTCACATGAGGTGACTGTGGTTCACCTAAAGCAGGATGGACAGCAGAGAGACTATGGTTTTTTACAAATTTTAGATAAGTGTGTAAAAACTGTAAAAAGCCAACGTCACGCGGTATTCCCAGGCGGTCACCCATCCAAGTACTAACCGCGCCCGATGTTGCTTAACTTCGGTGATCGGACGAGAACCGGTGTATTCAACGTGGTATGGATGTTGGCATTTAGAGAGTTAAAATTATGTAACACCTTTCTCGCAAGACATTAAACGCAGCTGGCAAGTTACCAATCTATTATTATCCCACTAAAATAACTTACTGGTATATTTATTACTAGCAGTTGCCAACGTCCATACCACGTTGAATACACCGGTTCTCGACCGATCACCGAAGTTAAGCAACATCGGGCGCGGTTAGTACTTGGATGGGTGACCGCATGGGAATACCGTGTGACGTTGGCTTTTTGCTAGTTTTTAATGTACTGTAACAAACAGACTGATATTGAACTGTTTATTCTCACTGCTCATCTCTTAAGAATCAGGAACAACGGAGTTAAGCGGAACATGCATGATAGCATTTTGTACGTAACAACTTTAAAATTATTACGCCTGTACCCAAGGGAGTCTGGCAGGGGTGTACCAGAACTGCTATGATCAAATCACTTATAATATTAATCATATTTGAACAGGCGAAAGGGTTTGGTGGTAGGGTGACCATGTTTTACGTACCTTGAAAGAAAATCTCTGATGGTTTGTTAAATGAAAATTTGCCTATTATTATTTTTAATGCTATAGTAGAATAAGTAATTTAATCATGATTGTAATAATATTAATAATGAATATGTTGATATCTAATAGTATAAGAATGCCTTAAAGGTGTAACCGTTTTGATCTTTGAAATAATTTACTTGTAGTAAAGTAAGTTTTGCAATCGAGCAGCAGCTTACCGATAAATACATTTGGAAAACAAGAAACGTCTGGCAAAGTTGAGGGAAGTATTATTGTAATTTATGTAATAGTGTTGCGGTTTAATAATCGCAACGTATACTGAGCGATGTCCCAATTTTGCCACAGAATAGATGGGACACACACTTACACACTTCTTTTTATGTTTCACTAGTTTGTCGCGGCGCGGTTTCACTCGCGCGCGAAATATGGTGGTTTGTTGTATCCCTCCAGGGAACCAGACCTATTTTCGGTATAAAAAGTAGCCTATGTCCGTCTCCGGCATCGAATCTATCTACATACCAATTTTCATCGAAATCAGTTCAGCCGCTTAGGTGCTGAATGGTAACAAACAAACACACACACACACACACACACACACACACATACAAATTTTCGCATTTATAATATTAATAAGGTTTTTTTTTATTAGCCTACCAAATTGACACCACTTTGACGAGTTAATAACTTTTCGTCTAATTAGTAAAACCTTCTATAGTAATATATACCATTATATAAAGAGGAAGAATTTGTTTGTTTGGTTGAATCTTTGGAACTATCAGTCAGATTTGAAAATTTCTTGATGGTAGCCCATTTCTCGAGGAAGGTTATGTAACATCACGCTACTGGCGACGGGAACAGAGCAGTAAGCAAAGACGCAGGTGAAACCGCGCCGCAGATGTCTAGTATTTTTTGCAGCGTTTATCGAGTATACACATAAAGCCACTATACTATACCACAAACAACGACAATTAGCTTCTATTGTAAAGCCATCAATCCGAGCTCGCATTCATCTATGAAAATTCAATTTTGCACCGTATATTGTTTTTGTCCCGTAGTGTACAATACGCGGAATGTATTTAATGCCTATTCTCACAAATTTAGATCTCTCTCGTGAACCAGATTATCGCATTTTCGGAATAAAAAGTAGCCTATATCCTTCTCCGGCATCTAATCTATCTACATACCAATTTTCATCGAAATCAGTTTAGCTGTTTAGGCGCTTTATAGTAACATACATACACACACACACACACACAAACTTTCGCATTTATAATATTAGTGGAATTATGTCAAAATGTAGTAGCTTATTTAATTGAGGCAATGGCGTTAGACATCTTCATCAGGCTCCCTTTCCTTCAGCGGTAGATGTCTTTTGTTTGAAATTATACGAGGGTTAATAAACAATGCCTGTATTTGTAAAAGTAATGAAACAATCTGTAAATAGTATAAATTGCTATTTTTGCCAAACTGCCGAGGTCAGGAAGATAATGTTTTTTTTGAGCGTATGTACCTATGTATGTATGTATGTATGTGTGTATGTATGTCTATTTCTTTAGCACGCTCTACAGATTAAATAATTAACATCCACCATTAGATTTGTATTAATTGTGGGAGTAAAATAGGGTATATAGTTTTGCAACGTAGCGTCGGAACGAAAAAAACTTCTTTCTTTTTAGTTTGTATTAGTCGGGCTTTTTGATTTTAATAATATATTTTGCATGTCTTCAACAATCATCTTCTAAACCATAACAGATTTTGATTTACTTTTCACTATGTATAGAGCATTTTTTTCAAAAGCTTTATATTTATAATGAGTGCATAATAGAAAACAAGAATTACTGATGTATCTAAATCCTAGTTTAAATAAAAATATCGCGATGTTAACACCGATTCGATCGTATGATTGTCCATGCTGGTGCATAGGGTGTTACAGTATGAGGTTTAAGCATTTGCATTGCATTCAAACCCATCTGCAATGCAAACTCGCTTATGTAAAACGTTACAATAAAATCTATGTGTACTTTTAATGGCCCGAAGTGTTTTTTTTGTTAAAAAATTATTTGAGTAAAATTGTGAAATATTTTTGTTAAAAATTCATATTTCGTCATATATTCTCACTGCAAAGTAAAGAAACTTCTTGTCATACAGAAAATACATATTAATCCCCTCTGTAAGGTTGATTGGCAATTTTATAAAGGGAATATATTTGATTTTTGTATGTTTGATTGCATTTTTGCAACGATTTAACTAAAAATAAACGTTAACGATTTTAAAAATTCTTTCAATAAATGAAATGAGTAACATAGGTTATATTTTACTATGTTAGACATATTTTTATATAGTGTTTTTTTAGTAAGTAACATAAAATGCTTGCAGTTATTTTACAGTGAAAATAACGCAACTTAAGTTTCAAATGTATTAATGCATATAAATAGAACTATAATGCAATGGTTACTTACTTTTTATACAGCTTTAATCTAATTCTAGCAAATAGACAGAACATATTTTTAAAATATCTTCTTCTTAATCGGGCACTCTTGTCAGAGTGGTCGTGGTTGATGTGTGTATTGCACGGCGCGCGATGTCTCTCCAATTATGGCGGCTCGCTGCATTGCGAGCACATTGCGTGATGGTGAATTGCGTGGCTTTGATGATGGAGTCTGTCCAGCGAGTTGGTGACCGACCACGTGCTCGCCTGCCTTCTACATGACCCTGCACAACGAGCTTTTCCATCGAGTCTTTCATTCCTCGAGATGTACCCAAAGAACTTCAGTATCCGCAGCCGCACAATCGAAGTCTTTCTTGAATGTGAAGTTCTTTGAGAATAGAATTGTTAGCGCGGAACGCTTTCCATGGTATTTGTAGCAGCCGTCTCCAGCACCACATCTCTAGTGCATCGATTTTTCTGCGGTCATGCTGTTTCAGCGACCACGTTTCAGCTCCATATAGGCAGATTGGAAATACTAGACACTTCATTAGTCGAACCTTTGTTATCTTGGTTATGCGCCTATCTTTCCAAATCTTACCCAATCGCTGCACTGGCGACCTAGTGATAGCACATCGACGTTTGATCTCGTCTTCACATCCTCCAAAGTTGGTGATAGCAGAGCCGAGGTATACATAGCTTTGTACAACTTCGCATTTTCCTATACTCAGTACTCCTGCGGTATGGTGCCCAGCCCGATCGACTACCATTACTTTCGTCTTGTCTCCATTGAGAGTCAATCCGAACTTGGGGCTAGTTGCTTCCAGACGAGTCTAAAGTACCTCTAGATCTTCTTTAGATTGTGCAAGAAGTGTAGTATCATCAGCATATCATAGGTTATTTATCATCCGACCACCAACTGAAATGCTTTTATCCCATCCGTCCAAGACTGTACGCATAATATATTCAGTGTACCTATGTGTTAAAAAGTAAAGGTGACAGAATCATCCCTGTCGAACACCTGACTGAACCTTAAAAGTATCCGAAAGGACATCATCAACGCGGACTGGTGCAGTGCCATCCTTGAAGAGCCCTTGCAACAGGAGCACTAAATGGTTCGGTGCTCCCATCTCCGCTGAGATTCTCCAAAGACTTTTAAAATATAGCTAAAATTAAGTGATGAAAATTGAAAACCACGAAATATGGCACTAAATTGCGACGTTGGCACTCATGACGCGTAAAGCCTCTTAAAGATTTCTGTCGATGTAAGCTTCTTTAAATCTCTTTCATTTCTTTAAAATAACATAATTGGGCTATGAATAATTAGTATCTTATCTCCCCTACCTTACAAGTACACACAAAATACTATAACATAATAACTAGTTTATGTGACAAACAAACATACAGACATTCACATTTACATGTTAATTACAGGAACGAGTCTGATGGTGCTCAATAGTTAGTAGCACAACCCCTTTTAGTGGTACGACCGTGGAGAATAGCGGAGTAAGTGCGTTTTGTATAGTTAGAATTTATATTTTTAAAACACAATAATTATGTATTTATTAATAATGTGTGATTATTTTACACAGTGTTCTTTTTTTTTATACGACTTTGGTGGCAAACAAGCATACGGCAGGCGGCATACCTGATGATAAGTGGTAACCGTAACCTATAGAGATGGCTGTGTTTTCCAAGCATTACGAAAGTAGTAATACTTAGAAAACACAACCAAGCCGTTGCCGACCACGGAGAAAGGGAAGAGGAAGGAAAAAGGAAAAGGAAGAGGAAAGAGATGGTAGTACTGCCCCGGGCGATCCGGCCCATTCATGCTGAAACCAGCGTGGATCTACTACTTTAAGACTACAACTGTTCTGTGTCATTCAGAGATAAAATATGTATTTGTCTTAGCGCCACATATATTTGTACCAAGATGTTTTTTTTGAAATTGTTTGTTTTCGGGTTTATTATTGCAAGTTCTTTTTGTATACCAATTTCTGTCATGTCGCCATAACTACGTTCACCTAAAATTAAGTGTTTTCTTATTACAAACATTGTTTTCTTCCAAATAGTTCTTGAAACCTTACTTATCAATAGAAACAGTACGCAAGGTACTCATTTTGACCTAACATTTATTTCTGTAAAATAAAAATAGTTTAATTAAAATAGTTTCGGCAATTAACCCTTACCTCTCTACATCAGTTGTACGTACAACGCGTAACATACACGCTCACATCGTATGCAAGTTAACGACGTCATTAAAACAGATGATTACGTTACCTGGCCGCTACACACGCACTAACGTACATTACACAAATACACTGTCATTGTTCACTTACCACAATTTGCATTAGCACCGTGAATGTTTTGTACTATGCAAACAGGGTCAGTATACCTACATAACGTATTTGACTGATGGTAAAATGTGTCTTTGGATTTCTGCAGACATGCAGTCTTGGCTGTAAAGTCTTTGACAAGTTGTTTAAAATAAATATTTTAAACTCACCCGACTTTTACATATAACTTTATTTGTTAAACGGGTCTACTCGTGTTATAAAATTATTATAAAGTGCCATACCTTTGACTGGCCTGTTGGCCTAGTGGTTAGTGACCCTGACTGCTAAGCCGGAGGTCGTGGGTTCGATTCCCACCCAGGACAAATCTTTGTGTGATTGTTTGTTCTATGTATGGGTGTAATTTATCTATAATACGTATGTATTTACAAAAAAAAATGTATTTAAGTAGTATATCAGTTGTTTAGTACCCATAACACAAGCAAATATTATTGCTTAATTTGGGGCTAGATGGCGCTGTGTGAAAAAAAAAATACCTCTTTACCGGACATCAGTCAGCCCGTGACCATGGTCGGTGTAATTCGACCGAAACGTCGGGGATAGAGATATGGCACCTTATAATAATTTTACACGAGACCCGTTTAACAAAAGTCAATAGAATTTTAGTGACCTTATCGACATATATATTTATTCCCTTTAAAATGTCGATATTCAAATGTTACTAATCACGATACAATATAGTTATACAACAATGCTTTAATTTATCTATATAATATAAAAATTTTATTTTATTTATTTATTTATTTAGTACATGGATGACTTACAGCTAAATAGTTGTATTTATAACAATAGGTTATATAACGAGAAGCCTGTTACAAGTCGTCACTTATAGTGTGAAATGAATCCCTATTTCCCTTGGTCATGGCATCACGTGTGAACGGCTAGATCAGTTTCGTTAATTCTTTTTTTGTTGTGTTTGTTATTGTCAGGAGAAGGTTCTTATGAAAGAAAAACTAAGAAAATTGCGCGGTGATTTAGAAAGTTTAAGAATAATTAACCACCATATTAAATTTAAACCGCTAAACCGATTTCGATGAAAATTGGTATGTAGATAGATTTGGTTTCGGGACATAGGCTACGTTTTATCCCGAAAATCGCTCTGATTCCCGAGTTACATTAATTAAACACATAGCAATTTTCGCGCTGGCAAAGCCGCAGGACGCAGCTAGTAAATTATAAAATTAAAACCTGCGGCCACCACCTCTTATAGCTGTATTATTTTAATCTTATCTTGCGTTTTGTCTTTTTCTTTTGTACCATTAAAAACAAGGATGGAGACAAAGTAAGGTGACAAAGTTAGGTATAAGATTGCTTTAGGGTTTTGCGGCCCCTGGACTTAAAAGCCTGAAATTGAATCCGCCTTGAGCAAGCGTGGTGATTAATGCTCATGCCTTCTCTATATGAGAAGAGGCCTTTGCACTGAGACAGTAAATCGGTTGGTAATTATTTTTTTAATAATAATAAAAAAATATTAATATGTATGTATGCGTTTAGTTCAGTTACTCAGAGCCACAATTCCTTTTTTTTTTTTTTTTTTTTCTTTTTTTTATTTTTTTATTGTAGCCTACCAAAGTGACTCCACCCTGCGTGATGGTAAGCAGTCAGTGGAATCCAGAAGTGGCGGCCACTATACTAAAAGCCATCGTCTTAAACTGCTGGTATGGTGGTCTCCACTATGGCGGCTGGGAATGGGGTTAGGGGAAGGGAATGAGGGAGGTGAGGAAAGAGGAAAGGGGGGAAATTGGGCCTCCGGCACTCTCACTCACCGAACGAAACGCAGTAGTACGGATACTACTACTCTTGAGTCGATCTTCTATGAGAGGGTAGTACTTCCCCGGACAATCCGGCCCATTCATGCCGAAGTCAGCGTGGATCTACTACCTCCTAAAGCTCCCTTTTCATTAGCAATACCCCATTCCTTTCTCCCTTTACGGACTAAAACGACTTGTTTTGTAGTATTGGTTCTACAATGCTCGCAGAACATAGCCATGTTCATAGGATATAGTGGACCACTACTACTATCGAACATCGAACTAACTGAATCATGATCCATTTAGCTGATCAAACTTGTAAGATCTATCGTGTATAAATAAATGCACATAAGACGTTTTAATACTAACTTATTACCAGTGTATACAGTAAAATCTCAGTTTCTATTAAAATGATAACAAGCTTGTTGCCAAGAAAATTTGTTTTCAGGCGAATTTCGACTTACTTGTATTTAGATGGATTGGCAAAATGAGCTTATACAATAAATTATTTGTAGTTCTAACATTTCTTATACATAACGCCTCCATTTGATTTAAATGGATTATATCCATATAATGGGTGGACTTACCTGCTAGCTAATACCCATTATATAGTCTTAATCCCCTGTCAAATGATGGTTATGGCGTTTACGGGGAATAAGCGCCATAACCATCTCGAGATGGTGTTTATTACTGTCTGTGATACAAGTTTATGTTTATGGGGTGAGGGAACGTTGTATATGACGTTCTATAAAATAATGTTGTAATGTAAATGAATTATAAATATTTGAGGGAAATGCTCGGTGCGGTTTCACGCGCGTCTTTGCTTACTGCTCTGCTCCCGTCGCCAGTAGCGTGATGTTACATAGCCTTTAACCTTCCTCAGGAACTGGGCTATCGTACGCAAAAAGAACTATTCAAATCCGACTGGTAGTTCCATAGATTAGCGCTTTAAAACAAACAAAAAATATTTATGAATAGAAAGGATATCTATGCCACCTTGTCTAGACCTCAGTTACAGACGATCGTTTGTTTATTTGTCACTTGTGTCCTCACAACTTACAAATTATTCTTTTTATAGTGTCAATGCAGGCGAGTTAAATTTGTGAGAACCAAGACGCTGCCATTTGACTGTTAGTGCATTATTACTTGCAATAACAGCCTCTTCTGTAACAGACAGCTTCATATACAAAAAGATCTTACAATTAATTATACCCAACTCCTATTAATCATTATACCTAACCTCTTGTGACATAAAACATAACACCAATGCTTAAGACCGTTGCAGTAATATCGTATAATATTGCGTAACACGTGACACGTCGGTAATATCCGGTAATATCTGGTAATAACCGGTAATATTTTAACAGGACACTTGTGGTTGTATGAGTAATAAACCGATACCTAACAGATGCTTGCTTGAGGGGTGAGCAAAGTTCATGTTGCAGAGAGGTGACGTCGTTCATTGGTGATTAAAGTAGGCAGAAAACTTGTTCACTTCTAAGCAAAACTTGCGTGTTTGTGATCTACGCATTCCGACTTTTCAATTTCATCAAAAATTTCACACTTATTAAGAACATTAATTGATAGTATTTTTCATTACTAATGGTTGCAAATATACTAGTGGTTTTGTACCTTTAGAGAAGATTTGGGATTAGATTTGGATTGTATGTAATTGAGTGACAGTTTACTAGGCAATAGAAAATATTATTAATAGTCTTGTACAACACCCACATTAAGGAGATGGGTGAAATTCCTATCTACCTAGAACACGAGAAAATATTTTTTTTAATCTTTTCAAAATCTAGCATTTCTTTTATATTCTTCAAAATCTAGCATTAATTTTTAATATTCTTTAAAATGTTGCATTATTTTTAAACATTCTTCAAAATGTTTTTTAAATATCGTTAGACCACAAAATAGCTGTCCTATAATGTGAGTAGGCTACTGAATTATCCTGTCCTTAGGCACAAACTAAAATGGCCTCTGTACAAATAATCTTTTCCATAACTGATGTGCTCTTGAGCGTATGACAGATAGCAGCGTGCGGTTGAACCGCGTGACAAATGCGGCCGCAGTGCGACCACGCTGCGTGACCGTGGCGTTGCGGACGTGTCCCTAGTACTGTTGTCACGGCTTCAAATTGGTGACGATTTATAGATAGTTCAATGGTTTTTGTTCTATTTAGTGTAGATTTGTTTGTTTTCTGCATTGCGCCAATTGCAGAGTATTATATTAAATCACTTCATAGTTAAAGTTTATTTATGTAGTACTGCACAAACTATCTACTTTTTGTAAACTTACATTATCAGATCTAAAGAGGGAAGGAACTGTATTCTAAAATACAGGTTAATTACTTAGCCTAGCTAGGAAATGCAGGCACTCACCTAGTATAATATTATGTTCCTAAACGAAAACTTATTTTTCCCATAAACAATAATTATTATTATTTATTTCAGAACAGAATAAAAAAAAACCTAACAAAATGTTAAGTGTTGATATAAATACATCGGATTGCCCAACAAAATATTTGCTCGAACACAAGAGAGAATCTTTTGTTTGGGAGAGGTTATTACTAATCTCCCTGAAATATCATTTGAAACATAAAGATATTTAAAATTACAATTTATTTAGTTACAAATTACTAATTTTGTTAGCACCCTATGCCTTACTAAATTAAACCCGTCCTTGTTCCGGCTAAACTTAAACCTGAAACACAATTTCTTAATATCTAATAGTTTCATATCGGTATTCATTTCACGTAAGCACATATAATACAAGTACCATATATTATACCTCGTAATTACATCTTCCCTTCAGAAACGGCTTTCTTACTCCCACCATAATTGAATACGGTGAGGAAAATTTATGGTTTTTGTACAATTTTTATGGGCTCCTGTGTTTAACGTGTCTGCAGCCAACGATTATGAAAGAGCTATGATGTTTGTCGCCCTTGTGTGGCGGGTAAATCTTCAGATGTTATTACAGAGTTGGTACGTGTGATAGAGACTGTTTTAGTGTATCAACATATTCTGCACTTTATGTATTTTGAAAAACTTGATGTATAGAGAGTACAAGAAATAAACAGCTTGTTAATATAACTTTCATTTAAGCTGTAAGATTTCCACAGTTGAAGATAGGCCTCTTTCATGAATTTCTAAAGGGTTCAAATCTGAGTGTGGTGTGATCGTGTAAGTAAGTAGATAAACAAAAATAATATGGAGTCATATAATGTATAGTCGACAATAATATTGCTTTACCACCCTTACAGTAAATGACGTTTGCATATTACCACAAAAAAATATGCCTATTTTTGCTTGCAAGTGAACTCAGTACAGTTTACAGTTGCAATGAGTCTTACTGAGTTTTAATTTTCACGGATTTATTCAAAATGTGGTCGACTATACAATCATCAATAATTATTTATATGACAAACACATTTCCTTTATTTTAAAATACGAGTCAGTTGAGATAGTGAAAACTCTATTACTCGTCGTACCTTGATTTATATGAAGACATCAAACAAAATAATACTCAAATCAAAATAAATATTATTTTTATATCGCAGGTTATATCAGCTTTGTACAATCCTTACAAATTGCCAACTACCCCTGTTGCATTACATCTCGAACATTATAAAAATGGCACGAGAAAGGCGCTATTTATATTAAATTATATAGGGGAAGCAACCCCCGGCATGCGGTTAGTATGTCTAAGTATGTTGGTATGTGATCATTTATTTCCAACGATCAGAAAGCACTTGACGCACGTGGTTGGATTATATGCTGTAGCGAAATGTAACTACCCTTACTGTAATGACATTCCTCAAACGATGGCTCACCTGAGGCCCGAAAAAAAATGTATTGGATTGACATAAGCTAATGCCAACGCTTATCAATCTCATAATTTTTTTTATCTATTTTATGAATAGAAAAGAAATCTTTAACACTTGTTTTGGGCCTCTGATGTCGTGTCCTGCGTGCCCGGACTACTGCACGCAGAAGGATTTGATGAACGCTTTACCATCAATACGAAAAGAAAAAGAAAAAGTACTGTAAAAGAATTACATGCGTAGTAATGTAAGAGTTTTTTATACCACTCCGTAAACCTTAGAACAATCCATTTCTATTCCGTTCCATTTTAATTTTGATGTACCTAATTACGATGTATCACCTTTGTATCGTGGAGCAAAATATCGTAAAATTTTGAAGAGGAATTTCAAATGTTTGAAATTGTTCAACCGCCTGAAGCCCTGTTTGAAGCTTGTTCCTCGCTCATGTATGAGCAGGCCGCAAAAAGGTCACTTTGCTTCTGAGATATTATGTCAAAGTTTTCCTTGATTTTTTCATTCAATACTTAAAAAGGCTGTTATGTACAGTAATTTAAAATTGCCTTCTTCACATATAAACTTCCTGGTTTATATATTATCCTGCCCTCTCAGATATCTTTGTCACTCACATAAGGGCTATTAAAGGTATAAAACGTCGTCAGTGTAAAATTCTGATCGCATTTCACATTCTACCACCGTATCCTTAATCCTTTCTTCACTTTTATAACGCCTCGTATCAAGAAAATGAGTATATTAAAAGCCAAGCTAGTTTTAGGTTTTCTTGTATATTTAAGGATTATCTAAGGCGCAGCGTGGACAGACCCCTCACAAGGTGGACCGACGACCTTATAAGGATGGCGGGTGGCCGATGGATGAGGAACGACTGGCCAAGGTGTCATTAATTGGAAGAAGCTTAAGTTTAGCAGAAGACGGCTGATTATGTTGATGATGATGATCAATAAATAAAATAAATTATTATAATATTATGACCAAGTGTGTTCCATCCTTATTCGCCTCTGGCCAAAACAGAAACCATAACTGGGAGGCCATAATGACATATTGAGAGTGACACCAAGAATTGTTTGGCCAAAGTTAGAGATACCGAAAATATGGCAGCGAAGACAATATTTTCGCTTATCTTATATAATTTATGCGGAAACTTGTCGAAACTTGGTCACTTAGGGAGACGATTCGGTTCGACGTCGATCGCGATAATAGGTATCTTGCTTTTGGTACTTATATCAAGTGACGCTCCTGTTTTGAATTAATGTTTGTTCTTTGCTTTTTCTACTTGTTTTAAATTGTTGTTGTAATGTTTATTTATTTTTTTATTGCTAACTAGCTGTGCCCGCGACTTCGTCCGCGTGGAATAGTGATTTTGGGCAGCATGTTTTAGATATATCTTTTGGTTTGTTTTGAATTATAAACATCTTCGTTTAGGTGAATAAGAAAAATCTTTAAAGTAAATGCTTCTTTATCTACGATATTAGACGTATAGCCATCGCGGATCAAAGCCATACAGGCTGCTAGGATTACTTACACGTGGAAAATCCACATAAAGCTGACCATGCGAAAAACAGTTAATATTTAGACCCACACTCATTAATTTATTGTCATCGCGAAACATAGGCTCACTGGAAACTGAACTCGTTTAAAACTAAACGGGAAATTGTTTGGAATGAAAGGAATCCGAGGAATAAAAACGCTATAAGTTTTTTTTTTATATTAGCCTGCCAAAGTGCCTCTACTCTGGCTGATGGTAAGCAGTCAGTGGAATTCAGAAGTAGTGGACACCATTCCAAAAGCCAAACTACTGGTATGGTGGCCTCCACTATGGCGGCTTAGTGAGATGCTTCTTCACGCCTCGTTTAAAAGTCCCAGGATGAAAGTTAGGTGGGAACACATGCGCTGGTAAAGAGTTCCAGGCTTTAATTGAGCGACAAAATTATAAAGTGCTGAAACGTTTGGTTCGAGACCCTTTAGATTGCACTGTGAAAGGGTAGCACTTCAGTCCCGCACGTGTCGTTCTGGATAAAAAGGGAGAGGGTAGGATTAATTTAAAGAGCTGTTGAGAAGACTCTCCGTGGTAAAGGCGATAGAAGACGGCCGTTGAGGAGGCGATGTCTCTTCGCAGCTGTAAAGGCTCAAGGGTCTTAGGCCTCCGGGCTTCCATGATACGGACTGCTCGCAAAAGGCCCCCGTACCGTCTCGAAAATGGTCGCCGGGTCCCACTATCCGGTCACCAACCTGCCCGACGAACCACTCCGAGATCATGCGCAACCTGGTGGGGCAGTCTCTTTTTTTTTGGTTAGGTCTAATTGGGCCCTTGTACAATGCCGCGGGCGGCCAGCGGCACCACCGTTTATACGGGTCTCCCTGGCCGGCGGGTTGACCCACACCACCCACACAATGACTCCGCGGATACTCAGCTGGTCCCACACATGCTGCGAGGTTTGTCATCTCTGCATCAGTTGGGCCTCCGGCTCTCGCGCTTACCGAACGAAACGCAATAATATGGATACTATTACTCTTACGTCGAAAACTATGAGAGGGTAGTACATCCCTGGTCGATCCGACCCATTCATGTTGAAACCAGCGTAAATCGACTACTACTATTTCGTAATTCACTTCAATTCCACCTATTCGTTTTTATATATGTATAGCTTTTGCCCGCGGCTTCGCTCGCATGAATATCGTTTTTCAATAGACATTTTTATATTGTTTAAATACTGTTTTGCATACTATTTCTAATCTCATCATCATCACCATTCGTACAAACCCTCTTTCACCTACCTAAAGATATCCCCCGTAAAACAACATACAATACACAAAGGCAAATTTTCACTACAAAAACTTTCCCCTTCCCCTCCCTTCCCCTCCCTTCCCCTCCCCTCCCCTTCCTTCCCCTCCCGTCTCCCTCCCATCTCCCCCACTTTCCCTCACTTCCCACTCACTCACCACCACTTCTGACTCCTTACTTTCCCTTACGTCCCCTTCACTTGCCCTTCACTTGCCCCTCACTTGCCCTTCACTGCCTCCTCACACCCCCTAAGTTCCCTCTTCCTTTTTTATTTTTACACAACGCCATCTAGACCCAAAGTAAGCATATTATATGCTTGTATTATGGGTTCTAGAATACGGATAAACATACTTAAATACTTTTATTTTTGTAAATAGATACATATAAACACCCAGACCAATGCAAATAGACATGTTCATGCTACAAATATTTGCACTGAGCGGGAATCGAACCCGCGACCTCACAGTCCATACACAGTACCACCGAAATACAGAGGCAGTCGATTTCCCCCTGACTTCTCCCTCACTTCTCCCTTCCTTTCCTCTTCCTCCCCCTCCCTTCCCCCTCCCTCCAAATTTCAAGTCGCCAACTTCAAAAGCAAAGATCTTTCCATACAATATTTCATCCCTTATTTCACTCCTATAAATCCACCCCAGTAAAAAAAAAATTATGAGCGTATTTTTTATTTAAATAAAAGTATTCCAAAACAAAATTTCAAAGCTGTAACTTAAAAAATGAAGACGTTTCATACAATCGATTTCATCCCTTTTCATACACTTAAGGGTTGAATTTTTAATAACCCTTTCTTTGTACACTTCTAGACATTAAGACAAACACACCCTCCAAATTTCAAGTCACTACGACCAGCGGTTTAGGCTTTACGTTGTCTGTCAGTCAGTCAGTCAGTCAGGACAAAGCCTTTTATAATATGTATGGATGTATGGATTAGACGTATAGACATCAGGGATCAAAGCATACAGGCTGCTAGTAATGCTAACACGTGATAGAGCCACATAAAGCTGACCGAAAAACAGCTAATACTCAGATCCACACCCACAACTTTTAGTGTCTTACCTTTACTTTAATTACTTAATTAATTAATTACTTTAATTAGTCATCGCAAAACATAGGCTCACTGGAAACTGGACTCGTTTAAAACGAAATGAAAGACTGTTTAGAATGACAGGAATCCGAGGAATAAAAACACCATCAGCTATTCCGCAACCTGTTAAAATATCTGCTTCTATATGATTTCGTAGTAAATTAACGAATGTTCGATATGATTCTTTAAATTGGCATAACTTTTTTATATATGAACCGATTGACATGAAACAAACACTAAATGTTAAGTGAAGCTTACCACAATATATTAGTGAAAACCATATTTAAATCGGATAAGCCGTTTCTGAGATTAGCGTGCACAAACGCACAGACAAACAGACAAACAGACAAACAGACAAACAGACAAACAGACAAAAATTTTAAAAATCATTGTTTTGGGTTCTATTTGCTTTGATATAGGTCCCAATAGTATTTTTTCTCATATATCTTCCATGTACAGACAGCGATCGGTTACATTTTTATTATATGTATAGATGGTAGACAAATTAGCGGTTATGGGGTAAGATTTCAGGGCACATTCAGTCGGCTGTGACTTTCCCTAACGTTCCGCTGCCACTTCATAAAAAAATATCGTGTATCTCTTGATAATAAGCTATAATAGTAGCGGTACAGAATCCTGTAGGCAGACACTACCTTGGTAGTTTTATAGGTTCGTCTTCTGTAGGTAAAAAGCACAGATAGCTTCAACTTCAATGAGATAATTTTATATTTGTTAAGTTCACAAACATTTCATTTTCTTATGTAGAACTGGTCAATAAATAATACCCAAAATATTTAAAAAAAACATCAGTAAAATTTCTCCACAGTTATGTACATATACGTGATATATGTCGTCATCGCTGACGTACATAAATCCAAAATGGCCGTGCATTTGCGCGTGAAATAGAAACTCGGCGCTCGTACTAACCTGTCACTTGCATAATTTATATACATATACACGGATTGTAGTTTTATTTGTGCGAAATTGTTTTTCAGTTTTAAAATACTGGTGTTTCCTCATTGTGGGGCAAAGGCTTTGTATGCATGAGTATTGATTAACCCATTTGAACCTATATGTTGTACTTGTAATTTCTGATTTGACATAAGTTTTCTCATGATGTTTTCCTGTACCTTATGTTATGCCTATTTTACAGGTAATTATCCAGGTATCCGTATGAAAAAGCAGATTGCCCTGCACGCTTAATGCCAATGGGTGATTTAGTTCAGAGGTTTTAGGACCTGGACCGCGATACTAAAGATTACTATAACTATTTTAAAGTAGTATATTTTAAGATCAGGCAAAACAAAAATAACTTCACTTCTATTTCTTTAATTAATTTAAGTTTTAAATGCTTTCGCGCATTATAGATAAAAGGTATAAATATAATAATGTTATTATAGTACTAACTGTACCGTAAAGATATATATATATCTTTTTTTATATTATAGCCTACTAAAGTGACTCCACCCCGCCTGATGGTAAGCAGTCAGTGGAATCCAGAAGTGGCGGCCACTATACCAAAAGCCATCGTCTTAAACTGCTGGTATGGTGGCCTCCACTATGGCGGCTGGGAATGGGGTTAGGGGAAGGGAATGAGGGAGGTGAGGAAAGAGGAAAGGGGGGAAATTGGGCCTCATGCTAAAATCAGCGTGGATCTACTACCGTAACATGGTGCAGCCACAACATTACTTATGCGCTCATCTACTTAGTGCACTTTAGCTGGTCTGTATAATATACCTTTCCTCGCTTTTTATTCCTGTTCAAGACAATTGTATTAAACCATGTCCACAATAAAAATTAACACACGACCATATAAAAGCAGTATTATACAGCCAGTCAATTTCCGTGAACGGCGTATAAATCTCTGAGACGAGCGGTCCCATCTTCACACGGAAATGCAAACTTGACGGGTAGAGTTATAGTGTATTTTAACAAGGGAAATTGTTGTAGTTTTTCACTTGTGACACAGCTCTTGCCTTTATTTTCAAGCATTATGTGGTTTGAAAATGGAGTAGTCTACATGATTACATTGTTTGTTCATTAATGATCTTTGGAAAGCAAACCAAATTCGAGCAACAGGCTCTTACGGTTACGTAGATCATGAGTTAAATCGGAACAAACAAACTTACAAAATATAATTTTATTTTCTGTATATAATATGAGTTTAGATGAAACAGATTTCATTAGAAAAATAATAATTGATTGATCTATCTCAATTTCATTGTTAAGTAATAATTGTAATTGGATTTTTACGTTTATAATCAAATTTTAAGTAGTTATTTTATTGTTTTTGTGTTACACTTTTCACGTTCAACTTTTACTGCAAATTGTCCTTAATCACTAACAATGTCCTTATAGATCTACGAAAGGAGTTATTCCGGTCGGGTCCCCTGTATCTGATCCCCTGGTGGATCAAAGTCGTAGCAATTCAAACCGTAAGGATCGAGTTTACTGGTTTGGTACAGTGTGGGTGAATGTAAAGCCATGCTATAAAGACTATGTCATAGGCAGTAGCAGGAGCTTATAAAAATAGATTAGACTACGTGAGTAAGTTGAGAGTATACTACAAAAACAGCACTAATAAGCATCCAAGTGTACTGTTAAAAAACTAACTTTAACTAATAATGTTTTAAACAGTCGAACAACATATTGAAGAGTAATATATTCGCCCTGACTAAATCGTGGTTTAATTTAGCGTTAAGTTTCTTCAGGGGTGAATTGCGGTTAGTGTTAACGCCCCGTTACGAATATGGATTTGAAATTGTGGTTTTCATTTTCACGATTTTCTCTTACCATGTTTGTTCCTGTAGCTTAATACGGGTTGTTGTCGTCAAACCCAGTGTGGTTAGTTGGTAATGTATCAATGAAATCTAATGTTAAATAAAAATTAATGCGATATTCTCAAATATTGTTGTCAATAGAATTTAGAGCCGTCAGTGTTCCGATTGCAGGCTTACGCGATCTCATATAGCAGTATTATTTTAATCTTACTTTGTGTTTTGTCTTTTTCTTTTACACCATTAAAAGAAGGATAGAGACAAAGTAAGGTTACAATAAAATTGATATGAGGTTGTGGCCTACCACAACCTCATATCTGGGGCCCTAGCCCCAGGACATACTTAAGCCACCCTGAATTTTTATATCATCATTGTAAACGTATTTCATTTGTAGATGATGTAAATGCCCAAGACTTTCGTGGTGCCTGTTTTGACTACTAATTTTGATCACGAATCTTTAAAGCGGGCGTGAAAAACCTGGAAAAACCTTCCCAATAACTACTGGTATGTTGTTCACCACTCATAGATCCCAGTGGCTGTTTATCATCAGACAAACTGGAGTTTTGAAGGCTATCTATACTAAAGCGTCTAAATAAAGCGGAGGAGTTTGTTTGTTTGTTTGAACGCACTAATCTATGAAACTACCAGTCGGATTTAAAAAAATCTTTTTCCGTATGATAGACCAGTTTTCGAGGAAGGTGATAGGCTATGTAACATCACGCTACTTGCGACGAGAGCACAGCAGTAAGCAAAGACGCGGGTTAAACCGCACTGTGGAAAATAGTTATAAATAAAAAAAACTGTATGGTTTTTTAAATTAAATTGACATATTCTGTTGATTTCAGAACGGTCATGTAATAGTAGTAATAAATAATCAATCACGGTAATATATCGCTTCTCAAGGTCGGCAATGGTTTGTTGTTTTATCATAGAGGACACAGTAGGTAAAGTCCATAGTCTCCATAAACGCTTATCATTACGTATACTTAACACCTATTTGTTTAAAAAACACGTACCAAATCACACCTTAAATAGTTTTATTTTTATATAAAACGAAAATCACCTCTTAGTGACGTTCGAACAGAAATTTATGGACCGTCGTCACCCCCAATTTTATCGTAGAAAAATACATCTTTTTCATCCCTGACGGTTTGTCAATGTCCCACGACGATTCACTAGAAATGAGAACCATTTTATATAAACTCAACGTTCACAAACGCTAGAAAAGAAAATGATTTTGGACCACTTATAGTTTTTCTTGAAAACTTGATAGGTGGAACCATCGATCAAAAGGCTACGGTAATTGTAGACGTCTACGAGTTTCGTAGACAGTTACAGCGCGCAGTTGAATTGTTACGAATTTTGTAGATCATACCTACTACTTTTTTTTACAACAAAAAGCTGTAATTAATAACTTAGAGAGTTAAGTGTATTGCCTGTGTCACTTTACATGCTACTTGAAATTGTAACTCACAAAAATTGTAATAATGGCGATTAAAAAGAGTGGCCTGAGTTTCTTGCCAGTTCTTCTCATAGCTCTACTTCGTCAGCGAACTGGCTGTAGGTTAATTGGCTGACTTTTTGTAAATTTTAACGTCCATAAGTGTTAATTTAATTAACCTATACGAATAAATATATTTTCATTTACATTTTTTATTACTACTAAAACTGTGTGGGACTAAAAGTTCGAATTTTTTTTATATATTAATATAGTGGTCAACTATTATCGCTTACTATCAGGCAAACCGTACTATTTTTTTCTACACCAATGCAATAAACAATAAAAAATAAAACACGCCAACAGCAGACATACACTGCAGGCTAAACAATTTATCATAACTTTATTAGTTCGTAGCGGGTGAAGGAAACTATGGAAAGTGAGGCGTTCATAATATTGGACACGTGTTATGTGTTAGAATGGAACTATTCACATCACCTGTGACGTTTCTGCTTTTATTATAGTTTTCTACATTCTTTGATGTTATTGTTTACCATATTCTTGCATATGCTTACAAATATAAAGTGATTTTTTACATATAAAAAAATTGAATAGTTTGTAATATTATTATTTAATGTCATTAAAATGTTCGACTACCTCGGCCTGTCCGCACGTCAGCTAATTATGGAAAATGTATTATTTTAGTATGAGTAAAGACAAATTTAAAACCTAGTAGGTACAAAAGATTTTAAAGGACATTTTTTTTAGAAAGAAAATGGGAGCCAGGGGTTCGTAATTCTTGCAAAACTTTGCAGATTTGATTCAGATTGCTGTCTTACTTCTCTACATGGCTTTTTTGTACCAACTACTATCGAATATATTTGTATAACAACAGAGACGCACAATTTAACAATATTCTATGAGCACACAGTCCAGAAATTTCTGATAGTGTATATTTCTTTCATTAATTTAGGTGTGCGTCTTTTACTACATGCAATCATTTCCAACAAAGAAAAAGATAAAAATAAGAAACTTATCAAATATAGCACACAGACCATGCTATTACAGTGTCTTCCAAAAATTTCGGACACTACATCAGCAACAATGTTCGTGCAATGCCGACGGAGCAATTTCAATTTACGAGTAGGCGATGCTATAAAATTGGCACGTGATCGCACAAAGACAAATAAGTGGATATCGCTTATGTGTATATTACTAATATTGGTCTGCAGTGTACTCTTAGGGCTGTGGGCTTAAGAGTGTAATTCACCAGTAAAAGACTCAAAAATGTTGATTACAAAAATTAATAAAAGGTATAAAACGGTTGTGGATGAAACTCGAACTTCTGAGTATAAAAAAAAGCAAATAACCGTTTCTGTTATTTGGACCGTTTTGACTTAATAAAAACAAGAAAAAAATAGCATATTATTTAATATTATTTTGTTTTGTATCTACTCAATAAATTATGTTTTCTTTCTTTCGTTAGTGACTAGCTTTCACCCGCGTCTTTGATTACTGCTTTGCTCCTGTTACCAGTAGCTTGATGTTACAAAGCCTATAACCTTCCTCGAGAACTGGGCTATCATACACAAAAAGATTTATTTAAATCTGACTGGTAGTTCCAGAGATTAGCGCGTTTAAACAAACAAATAAACTCTTCTGCTTAATATAATAGTATAGATATCATACTTTGTATATTAAAAGCAACACAACACATAAACTTTATAAAATTTTATAAACTTTTTACTTTATGCTCTTAGTTATCTGACTATTTTTCTCATAAAATACAGTAATTTCTAAAGGTCTTTATTGCCAAAACATTAACAATTGTAAAGTATATAATTTTTTTTTATATTTAACTTTTTTAAAGGCATAACCCTAGCGTATACAGCTAAATTGTGTTCCCACAAAAATAATATATCACTATTTCCACAATATTGTCTCCATTATCGTAAATATAAATAAAATAATAAATATCTGTGCGATAATATGTTTTCATGGTATTTTTATTGTAAATTAATAATCCTTACATAAAACAACACTATTGGATATATTGTTTTAGAAGAATAATATACGAATATGTACCTACTATTAATAAGAAAGACTTACATTCTGTCAAAGTGGCGATATTTGCTGTAAAATATGCCCAGCAACAATGGACGTATTTTGATTAAAATGATAATGATGAACTTACTTTGATATTCATACTAATATTATAAATGCGAAACTCTGTCTGTGTGTTACGCTTTCACGCCTAAAATACTGAACCGATTTCGATGAAATTTAGTATAGAGATAGATATATACCTTACGCCTTTTCCATATTTTTGACGGATTAATTATCGATACACCTATTAAGACTGCGTCTGTGGTTCAGTAGTACTGTGTACGGATTACCACGCAGAGGTCTCGGGTTCGATTCCCGGGTCGGGTAAAGTAATATGGCGTTTTTCTGTCGGCAAATTCGCAGTAGTGCCCAGAGTCTAGAATTGTGCCCGATAAATGGCAAAAGTCTCGCTCCCTGTTACATGAGATCTAAAATAAAAAATAGCGAAAAAGTAGGTTGTTAATCATCCCTGCTTAACCCTTCGGAGATAAAAGAGTGAAGCTATGTATGTATGTACTTATGTACCTATTAAGAAATTTCAAAATAATATCTGCTAATATCCTTACAGTAAAATATTACTATTTTAATTTTGACAACAATATTAATGTTTGTAAAATTGCATTTGCAACGCACACGATGCATACAAAAGAAATGTTCTTCAAAACCTATAAACTAGATCGGCAGGGTGCCTCAGAAATGTGGGGTCGTTCTGCACCCCACTGCTTTAGGCAGAGAACATTACACAAATTGCAATTTCTAACTCGCACGGCTAGCTCCTTGGCTATTTGCATAGATCAAATATGCTGCAGATTATGGTTGGTATAGTTTTAGTGTTAAATGTACAAAATATAAATGTATATTAAAAAAAATGTAGAAATATCTTGATGTTAAAACTTTTAACACAATTTAATTAAATATGAAATAGTCATTGTGTCACTCATAACGAGTGTGCTACTTACATCCTTTATGTACATAATATATGTTTAAAAAATTAAGTTTCAATGTAACAAGGCACAATTCCAAAGAACTGATGTGTTTTGCTAGTAATTGATCATGATTGCTCGTTCAGTTCCAAAATTATTAGTTTTTTTTAATCGAGAAGTTAAAAAGTAGAATTTTGACTTTACAAACTCGCAATAAAATATAAATCAGCTAGTTGCACACCACGGCTTCACCCGCGCCTAAAATGATTTTTGTCTCTCTTGGGAACCAGAGCGATTTAAGGGATAAAAAGCCTATGTCCGTCTCCGTCACCGAATTTATCTACATACTAATTTTCATCAAAATCGGTTTAGCCGTTTAGACGCTGAGTGGGAACAAAGACACATACACACATACAAAATTTCGCATTTATAATATTAAATAGGAATCTATTTAATTGCATACACATGTTTAGATAGATAAAATAAACAATATTTTATCGCGGGCGAAGCCGTGGGGCGCAGCTAGTGTAAGATAAAAATATCCAAATAAACCTTCGACCTCTTTTTCTCTATCTTTTTTTCTCTCGCTCTCTCTCAGTACAATAATTGTTAATTTGTCTGAGTACAACACTACTCTGTACAACCTTGAAAATAGTTGAAGCGTTAGGTGCGAAAAGTCCCAGATGCTGTTAACGCAATTTAGATAATCGTTTGCGTAAATAAATAGCTGTCGAAACTCAATTAGGGTGTCGTAGTGGGCAAGCCACTTGTCCTGTGGGATGGAAACTTTGCCCAACATCTGTTGTAATTTATGTGTCGTATTGCGAGTCGATAAACAACAGCACTGTGGTTATAACTAAATGTAATAGAGATAGTAATGATTTATTAGTACAAATACAAACTTTAAAACCGAAAATAATGAACTAAATTACTCAAATTATTTCTAGTAGGTCAGTAATGAGTCTTTTACTACTTAGAAGTAAGCTTTTGCTGGTTTGGCAGATCGACCTGATTATCCAAATTATTGCGTTTTATTTGGCTATCCAATAATTTCTTCGTTTTTTCTTTATCTTATACTTACTTAAATGAAATAGGTTAGACTGTGTTTAATTTTTCATTTATCATATCAGTTAATAGACCCCACTGCCGCATCGCCACCTTAGCCGATCGAGAGCCAATCTCGTGCATTGGTTGCCCGATTTATTTCTGTGGTGACCTGCCACCCTTTTTTGGTCCACCTAATATTTTGTTTTACTTTCTATATAACGTAAGCATAAGAAATAACTTATCAGTTGCCATATAACAACAGATCTTCTCGTCCGCACTACTGCAATGTCTCAAGACCAAGGCCTTTGACCAGTGTGTGTTGCCAGTGATGACATACGGAGCAGAGACGTGGTCGCTAACTATGGGTCTTATTAAAGGCTCAAAGTCGCACAGAGGGCGATGGAGCGGGTTATGTTAGGCGTCTCCCTCGTCCCGATCGTTTGAGAAACGAAGAAATCCGCAGGCGAACCAAAGTATCTGACGTAGCTCGCAGAGTTGCTTCTCTGAAGTGACAATGGTCAGGACACATAGCTCGCAGAACTGACGGCCGCTGGGGCAGAAAGGTTCTAGAGTGGCGATTACGAACCGGGAAGACGCAGCATAGGCAGACCCCTCGCAAGGTGGACTGACGACCTTATAAGGGTGGCGGACAACTGATGGATGAGGGTGGCGAACGACCGTCCACGGTGGCGAAAATTGGGGGAGGCCTATGTCCAGCAGTGGATGTCTTTTGGCTGATATGATGATGATGGTAATAACGATGTCTGCCCTAAAGAAAAATCTATAACTATTATGGAAAGCGGAAATTTGTTTGCTTTTTGTTTGAACGCGCTAATCTTTAGAACTACCACTTGGATTATTATAATTATTTTTGCGTATTATAGCTCAGTCCTCGAGGAAGGTTATACGCTATGTAACATTACGCTACTAGCGACGAGGGCAGAGCAGTAAGCAAGAACGCGGGTGAAATCGCGCCGCGGAAAGAGAAAATAAATGGACTAATGGACTAAACTAAGAAAATAATAAACCAAATTAAACACACTTATTAATACAATAGACACAGTTGATATATAAGCAACATCTCTGTATTTGACATGTTAAGAATTAGTTGGCGAGCTTGATATACTGTTATAAATAGCCCTCATTGCTCTTGACCTTGGCTGCAGATGGTAAGGGTTTATTGTAATTGAAATGAGCAAGAGCTATCGTCTATGTATAGTATATATAAAAGAGTAAGTACTGCAAAGTTAAATTTAGGGTCGCGTATATACCTCAAAAGGAAAAAACGGGAAGGGAAACCCTAACAGGATTTAGGCTCAGCTGGCCCCTTGAATGTTGCACCTGATGGCGTAAATGTATCAACTCGCCTCTTAGAATATTAGATACCACAAATCGTCTCCAATTGTTAGTAAGTTAAAAGTACTGTCAGCACTCTAAGACCTTTATTACATCATCGCTGTCTACTCCTTTAGTGACAAAAGCCGTGATGCATATAAAACAAGTTAGTATTAACCCTGATTGGTAATCAATTATGTTTGCTGTTTAACAATAGCAAATTCTAGTTTTGATTGATGTTTATTTGTTCAGCAGAAATTAGGGCAATACAGTCTGTGGCATTGTATGCTCAACTAGCAACTTGTTTAGTTATGCATAGTTGATTAGTTATGCACGGTAACGAGCTCGAGGTTCATTAGCTGCATTATTGCATGTCAATTTAAAGTAGAAGTCACAAGATAAGTGCTGTATGACTGGCTATGAAAAACACGATTATACGTTCAGATTAAAGTTGTACTATATAATGATGTTGTACGACACCGTCAGCTGAACATTTATCTAGTTCATCTATGTAGCTCCATAAAGAATAGTTCAATCAAGAACTCGTACGATTCATTGTAACAAGATTTGGCTGAATAAAAAGGTCGGGCCTGACCGTCACTCCGTCTGTCTTATAAATCACTTTACATCTTCGCTGGCAAACTTTTCAATTACAAGCTTTGAGTGGAAATCTGTCCAGGATGTTGACAACAATGGATATGGTAGTTTGGACCGACTTGAAGAAATGCTAACTATACCTAACGGCCCTGATGGGTTTTGATGTGTAAAGGTACAACGTAAGTGTTGCAATTGAATCTTCAAATGAATGGTGATTGAGAGTAGTACTTGAGTTTTCTCTATTTAATTTCGAACTCTTTTTGGTTAATCTGTTGACAAAATCAAAATTATTTTAGAAGCCAAGTGAGAGTATATAATAACAGTATTGTTGTAAAGGTAAATCGATTATAAATAATTGTTATGCTTTTTGTTATTAGTTGTAAAATGATCTTATAGTTACGTAAACGTTACGCGCAACTTAAAGGAAATTCAAGATTAACTATGGACTTAAATCCTTTTTATTGCACAAAAATTGCACAAAGTGATTAATTAGGATGAAATAAATATTAAAAAAGAACTTTATTAAATACTGCATCAATGCTGCATTTGATACGAAACGATTTTAACACAAACAACACAACAAAACAGATTTGTATATTCGTGTGTATAATTTTGTTAGTGCTGTGTCAGTTTTTTTTAATGTAAGTAAATAACCGTATCCAAAGATATATCGGCATGTTTGCACATTCATGGCAACAAGTCTGTGCCCGTACCAATCTCAAGAAACACAGAGAGCCGGTGCTTTAATAGAAATTTGAATAAAATCAATTTATTTTAACGCGGGCCTCCGTTTATCGCACTCTTAATAGATTGCTGTTCGGAAAAAATAAATTAATTGAACTGTGACTTTCTTAAGTTTCTTATATATTGCCTGTTGCGGGGTAAATTATTGTAAGCTAAGTATTACTGTGGTTTTAAACTGGTTTTAAACTCGAAAGTTTTATTAGGTTTGAAGAAAGGACCCACGATTACTGATATGTATATGTATGTATGTAAGTATGTAGGTATGTATGTATTTGTCTAGTTGTAAGAATATCCTGCATTTCACGTCTTTTGGCTTAATGATGACGATGATGAACATCTAAAATATACATAGTTTTAAAACTTTTTTATTAATTTTTTATTTTCTTTTTTGATTCTGAACTAAGCTTTGAACGAAAACAACTATTTGTTATTGGATTTGCAATAAAGTGATGGACTCAATATTCTTTTTAAAAGAAATTACTTACGCTTTTCTTTTCTTTTTTTCAAGTATATTACAAAAAACGTAATCGCAGAATATTTGGTTTCATAACGTGACCTTTAGTAAACTTCTAGTTAGGTAATAGCTTAACACATGCGTTGTGTCCGTGGCAAGTTCTCGAAAGACATTTATCGCGGTTTAAAGACGAAGCTTTCTCTTGATTTTTTTAAGGTGCTGTATTACATGTGTCTGCACTATTAGAGCTTAACTGATGATACTGTTTTTTTTTTGATATGGACATAACTGTGTGTAAAAATTGCAGAAACAATGAATTTGTAAAAAAGTAGGCAAACGAAGCGCATAAGTATAAAAGTAATAATTTATGTCGTAAATTCTCTGAGAAAAATATTTATTTATTTCATATAGTTTTTTTAAAACATAAGTTTTTAAAACTTTTAAACAAAACATTTACTGTATTAGACCCCTTTATTAAAAACCTATTTAAAAAAGTACAAATATTACCCTTTTTCATTATCAATCTATCAACATAATAACCAAACTAAAAACTTAATAAAACTACATTAAAGCTCATAATTTATAATATACACTAATATACAAAGTGAAGTTTCTTTATATAAAACATTTAAGTTGGCACATAAATCACTAGTGGAGTCATAACATCGAGTTTATTAAAATAATTTACAATATGAATTTTGTTAGAGACTTCTTGAACAAACACCGAAGTGATGAATATTACAATTTATTGTTGGGTTATATAACTAAACAATTTTTAAAGAAAAACTATTAATAGAAAATAATGAAGGTTTATCTTAGCGTAGTTAATTGTATTCAATACTCTTACTACTACAAACAAAGTATTACAAACTAGTGGTCGTGTAAACTTTACTAGCACATGCAAACCATTCATAAAGGTGGTAGAAAATCAAGATAATACTAAACCATAGGATACTAGTGCAATTATAGTCAATTTTACAAGCCCCGCATAATAGACCCGCGATTTGAATGAATATTAATTAGACCGATTAGTTCAAGACCGCTTAGATATTACTGAAAGGATGCCACTTTTCCCCTAACTTCCTCCCTTTCCTTTTTCCTCACTTCTCTCAATCCCTACACCTACCCCACTCCCAGTAGGTAGACGGTTTTGCAGAGACCCTGGCGCAATGGAGCAATTCCAGAGACTCTGAGTAGTCCATGAGCGACAGTTACCACTTACCATCACGTGGGCTGTTTGCTGGTCTGCCACTGACGGCAATAAAAAAAAGGAAAACTTTTTGTGTCGTTGAGAATTCATTCCGGGAACAGCAGAATTGGTCCCGTCGCTATGAAGTTGATCGTACCTCTTTCTTCTTCGTCGTTACGCTCTTGGCAGAGCGGTCGTAGTCATCATGTCGTATTATTGGAGGGGGCAGATGACATTCGCCTCCCGATGTCTCGCCAGCTCTCTCTGTTGGAGGTCATCCTGCTGCATTCGTTTAAGGAGCCGCCCACAACAGATTTTATCAGGTCGGTCCATCGCATGGGTGACCTCCCGCGCGGTCTAGTGCCTTTTACGTTTCTCTAGATGACGAGGCGTTCTATGGAACAGTTCTCGCGTCTGAAAACGTGTCCGAAGAAGGTACCTCTTTATAGACAGCGAATTTACACAATGAACACAATGATTTTATTATATCATATTACTATTATTGCTGCCCTTCCTTAACCCACATCCCAAAAGGCTAACTCCCAATTAATGAAAACAATTAATGAAGCTGAAATTTTCCTCAATGTTCAGATCACGAAACAAAATCTTGTATAAAATAGGAATAGACCTGTTGCTTTTCTAATTAATTTCTTAGTTAAACTCACTTGAGAGAAAACGGTAGTGGACTTGTGAAAAAAATATTAGAAGTACGAGAAGAATATGTTTTTGAAGGTTCCGTGTTTACTTTTTAAAAAAGATAAATCCCCGGGTTCATCCCGGGCTCAGCCTATGTTGAAAGGAAACTTTATACACAAGTCTAATACGTGGAAAACAATGTGAGCTACACATTTATACAATATTATATATTTTATGCTAGATCATAAGTTAAATGTGTAACAGACTGTTTGTTTTTCCTAAATAAATGCAGTTAACGGACATAAACTTAAGCTCAGACTAGAAACAAATATTGAATCACATGGTTGTGTGTTCGATTTCCACAGGGCAAAGGTTTTTGGATAAAAGTTTGTTTTACCCACTATCTTTTAAGAATAATCACACGCATTTCTATTGTGCCACCGAGCAGACATTATATTATAAAAAAATAACCACGAAAAATTGTTTTTCTTTGACTGTGTATTTGTTGCTACCGGCAATTTTTTGATAGCATCTTAAGAAGTCTTTAGAGACACCAGTCATTTGAAAAACGAAAACGAAATAGTTCAGCTGTTTAAAAGTATGTATATCTATGCATTCTAGGACCGATAACGCAAGCAATAATTTATGCTTATTTTGGGTCTAGATAGCGTTGTGTGTAGTTGTTGTGATATTATTATTATGAGCTCTATAGTACCACGCTCGGCAGACGGCCACAGTAAGCTGATATTATACACAGCTAATGCTGCTGCCCTTTGCGTGGTCCCATAGCCGTCTTATAACACTCAGAGGTGAACTGGTTTTATATTCTAGAACAAAGAACGGACAATACGCTGTTCAATCACATTCATTCTCATCGGCCCATTATTATCCCACTGCAGGGAAAGGCCTCTTCTCATACAGAGAAGGTATGAGCATTGATCGCTACGCTTGCTCAAGGCGGATCGGCGATTTCAGACTTCCTTAGAAGTCCAGATTTTCTTACGATGTTTTTTTATTGCTGACAGTGGCAGACGAGCGAATGGTAACTGTCGCTCATGGACGACTCAGAGAGACTCTGAAACGAAACGCAATGGTACGGATACTACTACTCTTACGTCGACCTTCTATGAGAGGGTAGTACATCCTCGGTCGATCCGGCCCATTCATGCTGAAACCAGCGTGGATCTACTACCGTATGAATATTTTCCTTCACCGTTTAATTATATATTTAGGACTTATCTATCTCATTGAACACAGCATGGTTCCTTTAGTAAGCTTCTCTTAATTTATATTAATTACGACATTGTTATAATGATTAATAGTATTAGCGAATTAGCGATTAAATTAATTGTTAGTTCAAATATTTGTTACTGTTGTTAATTTGTTTGAAAGATATAAAAGGCAGGATCTGGTGATTATGCGAAAAATTCAAAGCATTTCGTTAACTAATTATAAAGAGAAAAGATTTGATTTTTTGTGTTTCTTTATTTGTTTGCAATAATTTATCTAAATACGTTACCGATTTGAAAAATGAAGCGGGTAACATATCGTCGTTGCGCCTGCAAAAGTCGCTATGTGATTTTTTAGGTATTTTGGTTTTTGATGCCATTTTCATCCTTATTCCCGTTGTAGTAAGGATCAAAATGGCATCAAAAACCAAAATAAGTAAAAAATTACATAGCGGCTTTTGCAGGCGCAACGACGATATGCTATATTTTATTATGTTTAATATTATTTTAGTAATTTTCAGAATTTAAATATTTGTAAATTTTTAATAAAAAGTATTTATTTGCAGATTAGCAATAAATATTTCGCAGACATACCTACGTAATACTGCAATCATATATTTTTATTTAGGCCTCTGTTGTGAGACCGAATAAAAATTTCATACCGAAGCAAAGCGGGGGCGAACGTTTAATATTGAATAAAGTAAATAATGAACATATTATTTGGTAATTCTAAAAGTGGCAGCAATAAATATTTTGTCTTGGCATGGACATGTGATGAAAAGATATCACACTCATGTGACTAAGAATGCCAATGTAGTAAAAAGTAAAACTGAAAAATCAGTGTAGCAAAAAGCCAACGTCACGCGGTATTCCCAGGCGGTCACCCATCCAAGTACTAACAGCGCCCGATGTTGCTTAACTTCGGTGATTGGACGAGAACCGGTATATTCATCGTGGTATGGACGTTGGCAACTGTTAGTCTTTATTACGCTATTATAATTGTAGCAGAACAAGAATAGAAAGCAAACCCGTCTATATTCATATGAAAGATAATTTAGCAATGTAGACGTCCTGTAGTGATTTTAGTTAAAGTTAGTATTAAAACAGACAGAATTAATTAGCAATTTTCACGCTTTATACTACTTAGAGAAAAGATTATATTATCGCCGAACATTTTCAAATGCGGTTGCGTATTTGTTAACAGAAATTTCAATTGTTTGTCTTGCTTTGTCTAATCCAACGGTTCATTAATTCATTTCAAAATGAACGGCCATGTTGCGTGCAAGAGATAATTGCTTCTAATGTACCTTATAAAAAAATAAGGCACGCAATAGACACAACTGCTCTTAACGAAGATATTAATATCGGTCCTATTTCTTAATCAGCCAAGCGGTCCCTGCTTATAAAAATACACAACACGAGAGATTTAAAGGCACAACAGAACAAAGTTGAACACACTAGCTGTGCCCCACGGCTTCGCAAGCGCGTAAAATATGTTTAGTTATATCCCTCGGGAACCAGATCGATTTTCGGGATAAAAAGTAGCCTATGTCCGTCTCCAGCACCCACGCACACACACAACTTTCAACTTTCGCATTTATAATATTATTAATAGAGTTTCCAAAAAACGAGTATCGTTTGAAATTATCACATACATAATGTACTTGAAACGAGGTTTAAAGACAGCATTGCAACGGCCTCGCAGAGTACCTGACATTGCAGAAGTCCATCACTGACAGTTACCACGAGCATCAGGTGGATCATGGCCAATGTACGCAATAAAACAAAAGAGAGTCCTAATTCTAGTGAGACATTACTTGGATAAAAAGAATAAAAAGCATGCAACATGGAGGCCTACCTCCACCTCTTACAGCAGTATTATATTAAACTTATTTTGTTTGTTGGAGTTGGTGCCAAGTAAATACTCAATAACTAAATACGATAAGAACCTTACTACAATAGCAAATTAAGATTGATAATACCTATAAGTACCTAGTTATTGTTTTATTTGGCACCAACTTCAAAATTATAAATTACTTATTTAATTATTTCTGATTAACTAAATCAAAATACGAATTACTTTGTGCTATGTAAATTTATTTTTTACTTTTTAGTTTCTTTAATGTTTGAAATCGGTTTTATTTTTGTTAAAAAATATTTTATTTTTCTTTTTTACCACCAAGGCTTTATGAGGTTGTGGTAGGGCCTCAGCGGATTGAAAACTTTTACAACAAATATGTCAGAAAATAAGTCGTGTCCCTAGAATCCTATACAAATCCGCATTGAAAAATATAGGTATCCAAATACCAATCTTTACATTAAGCAAACACTATGAACCCTAGCTATTTGCACGGCATCGCGACTCTATCCCATGTCAAACAACAAAATAAGAAACACCAACTTATAAATACCATCCTCAAAAAATTATAACACCCTTATTTGTTAAAGCATATAGTTTAAATTTCCTTAATATTGTTATGCTTTTGCTGACTGTACTTTTTGGTGGGTTAGATAAAAGACGTTTACAATTTGTCACAGCACGCCTTGTTAGAAGTGACACGGGTACCGTCAGCATCAACGTTTGTACCAACAAACATATCGGAAGGTATTCAAATCTTTGACGTTATACAGAATAACTGGTGCGCGACTGTTGTGCGATTATTGTCAGCGTTTTGTAGATGTAGGTCGCTGCCGTATAGTCACTTTAAAAATCGATGGAATTGGCCTGTACTTATCAGAGCTTAGCCACTTATATTGCAAAATATGGAGTAGGAGGAATATATCAAATTAATGTTTGATTCTAAGGTTTAGCCGCATTAGGGCTAATTCTCATTTTGGCAACCTACTCGCTAATGGACTACTTCTCATTATGGCCACTTCTCATTTTGGCTACTTCTGATTAGGGCTACTTCTCACTTGGGCTACTTCTCACTTGGGCTACTTCTCATTAGGGCTATTACTCATTAGGGCTACTTCTCAAAATTTGGGAATGGTTATTGAAATAAGTACTGTCTTTATGTATATAAACATGTTTATTCATTCATAAGAGATCAATTACAATTAAAAACATTATTTTAAGAATAAATCAATATTAATTGAACCAATGTAATAGGTAAGTATACAATATTATAAGTATTACTTCTTGTATTTACTTTAGTCTGGTTTGAAATTAACATTTATTTATTTATAATGTACACAAATCAATAGCTAAAGGATAGGTAAACATTACTAGGTGTCACTTCTTTTAATTACTTTAATTTCAATAAAATCAACATAAATCCACACAATAATCAACAAAATAGGTATATCTTTATATAAGCATAAATGAACACAATAATTAACAATCAGTATTAATTAGATTCCTATATATAAGAAGCTGGTAATAAGTCATTTTCTTTAAAAATGTAATAACTGTTATTTGACCATTTTTTAGTTTCGTAAGTACTTTTTTATACTTTTTGTCGAAATGAATGTACTTGTTATGCCGTTTTTTTTTTGTTTGAATATGGCTGTTCTTGAGTTTGGAGTCAAAATGCTTGGCTTCTTTTCGCAGCTTCTGTAAAAATAAAAATACACTTGGATGCTTGGGAATTTTCACATTTATCCGATGGTGCCACCCCTCAAGAGCGTTATTAGTGCGGTGGCGTTGTCCAGAGCAACTAAGAAGCGCAGGGTTCATTCTTGGATACCACTGTTTTGCAAAGTATTTTAAAAACGTTTCAAACATTGGTAACAACGATTTATTTTCAATAATCTCTGTTAGTTTTTGGCAACCCTCTGAAATATTTCTTGCGGGTAAAAGTGGTAAAATAGCTATTTTTCTTATAATCTGTCTTGTTTCTTTTCTTTTAGTCAAATTTAATTCTTTCGCCTTCTTCCAGATAGCTTTTTGATAGTGAAAATAACACCCAGTTATTTGCGCATAAGGGTACACGGTTTTTACCGCGTTCATTATACCTAATTCATAGTCACATTTAAAGTTGGTAATATTTATTTTCAATACACTTTTCATTATGTCGAAAAGCCTTATATACGTCTCTTGATTTTTATTTGGAAGTAACGCATACACTACAGGTACAATTTGTGTGCTTTTGGAATCAGAACATAAATCCACGTGTAAGGTAAAAAGTTGGTAGAACGGCTTGGGTACAGATTTAAAAGTGCCATCTGCAAAATATCGGAGGTTATGTTTACGTCGAGCGCGCCGCAAAAATTTTTTGGAAATATTTGATGCGAAAACCAATATTTTGTCGCTTTCTCCATCATCTGCCACTAGAAAATCATCGCTTAAAGCTTCAGGTATAGACACTTGAGCCAAATCTTGAAAAATCAGATGATCTGCATGTAAAAATTTTTTTCTCGCTCGGTACAAACAATCTTTTTTTTCATGAAAAGCCGGAATTGATGTTTTGGATGTGCTCGGTTCAAAGGTCAAATTATCTAATTTATTTTCAAAAATTTTTTTAATGCGTTCTAAATTTGTACATACTAATTCCTTGAGCGTACAAATTTCTAAATATACAGCATTTTTATCATAATCTGCCTGACAAGTATGTTGGGACTGCCTCATGATTTGGTTTTCAGTTTCATTCAAAGTAACAGATGCATTGCATTCCCTTTTGTTTGTACAACGCCACAAAACACTTTTATCTTGGTTAACTTTTTTAGTTTTATTGTATCTATATCCATTATGTAACAGAGCGTCGTTACCTCTTTGATTTTTCACAAACACAAGTTCTTCCATCTTTTCGAATAATAAACAACAATAATTGAGACAATTCACCGTTTTACGATCGATCAAAAAATAAAATTAAGGCACCCACACACTTCAGCATGAATGGGCCGGATCATCCGGGGAAGTACTACCCTCTCATAGAAGATCGACCTAAGAGTAGTAGTATCCTTACTACTGCGTTTCGTTCGGTGAGTGAGAGTGCCGGAGGCTCAATTGCCCCCCTTTCCTATTTCCTCACCTCCCTCATTCCCTTCCTCTAACCCCATTCCCAGCCGCCATAGTGGAGGCCACCATACCAGCAGTTTAAGACGATAGATTTTGGTATGGTGGCCACCACTTCTGGATTCCACTGACTGCTTACCATCAAGCGGGGTGGCGTCACTTTGGTAGGCTAATATAAAAAAAAAAAAAAAAAAAAACCCACATTTTCGATAACTTAATTTCCTTACCCACTTTTATGTACCCACATTTTAATCCTAATCAAGAATGTAACTTTTTATTTTTTAATAATGCATTCATAATGACAATTATTATTCTCGTGTATCTAGAACTAATGAATTATTAAATACAATGATTTCCTGGTGCATATACTTTATTATCTATAACTTATATTTATTGTGGGCGTATAAGATGGGTGTATTGTGCCTTTACTAGAAAATCGGGTAGGAATTAACAGATGGCGCTACGTGTACTACGCGCCGTCATATTGATTTGTGTATGTAAATATAAATAAATAAATGTTAATTTCGAGCCAGACTAAAGTAATTACAAGAAGTAATACTTATAATATTGTATACTTACCTATTACATTGGTTCAATTAATATTAATTTATTCTTAAAATAATGTTTTTAATTGTAATTGATCTCTTATGAATGAATAAACATGTTTATATACATAAAGACAGTACTTATTTCAATAACCATTCCCAAATTTTGAGAAGTAGCCCTAATGAGTAATAGCCCTAATGAGAAGTAGCCGAAGTGAGAAGTAGCCCAAGTGAGAAGTAGCCCTAATCAGAAGTAGCCAAAATGAGAAGTGGCCATAATGAGAAGTAGTCCATTATTGAGTAGGTTGCCAAAATGAGAATTAGCCCTAATGCGCCTAAACCGATTCTAATTTTAAAATTAGAAAAATATCAACATTATCAAAAACATGTTGTATTAATTATTTCTTAGCCCAAATCATGTTTTATTTTATGTTATTGTTCCTAGAAAATTCTCTGTCCTCAGTAGATACTCATATTATTTAGCCGGGAAAAGTTTATGCCAGAATATTGCTGAATCGTATAACCACTTTCAGAGGTTTGCTGTAGTCACTTCAATTAGTAGGTGTGTTGATTGCAGTCAGTTGATCTATGTTATGCAGATAACGTTGCTACCACTGTCCAACGATACCGAAAAGAAACAAAATGAGCAATTCATAATTTGCAGATTGCTATATCTAAATATGGTTGTGTGTTGTTTTCACAACCAGTAGCAGTTGTTATTTATGTGCTAAAGCCATTCATAGGTTATGTTACGATTCATGAGATTTTAGCTAATGACATCTATATGCTGTTTTGAGTAATGTGAAAATGTTCACGAGATTATTTCAAACAGATTTTATAATTAAATATTAAATGGCTTTTATTTTATCATCATTTATTACTGTCAACGTTACTTGTCATACTTCAAATGGGCGGCAATTGTATGTGTATACTTTTGTTTCTTGCTACTTAAAATTTGTTTGCTTAAAAAATGTTATTTTTATAATAACTCTAGTATTATGCATTGAAGAATAAGGCTTAGGTCAGTATAACTGTAAATATTTAGATGTTCAATGTTGGCAATGTAAAAATTACTTGATGAGCGAAATATAGTTAATATATTTTTGTCACGACAGTTTTTACAGAAAGCGGCAGAATGAAGAAGTGGAAGCATAGTTTCATTAGCAACTTTTGAAAAACTTATTTTCTAGCACTATTCGTAGTAAATAAATAAAAAAAAAGAAAGTAGGTACAGACTTTAGATGAAATGAAATAAAAAGTTATTATTCATTTACATCAGTGACACATAAGAACGTCAAATTAACAAAACAAAATGTCAGCTGATTAACCTACAGCTAGTTCGCTAACGAGTTACAACATGTAGAAGAAGCTCACTCTTTCTTGAGATATAATTACAAATAGCGTGCAAAGAGAGCGAAGAGATAATTTAGAACCTTAAAAAACTTCAGCATTTTTAGAAAACATACACAATTGAAAATTACTTATACTTTTTATATTTCAGCTAATTAAATCCAACATACTTCAATGTAATAAAAAATACTTTTTCTTTTAACTAAGTCAGATTAAAATAAAGTCGCTAACCCAAATTTAATCTAAAAACGAAATAGGAAGAAATCTTTTTAAGTGTAATGAACATTCAATTAGACCGAGATTCTTTATACACTTCGAAGCGTGAATGGACTAAGCTGAAAGGACGAGGCTCGTGTAAAAATAACGTAAAACATAAATAAAAAAATCTTTTAACACCGCTTTAAATTGTATATCCAAAAACGAGACTACAATCTTAAAGCAAGATTGGTTGAGTTGAAATTCGAATGACGTGACAACTTTGATGGGTATGTTTAAATTGGTAGATTTGCGAGTAAGGAGGGAGAAGCACAAAGGCGTCCGAGCCCATATTCATGCAAGTCCGGATGAAAAAGTTGGTACAATACGAGGCGCGTCATTAGGGAGTGCTCGGTTGAGTGTGGCTAAGTGGCAAGTTTGTGTGCTCGCGCCGGTAGCGACGAGCGTTCGAGCTACGAGTCGACGAAGAATTTTGTTGTCGAAATTTTAGAATGGTTTACATTTTATAGTAATTAGATATTTTATTGGATTGTTAATGGTTTTTCAAAGTTTCAAATTCAAATTAAAGATATATAAAAATGTCCGCATTAAGGTTACTGAAGAGTGGATGTGTTCTGTTTCAGAAGCGTTTTGAGCAGTATTAAAAACTTGATTGTGTTATTTTTAGCAGCTTTTTATTTAAACTGTAATTTAAAGGAGAAATCTTGTAGACCGTAAATAGTTGCTTTTAAAAGTTTTTTCTGTTTTTGATTTCTTCAAGTTTGAAATCCAATCTTAAATTATTTCAAAATACTTCTTTTTTATTTCTTTCTTTTTGCATTGTAATGTTCACAGACAGCCAATCTAACAGGGGCACTAAGTGCCATTGACGCTTCGTCTCGTTTTAAAATAGGCTTCAAACCTCTCGAGTGCGTCGATCTTGCCTGTTTCGTTTGGCCTCACACTCGATTCAAACGATTTCTGTGTAGTGATGGGAAGAGAGATTCAAAATAATAAATTACTTTTTCTTAATTACCTACTGCAACTATTTTATATATATTTTTAGTTTAATTTTAATGTGCATAATGTCTCTTTTAAAAACATAACTTTTAAAAACATTAGGTAAAATAAATACTACTTAAGATATTTTTTTAAAAGTACAATTGAGATCATTCATCTGCCGTAAAACTAAACTCATCTATTCATGAGACATTGCTAAAGATACACAAACAAGGTGCTCCCGACCGTAAGAAAAGGCAAGAAAAGTAAGGCTCCAGAACGAGATAATTAAAACTTCCATGCTCTCACATAGACTAAACGAAAAAATAGTATTCCGTACTTTATAACAGGGATTTCCTCCATCCATATATTGTGTCCCATTCGTATAATTTATCGTATGGTATATTAAAATGATTATTACTACAATGGGATGGCCATGGTTATTACCGCCAATACATAGTACAGGAAAACAATTGCGGGCTTCGGTTATGCGGCATATTGCCGTCGAATAAGTTCAGTTGATGTGCGGCTATTTACCGTTTCGACCTGATTTATAGTTATTTTTAATTGAATTTTCTCCATAAATTCATTAAATATTAATGCTTATATTTTTATTATTGTATTTATTGCCGTTAGAGCAGAAAGTTTGCATGTGATGACTTGTAGACGTAGCGTAGGATCGTGCAGTTTATATTCTGATGAGATTTTAAATAATGCAGTGTTAATAGCTTTGTTGAGCTATAATTATCAAAATATAACCCTGACTGAAACCTCGAAAATAGTAACTAACAGTTGAATGGTGTAATTTAGTACCGATCAACTAAAGATAGCTAAAAGCCTAGTCCTTTAGCGGAAGCCCCTAAATTTCTTTTCACAAATGCTACTGCAAGTAAAAGATTTTGTACCTAACCTATTGAAATGAAACCTGCCACAGTGAACATAAAGTCGTAAGTTCTTAATCGGACACGTAGGTTCCAATGTGACTTTATTCTTTTCTTTTTCTCTTTAAGTGCATGTTTAATACAATTTAATACTATGATTTGAAGCATAATTTATCTAATAGCATAGCTATTTTTAATTTAGCGTATAATAATTATATTTTATTGTACACACCAAATAACAGATACAAGTTAAAAAGAAATGATCTCTTCCAGACAATCTTCGGATGGATTTGCAGATCGGAAAAGCAACAGTTGATGGTGCAATATAAATACAATTTATACTATATTTAAACCAATTTCTTATGCAATATCCGCAATATCTACCAATTATGTAGCACATCACTATACTCAAAGAAACAGCTACCATTTGATGTGGCGCGGAGCCGATTCAGATTTGACTGTCATCAATAAAATATATCAAGTTACGAGTACATATAAAATATGTACCTAGAAATTGGTTGAAGCGTGATTGAATCAATGAAACGGAGAATGGAAACGATAAAATGGTTATATGTACTCATTTTTACTGATATGTTCTTAGAAAATATCGTGATGCCTGATCAAGTAAGGCAGTAGGATAATATTTGTATTACAATTGAAAATTCTTTATTGTCCTCCAAATTATTTTCTACCCTACTGTAGAGTAAAGACCTATTCTTGTATTAGCTTTCTGCTGTGCTTTTTCACCCACTTCTTTGTTTACTGCTCTGCTCCCGTTGCCAGTAGCGTGATGTTACGTATGCCTATAACCTTCCTCGAGAACTGGGCTATCATACGCAAATAAGATTTTTTTAATCCGACTGGTAGTTTTAGAGATTAGCGCGTTCAAACAACCAAACTTTTTAGCTTTGTATATTAGTATAAATAGAGAAACCTAAAGCATTTCTTTTACACATAAAAATATATTCAATAACAAAACTAAACAGCAACATAAAATTATGCCGTTTTTGTCAGCAACGTCACCAACCTGCAAGCGATATGACGTTCAGCCAAATACGAAGAACTGCACAACTTAAGATCAACTTTAACTGTAAGTAAATAGAGCTGATATTTTATTAATGTATGTGCTGCACAAATTATAAAAAAATCTAGGGTTGAACTGCAAAATTACTGAGGATATGTGTTTCAACGTTGTGAAATTAGATGTTTTTCAGTTTGAGAGTTCGGTTGATTAAACGTCAAACGTAATGTATTAATACGATGCATAGTTAATACAAGGTGTACGCAGGTACAAGAAGAATATAAATACGGTAGTAGATCCACGCTGGTTTCAGCATGCATGGGCCGGATCGACCGGAGAAGTACTACCCTCTCATAGAAGATCGACGTAAGAGTAGGATCCGTGAGTGAGAGTGCCGGAGCCCCAATTTCCCCCCCTTTTCCTCTTACCGCACCTCACTCATTCCCTTTCCCTACTTTATTTCCAGCCGCCATAGTAGAGGCCACCATACCAGCAGTGCCACCACTTCTTTTTCCACTGACTGCTTACCATCAGACGGTGTGAAGGTAGGGTAATATTAAGAAAAAGAAGAAAAAAGCGTATTCTATATTCTCAAATTTATCTAACTACTAGCTTGCTCCGGCGCGGTTCACCCGTTAAGTTACATCTTTGTTTACTGCTCTGCTCCCGTCTCCAAAGACCAGAGCGCGAGCACATCTTATAGTTGATAGCATTGTTATAGTTTGTACGTTGTATGTACTTATTGTCTCTGGAATAGATTTGTTTACCAAACAGTTGTAAAGTCTCTTCTTTACCCCACGAACCATTCGACGCTTCGGGAACACTCGTCCCGAACATTGGCATGATGTTACATAACCTATAACGCTCCTCGAGAACTGGGCAGTCCTACGCAAAAATAATCATTCAAATCCGACGTGTGCCGCGTTTAGACAAACTAACTCTTTATATAATAGTATAAATATAAATAGAAAAGAATAATATTTTGACGCTATTTATATTCAATAAATAAAAAAAATAAAATGATAATACAAGTTAGAACAACTCTGTTTACATTTTCTTTTACACTGCAAAGTCTCTAAACTATTAAACATTTCAGTGTAATCTTCGAGGCTGTTAAAATTTAATTAAACCATAAGGTAACCCTGCAAACATGAAACTAGGTTACTGCTGACAGGTAGTATTTTCAGTTAATTAGTACGATTTGTGAGTTTAACTTGAAAAAAACTAGCACGCTCTGACGAATCAACGATGTTGGAAATTTTATTTACTGTTAAATATTGCACCTAAGTATATTGAATTTTTCAAATTTAATGTTTTAACATTTGCCTGTTTCAGTTAATCGTTAGAGTATTCAGAGCGTGATGAGTTGTTTTGAGTATTCGAAGTTACTGCTCTTGTTTTATTAATGGTTTTATTGATGGTAGGTATCTTATCGATATAGTAGTTTCAGGGTTCCTATGTCATTCTATCAGAAGAATAGAGGTACAGCGTTGTCCTTTTTTATGTGGTTGCAGCGGTACTATTGAACCAAGAGAATCATGACCCACCATATGCTCATTTTGGCACTCAGTCTAAATGCAAGTAGATTGAAATTTGCCTGACGACAGATTTCCTTGACAACGAGCTTGTTATAATTTTATTAGACACTGACATTTTACTGAGTACACTGTTATGTTAGTATTAAAAATGTCCTAAGTGCATTATTACACGATAGATCTTACAAGTTTGACAGTTTTAAGCGAAATATCAGCAAAATGGATCTTGATTCAGTTGGTTCGATTGTAAAAGAAGATATTATGGGTAAAGCCAACAGAACTACAAAATTTCACACAGTCGGCAATTAAGAAAGAAGGTACGGAGATGTTCATCTATTAAACCATTACCGTAGTGCAAGATTAACATCATGTACCATTTCGTTCTACAAAATAAACTTGCTACATGTACAATAACTGCAGCATTCTATTAATAAAACCAATAGAAATTCTGCAAATCATCGTTAAAATTCCTCATTGGCTACTTTAAAGCTTTAACGGCCAGCTTCAAGTGCTATAACAAAGTACACTTAGTATAAAATCTAAATGAGCTGAAAAGTTGCGAATATTAAAAAGTAAATGAAGAATAGACCGCTGCTCACAGCAAATTTAAAGAACACTGTACTGCCTTCGCTGTTTTGAGGAGCTAGAGAATTCGGAAACGACAAAAAGATTGGATGCACACTGATAATTAAGTAGCTCTCCGTGGCACGGTTTCGCCTGCGTCTTTGCTTACTGCTTAGCTCCCGTTGCATGATGTTTCATAGCCTATATATAACCTCGAGAACAAGGCTGTCATACGCAAAAATATTTTTTCAAATCCGACTGTTAGTTCCAGAGATTAGAGCGTTTATACAAACAAACAAACTCTTACGCTTTATATAATAGTATAGATATAGTTTATATAAATAGTATAATAATTAATTTTGTAACTATGTTTGTAATTGCAAGAAACAGAAATTTCATTTTCTGAATTTAAAGTCTTTTGCATTTGAAGTCCGGCTGATATTTATATTAACATTTTATAAGTACCTACACTAGACGTACGCGCTCGCTTTGCTTCGGTATCAAAAAGTTCATTCGGTCTCAAAACAAACGACTATCATAGCAATAGTGATGTATTGCTATTATTCAGATTTATAATTTATAAAATATTAATATTTTGAAAATGACTGAAAAATATGATAAACATAATAAAATATAGCCTTTGTTACCCGTTTTATTTGTAGCTTTATAAGGTGAAATTATTTTTAAATCGGGTACGTCTTAATTTAAATCGAAACAAACATACAAAAAATCAAATCTTTACTTGTTATAATATAAGTTTAGATTCATCATTATGTCGACCTATTACTATCCTACTGTAGATAAAGGCCTCTTCTCATACAGAGAAGGTATTTTATCGCCACGCTTGCTCAAGGCGAATTGGCAATTTCAGACTTCCTCAGAAGTCCAGGTTTCCTCACGATGTTTCCTTAACCGTCAGCCAGATAAACTAAGAGAGTACCTAATGATTTGAAAAATCACATTGATACTTGCCTGGATTTGAACCCCAACCTTGTGTTTACAAAGTGGGTGCTCTCACCACTGGACCCTTACGAGTTTACAATTACAACAAAATTGCGTTTTTACAGGCCGCATTTTCTTCTATACATCCGTGACCTCCGTCAAAACTTTACAGGAGAGTAGTTAAAATTTTTCTTAAAAAATACTGCGCTACCAACTCAAAACCCTCTAATGGAGAGAACCATTAAACATTCATCGATTCCTAATTTATCTTACTTCTTTAATTGTTCTTTCTTTCCAAATCGATAAGTTACTCGAGAATTTTTTCATTCGATTACAATTGATTCGAAACTCGGTAATGTCGTAAGTCTTGATAATAATGCTTTGAACTTTTTAAAGTTAGATATCGTATTGATGGGCCTAATGACTTTTTGGAGTATTTTTTTAATCGATCTTTCTGAATTTTATATAGAATGGTAAAACTTCGAAAACATTTTGGTTTAATGACTTGTGAAATGATATTTCGGCCAAATAATCTCTTAGGCTTACAAGTGAACGCAAAAATTGTCAAACTCAAATTTATTTACATAATTATGCATTACATTTTGTATGAATTAACTTTTTTAAACTATGTATAAAACATAAAAATCATCAAGACTAATTTTCACTTGAAGTCAGCAAAAATAGCTAACAATTTTGAGTAAAAAGAAGTAGAAGACAAATTAGATCATGTGAACGAAATTTATGAACACAAAATATCCAAAAAGCAAATTAGCTAGTTTGTCTGTAGTAACATTAAATGTTATGGATTATATGGGGCTTGTAAAACTGAGTGCACCTACGAAATTTTATCTCTGCATCACCCAAAGGTTGACTGCTAGACAATGTCTCTGGCAATAAGTCCGCCTTAGTGCCTTATTTTTTTGCCAAAAGTTTATAAATGTATAAAAGTGTAAAATAAAAAAAAACAATTACTTAAGTAATTACCAGGATACGAGTATATTACCGGCCTTGTGAGAATAGCTTGTCCACAAGCGTAGAAATGAATAAAAACTTTCATGTTTCCTTTACAAGGTGGAGAGACAATTGTCAAACCAATGAGAGTTCTTTGAAAAATTTTTCGCGCTAGCTGGCGCCACTTTGGTAAAAGGTCTTCTATTTTGACAGCGCTATCAAAACAAATATTTTTCAGTGGTCATTTCGGAAATTTTAATGTTTAATTTACAAAATGTACATGTTAAGGACAAAGGAAAATTGCTGAGAGGGTTTTCTAAAATGACGACCACGAGGTGGCAGCACCGACTAATCAGGTGTAGCTGTCAAGCGCTTTTTGAAAGTTTCAAAAAGCGCTAGACAGCTACATTGGCACACATTTACACAGCCTCTGATTGGGCCAATGTGAAGTGGCGCCAGCTGGTGGTGAAAATTTTCCTACACACCCTCATTGATATTACTTACATTCTTTTTGATACCACAGGAACAAAGACTAATGTGTCATCCACAAAAATAGAAGACAAAATTTGACAGTGACACCAAGCGGTTGAAAATTTTCCAAATTTATTGTTGAATTTTTGTACAACGTATATTTGGTACAGTTAATGGTTGATGGAAGGCTATCCTTATCAATACCCGCCGCCGTACCCGCAATTATCACCAGAAGCAGAATACCCTGATCATGGAGATGGTTTTGGTGAATATTACGGACTTGCACCTTTGAATGAAGATCGGGGAAGGTCAGTCAAATATTATAAGATTGATAACTCACGGTAGAAGATAGCTAAAACGTGATTTAAAACTAATACCTTTATGTGTTCAAGATTTATATTTCTAGAACTTAAACCATAAGTGTGATGGAAGAGATTTGATATTCTAATTAAGCTCAGATAAAATAGAGTTTTATGATACAATAATAGCATTGAAATATGTAGGTATGCGTTGATAAATTTTGCAGTGGGTGAAGCTATGAATGTGAAATGATGTGATTTTGTCGATTGTAAATATAGGAAGGTGATGTCAGCTACTCGTAGGATGAAGTCCTCTTCAGTAACGTGGCATGATAATCAACTCAATTTAAACTAATCACCTATAAGAAATTCAATAGCATAATGTGTCCTGCCTTTCTTAAAATGTGTCACTAAAATAAATTAATATCAATTCCTATTAATACTTCTAGGAGAAGCCGTTCACAGCAGCGCCCGCGCAAAAGTAGAGAAACCAAACGTGCTCGTTCCAGGACTGATATAACAACAAAATCACGGTCGCGGTCACACTCGCGTTCGCGGTCGCGGTCGCGTTCGAAATCGCGGTCGCGATCGCAGTCGCGGTCGCTTTCCCATGCAAGAGCACCCAGCAGCAGTCGCAGTCAATCGGGGACTCGTCAAAAGGAGTTTAATTATAAGGAGCCCAGATTTCTAGATGCTTTCAGATTGTTGTATCTTACCTGTAAGTATGATGGTTCAATTCTATTTATATAAAACCTGAGGTCTTTTAATACTTAAAGAAAAACCTTAACGAGTTTGAGGTTTAAAAACACATTAATGATATTTTAGAGAGGTATAGGTTGATCTTTAAACAAGTAGGTGATGTGTTGACAAATTGCACAATTACAAGCACCCGTAACCGACGATGTGTGTATGAAAAGATTAATGAATATTGAAGAGGCAAAAGAGGTATGTTTGGATCATAGCAAACGGCGTTCTATAGTCTCTATTTACCCCATTAATGGGAGACAGGCGTGAAGTTATGTATATATGTATGTAAATAACTTCAATTAACTGAGGACCGCCTGCCAAGCGTTTTGAATATTGCTAACACTATCACTTTTTTTAAATTGAATGTGGTTTTAATCTAGTTATACAGAAAGCAACAGTTTGACTAAGCCCGTGACATTGCAGAAATTGCCTTGCTGTTGCTTGGTTTACCATCATAGTCAATACAAACACGGTCCGACATGAACATCTAAATGATGTGACTAGTAATAAGTTTATCTATGTCTATTAACTATCAAATATCTACTAAAGCTAGTAAATTGTTTTAGCAAGCAAACACAAAAGGAACCCATCAAAATTTCTAGCAACAAAGAAGCGTCAGGATCGAGTCCAAGAGATCCTAAAGAGCGATGGCCTTGGCACTAAACGATGGCGCTTCTATCCAAGGGTCAAAGCAACCAGTGAACCTGCGGTCGATGTTGCTGGGTGCAGGGACAATTGTGATCAAAGAGTTAAGGTAAATAATATATTCGTCTTATAACACACACAAACAACTTAGAATCCTAAATCGAAGTTATCTAATCAAAAACTTTCGGTACTTAGCTTGGAGTGCAATGCGTATAGGCATTAAAGCAGTGCTTCAATATCGAAACTAATCCTTGTTCTTGAAACTAACTTCAAACTTCATCTAATCCTTTCAAATGGAAGAGATAAAGATCAAGGTTTGGATAATCCAGAAATTCGTTTCTCATTCATCTGCCTTGTTAAAAAAAGCCTTTTTAAAATAGACCTACGGTGTAAGTCCATGCTGGTTTTAGCATGGATGGGCTGGATCGACCGAGGAAGTACTACCCTCTCATAGAAGATCGACTTATGAATATTAGTTTTCATGCTAATGTGTTTCGCTCGTTGAGTGAGAGCGCCGGCAGCCCAAATACCTCTTCGGTCCTGTTTCGTTTCCCTTTTCCTTCCTTCATATATCCATCCTTCCCAACCTACTCCGTGGTCGGCAACGGCTTGGTTGTGTTTTCTAAGCATTATTAATTCTGCGATGCTTGGAAAGCACAGCCATCTCTATAGGTTACGGTTACCACTTACCATCAGGTGGTATGCTTGTTTGCCACCAAAGTTGTATAAAAAAAACACTCAAAAACAATATAAAGTACTAGTATTGAACTACCTATTGGTTTTAGCTCATACAGTGATTGTCGATATTCTTTAATTGTATGAGAAATCCCGTACTAAGGCCCAAGCCGTGTATTCTAGAAGAATAACAAACATACAATAAATGAACATAAAGTATAACCAAGCCATTTTCATGAATTTTTCCCTATGTTCCACTCTGATAAACTGAAAGCTGGTCAACTATTTCCTAACTTGTTTCCTAACGGCTCAATTATTTGGTTGGTCGATTAAGAAATAATGGAATAAAATATTTTTTTCCTGACGGAACCAACCATCAATATATAACAAATGTAACTTCGACGTTCATTTGTATTATATCAATAAAATACAAATGAACGTCGCCAAAACAAGAGACTATCGGCAAGTGATCACACATCGATAGTGCTTGTAATATTAATGCGAGCGATTTTCGACGACCTTATTGACATTTTTCAGGCTATATTACTTTGATATATGTTATTAACGTAGTGGGCAAACTTCTAGAAAACTGCCCAATTTTAAAACGTCAATTAGGTCAAAAATGGTTTGCTTGTTCCTTGAATGATATTTTGATACCAAATACAAAAAAAGAATAGATTGGCATTTTATGGATTGATTTTGATATGTTTCTTTTCTCAGGTGGATGGTGAATTCTTCAGAAAATACAAGCGAAGTAAGAAAGTAGACTTAGACGCACCTATCGCGAAGCTCAAGTGGTGGGAATTGATATTTTATAAGAAGCTAGGATTTATTGAAGCAGTCTGATTTATTAGTATTTTGTATTTAATTAAATAATTGTACCTTTTTAAATGTTCACTTCTTTACTTTATCACATTCATGCCCTAATATTGCTACTCATTAATTAGGTGAACTATTACGTACTAATTTCTAAATCTGGTAAAATTGCCTCTGTCTGTGGATACCACACAAGGCGAGTCCTTAAGAATATGATGCAGCTGAATCTGATATAGCTAACAAGCACTTCAGCCTATTATAGCTGAAGCAACGGCGTGACGTTATATACCTACCCAATAACCTACTGAAGTACTTATATAAAGGTAATCTCATTTATTCAAAAGCTTACTATTCGCAAAGGTAAATCTTCCTTGGTCTTCAGAAAGCCGTTGACCACTCAATTTCTTCATAAATATTGCAAAGCTAGCCCGTTAATCAACATCACAGTCCACAAACCATTTTTTTTCTCTCGTCAATTTTCCGCACGATATCCCCACCATTCGGCTCTAATTTAAAACTTTCACTGTTTTAGACATGCCATTAGTTCCCCAATCCCGTGTACTGGATTATGATGAAATTTATGGCCTATGTATAGAATTGCTTTTCTTATTAGCTGGGGTCTTGATGAACGTTTTATTTTATTGTATTCTCAGGCACAGCTTTAACTTAATGTTACTACTATTATCCATCTTGCATCCTTGACACCACCGTCTTGCACCACTGGTGGTCATTTTTAGGTCACTCTACTAGTAATACATATTAATACGGACAACAAGAAATCGCTCGGGAAATATCTAGCAGGAGTGCGTTTTACTCGTCGTATTATTTAAAGCAATCTTATTAACGTTTTTGTGTAGCAGTATACTACCAAAATCTTCAAATACAAATTTAGTGAGGCACATCTGCCTTCAAAAGTACATTGCAATACATTTTGGTTTTAGTTTATTAAGATTTGGTTGGTTAAACAAAGTCAGGCCGGGGCTGTGAATCCAATTTATTTATAGAGGGGTACAAACTAACCCCTAAGACATTAATAAGATTGTTAGAGTACACAATTCGTATGCAAAGTCGTAGCCAAAAAAAATTTTATTTTTTTCTCTATTAAACTATAATAAGTTTATTTTTTGACCGACTGCCGAATTCAAAGAGCGTAATGTTTTTTGAGCGTATGTATGTGGGTATGTATGTCTATTTCTTGGGCACGCTCTACAGCCTAAATGTCTTGATGGATTTTAACGTATGAGGTGTCATTAGATTCGTATTGATTCTGGGAGTGACATAGAGTATATAAAATTTCAATGTAGCGTCAGCAAAAGAAAAAAAAATACTTGCGATACTTGCTTTTACGATATTTGACTTCAAAAGATCCACAGTACTTAGTTGTGTCTACGTAGCTGGTCCATGAGGAACACTTGTTAGGTACTCGCCTGGAAATCCAACAACCTTATTTATAGAGGCCGACAGTCTAACCACATCCAGTTCATGACACAATGAATTGGGTGGAATAAACCAAACATTCCAGAAATACTGTGATTATTAAATGACATCAATTAATTAACATAACATACCAAATAAAAACAGTTTTTGCCCTCTTATTATGTGTCAATATACATTATACCCAATTAAAAAGCCTTAAAACACATTATCATTCATAACCGACTTGCTTTCAAAAATAATAAACATGGACAAACCTGTCACTCCCTGAGCATTAAATAAGAAATAAAAAGTTTGCGTGTTAAAAATATATTGAAAGTTAACAGGGGGTAAGCAGGAAAGGGCGTAATAAACGGAAACAATTATTTTTTATAATAGGAGGGGTTAGTTAATACGCAAATAAAGAAAACCGACTGACAGATCGATTAGGTGTGTTTTATGGCTATGACTCATTTATTTTGTTATATGCTGATGAAATATTGGTGCAATATATCTTATTCATGGAAGTCGGTTTATTTCAGCCCATCACCGACTGTTGAACAGTTACTTGTTGGTATAAAGGCATGCATTAATTCGATAGAAACTTTTTCCCAATTATTATACTACGCAACAAGCCCTGTGTTGCCTCAAACATTCATATTTTACAAATATTATTATCATCATATCAATTGAAAGATCGCCACAGTTTCGTTACCTTGACTGACCATGAGTTGCCTCATCCATCAGTAGCCAACTACCTGAAACATAAGTAACAAATACAAAGAACCCAGATTCTGAAAATGTAATATAACTTATACTTAGACGATTCAAACACTGTCCCACACCACGGAGCGAAGTGTAGGCATAAGTATTCTTGCTTTGTTTGTAGGTAAGTATGTCTCTTTATAAACAAATCACGCGTGGTGCAACAAACTGAAAACGCACTCTCACGCGGTGTCAGCTCTCAAAGCGCCATTATCTAGATATTGTATGAAAACTAGTAGCGCTTTGAAGGCGCTTTTAAGCTATTTTGGGTTTGTCATTGTCCTACCGCTTTCCTTCAGCAGTGGGCCTTCGGAAATACTTATAGTTTCTCGTAGTCCCACTTAACAGAGTTACTATCAAAAGCTACAGGATTTAAGAATTATACAAGTAATAATAATAATAATAATATGTGGACACTATCACACACTGTCGTCTAGTCCCAAGCTAAGCAGAGCTTGTGTTATGGGTACTAGATAACTGAAATATAATACATATACATACTTTTTTTTTGTAAATACATACTTATAATACATAGAAAACACCCAGACTAAAGACAAATACAAATGTTCATCACACAAATATTTGCCTTCCGCGGGAATCGAACCCACGACACCCGGCGTCGCAGTCAGTTACACTAACCACTAGACCAACGGTGCAGTAGAGTTTCTTGTTTACTTTCATAAACAAGCTCCTAGTTATAATTTTAATTCATCCTTCTCTCGAGGGAGGGGAGGTACTCCTTTATATTTGCATTCAACTCGAACGCTCCGGGTAACATTTTAAAGTAATTGCAACCGTGATATTTTATATAAATACATTTATACAGTTGCAAGTTGAATTATCTAATGTTTTCATAATTTAGAGTAGTTCTAATTTGTGTCGGAGATTTTATGAATTTAAAAACACTATCATTTTTATTTTAAACAGCCAGTTATAATCTCGGCTTGAGTGTGGTTTTCAATAACACTTATTGCAGGAAAGATGTAGGACGAAAATGTGATAAACCTACTTTTCTTCAGCTATACATTTTTACCAGGTTACGCCAAGCGCGTATTAACCAACACCAAATATGTTTCGACCATAGTTATTTTATAATAATTTAATTCAAATTTTAATCTAATACGTGATTGAGACAAATCAGTAATTTATGATAGCCATTGTTTGGGGCTGCCCATGCCATTAAACTAAGAGAAAAAAAAATAGTCTCTTTCCCCATCGATTTAAAGCTACATCTGGCAAAAAAGTAGCAAAATGCCGCTTGATTTTGCCAAATTAATGGCGTTCGACACTAGGACCCCTGTCGTGAGCTTGGAATGTTGCGAGCAGGATAAGAAAAAGTAAACTTTATTATATAACCATTCTAATATTATAAATGCGAAAGTAACTCTGTCTGTTACGCTTTCACGCCTAAACCACTGAATCGATTTTTATGAAATTCGGTATAAAGGTAGAATAGACTTTGGAGACCAACATAGGAAATATTTTATCCTGGCAAAATTGTTGGAAGAAGTTGAAATAGAGAATGACAGTTTGTATGAAAAATGCGATAATCGACATTGACTCGGGCGGAGTCGCGGGCAACTGCTAGTTATTATACTTAATGTTCCCGTATATACAATTAAAATTTAATATTAACTCATGCATCTTCCTTAATATTATTTTGTTGTTATCTGATAAGATGATCAGATTAAAAAAGTGAACTTGATTTCAGTACCTCACATATTTTTTTTAATTTTGCGACAGCGTACAAGCCCTGTGTCGCGGATGACTTTATACCGTTGAGACTTGATGGTAAGTAACATGACTATGCTCTCTAACCAATTCAGTTACTATACATCTGTGCCATAACCTACCCATGCTTCTGATAGATAGGTAGGTACCATTAAATTTTAAAATCAATACTATTATTGATTTAGACTTATTATATACTAATATTATAAATTCGAAAGTAACTTTGTCTGTCTGTTCGTCTGTTACGCATCACGCCTAAGCCACTAAACAGATTATGATTAAATTTGGTATAGAAATATACTAAACCTTGGGGAACAACATAGGATCTTTAGAAACAACATACACTACCTTTTATCGAACAAATCGAAAAATGGCTTGAATTGATTAAAATAGGAGATGAAAGATCGCATGAGAAATCGTCAACGTAGAATTTTTTTTTTGCGATGACTGACACTGGCTTGGGCGCTGCTTCGGGCATCAGCTAGTTTTCATAAAAAAAAATATTCCAGGTCGTTGAAATGTCGTTCTAAATCATAATAATATCACTTTTTATCGTCAAACTAAAAAAAAATAACTTACATTCCTGTATTACAAATCCAAGGATGTGAACCCTCCCAGCCAGTGGTGCAAATAAAAACATTAGATATTTACACTTGATCAGTTTTGCGCCCTTTCGCTTAATGCGTTTAGTTTAATGACCCTAGAAATCGTTAAAAAGGTCCAATGGGACAACGGTTCACATATTAATTTGCCACTTTCGATTTAAAATCTTTTTTGTATAAGCCATTAAGTAAGTAAGTATATACTTAGTTTGTTTAGGATTTTGTGTATCCGTAAGCCTAATTTCAAAAGTTAAAAGTAGATAAGAGAATTTAATAATTATCGAAAATAACACATTGTAATTTATCGCGATTTATGACGATCTTGTCTTACATATCATTGTGACCGATACAACATAGGACTGGGCTACAAAATAGGTAGAGCATTTCAGTTTTTAAACGCAAAACAGAAACAGAATAATAAATGTACTTACATAGACGAATGTTCTCAAAGAAGTAGCGGTCTTCTTTGAGAACATTCGTCTGGTGGTGGTTTTTACTAAAGTCAACAAAAAAAATATTTTTATCTTTATTATTAGTTTAGACGCAAAGACCCTATGTATAATATTTTGTTTGTTTGTTTGCGACGACTTAACTAAAAATCTACCTTACCGCTTTAAAAAATCCTTACATATTATAGAAATAAATAAAGTGGGCAACATAGACTATTGTTTTTTCTTTTTTTTAATTTCTATATTTAAAGCGTCTTTGTAAATTTGAATGATGTCATACAACTCTATTGCACAGATTTTTTCCTTAGGCGTGTGAGATCGAATAAAATTTTTGATACACACGCGAAGGGAATACGTCTAGTAATTCATAATTAATACCAATAGATGTGTATGTCCTTGACAATTTGACTCTTATTGTACCTATAAAAGTACCTACGACTAACCTCTCTATTAAGAGGTATGAGTTTCTCCTCTTCTCGTCAGTCCTCATATTTCATATGAAGTACTTTGAGCTAATATACTGTACATATATTCTGTTTTTAAGTATTCTTAAGTGCTCTAAAAGTGCAAAGTTTAGCTAGTGTATGTAATTTATCCTTAGTTCAAAATATTACGTGACTGCGGGTGGCAAAACGTCTTGGAAATAATAGCGAAATGTTTAGAATATAATAATATATTAAGTTTATGAGAATGATATAATATTTAACTTATGAATATACAAATAGACACTCATAATAGGTAGGCATAAGATAGCTTTTACTAGAATTTGCTAGCTGGCTATAGGCCTCTTTAATTATAGAGGAGTTATTAAGATATAAGATAACTTCACCCAATAAAAGAACACGTCTAGTGTTATGCTTAAAACTAAAATGTGTATAAAGCTAGAATAAAATTGAAACTTTTTAACTGAACTATTTTTCGCTAGACCTAATTTTCGGGACAATATATCCAGTTACTAGGCTAGGTATATTAAACAAAAAATAGTGTAATATTTTCTGGTAGTACACCGTGTACCAGAAAATATTTCGAAGTTTCTCTTTTTTTTTTTTTTTTTTTTAAGGATCTCCAACAAAGGCAGTATTCATCTTAATCACAATTTTATACACATGCACATTTATAAATTTTCGTCTGCTAGACTATTCCAATTAGAGATCACATCATGCATACTTATATTAGTTAAACAAAACAATGTGCTACGTAAATACAACTACTTAAATTTTAAAATAAAATTAATTCTTATAAGAGAAAAAAATAACAAAACAAGAATACTTTAAAAAAATATATAAATGCAGATATAACATCATTATTTATAACAGTTCAACAGTTTATATTAGAGACCAGGGAGTGACTAACAACATAAAACACCTACATACTCAAACATCACATACTTTCACTTTTATCTATAAGATTAAGGTACCTAAATACTAATAAATACGTTTTACACATAATATATGAACTTCTTCACATTAATTCATCTCTGGCTTGTATTACTCGTGTAATTAAATAAATTCAGATTATTTAGATACAAGCGCCTACTTAAAACACACTAGCAATAAAATACAAAACCGCATATTTTCTATATTTTATAAGGCACGCTTTCCTTTTCATATTTGCTCTAACTTTTGCTAGCCCTGGTCTTTAACTATTGAGATCAAAGAAATGTTTCGTATGAAACAATAGTAAATTAGATAATGTGGGGCTACGCATGTGGGCTTTTGTGTTCCGTATAGAATTATACATATTTTCGAAGATATAGAATCGCTGGATGTGAAATAATAATGATAATTATAATATTATTTATTGTACGATACAAAGAGAGGCAATTTAGTAATGTAAAGGTTATTTTTAAGACGCCTCTCTTTTTTATTGTTTTAAGCCAGACATATTTGGAACGCTATGGACATAGGTCTAACATACAAACGCCCTTTCAGAATTTTAATGTACCTTAAATGTGAGATCCTGAACATAGACATTGATACGATATGCTTACCACCTACGGTAAGATAAGTGTAGACTAATTAAAATTTATAAAACCTAAAGACTGGTAGATAATGCCTCAGGAATTAAGTCCGCCTTTAAATGTCATGTATATATAAAGTTTTTAAAAGAAATTAAAAATTAAAATTATTGAGCAATCGATATGATCCGCAGGCAAAAGAGTAATAACAAAAAACTTGTTTATTTTTGGTAATTATTTATGTAGCTACATAACATCATTAAATCGGCCCGTTATTATCCCACCGCAGAGAAAGGCCTCTTCTCATACAAAGAAGGCATGAGCGTTGATCACTATGCTTGCTCAAGGCCGATTGGCGATTTCACACTGCCTCAGAAGTCCAGGTTTCCTTACGATGTTTTCCTTCACCGTTAGTCAGAAATGTCCAAAATAAACTTAGTAAGCAAATATAATTTAAAAGTCACATTAGAAAGCCACGACCTCGTGTTTACGAAGCGGGTGCCTTTTCCACTAAGCCATTTCGAATTTTTATGTACCTACATCTACTCTAAAAATGTAACTTAATCAAAAGAACACTGTTTTGAAGTAAGATTGTCTGTTTTATAACAATAGATTCTGATAAGATAGAATAGTAGGGGATAATAAAACTGCAATCTCAAACAAAAACTCCTAAAACTAAATTCAACCACGTACGTATGAAATTACTGATAGCATTTCCATTCTGGCGACGTCTGTGATTGTCTGTTATTCCCTCAGGTAATTTAAATGCAGAATGCTATGAAGAAGTTCCCTGCATAGAGAAACTACTCCAAATGTTGTGTACTCCGTTCTTAATAGGCACCTCGAGGGCATGCGAATGTTTGAGCAACTCCATAGTAATTTTAAACGTCCGCATCGATACTTAGGGGTTACGTGAAATATGTATTTACTTACTTGAATTTTGCAAGATAAGTATAAATTTGAAAACTTTGCATTAATTAACCGTTTTGTTAGATAATTGCGTTTTGTTAAAAGAATCGTTACCTCATTTGTTTCTATAATTATTTTTGTATAACAAATAAGTCAATAGAACGTGATTATCTGGTTGTTAAGAGTACAAGCAGACATGGCAGTGACCTACCTTTGCCGTCTGTCATTAATGGCGATAATAGGTACAGTACCACAGTAAACACAGGTAAAATAGTTACAACGTTACGCCTTTTATCCCCAAAGGGGTAGGCAGAGGTAACCACACACTTTTCGCCATTTTATATTTTAGGTTCCATGTAACAGGGAGCGAGCCTGTTGTCATTTATCGGGCATAATTCCAGACTCTGGGCTAATACTGAAAATTTCTCGTCAGAAACACCCAATATCACTTTACACGATCCGGGGATCGAACCCGAAACTGTTGCGTGGTAATCCGTACACAATATCACCGAACCACAGATATACCTAATATATATTATATAAAATATTATATTGATAAAATATCAAAGCTATAGCTTTCTCAAACAGTGCGGCTTCTATGATAAATATTAGTAAGTTTACATTAGTTTCCGATAGTAAATCCACGCTGATTTCAGCATGAATGGGCCGGATCGTCCGGGGAAGTACTACCCTCTCATAGAAGATCGACTTAAGAGTAGTAGTATCCGTACTACTGCGTTTCGTTCGGTGAGTGAGAGCGTCCGAGGCCCAATTTCCCCCCTTTCCTCTTTCCTTACCTCCCTCATTCCCTTCCCCTAACCCCATTCCAAGCCGCCATAGTGGAGGCCACCATACCAGCAGTTTAAGAAGAGGGCTTTTGGTATGGTGGCCGCCGCTTCTGGATTCCACCGACTGCTTACCATCAGGCGGGGTGGAGTCACTTTGGTAGACTATAATATTAAAAAAAAAATCTTGTTAGCTAGATAAATTGCATTGACTTTTGTCATTTCTCTTGATTTTATACATTATCAGAACAATCTTTTATAATCGATGTTTAGGTTAGGGGCTATTCACTATTTATTTGCAGTCTTCACCCATATATACTCTTATATGACTGGCCTGTTGGTCTAGTGGTTAGTGACCCTGACTGCTAAGCCGGAGGTCGTGGGTTCGATTCCCACCCAGAACAAACCTTTGTGTGATGAGCATGATTGTTTGTTCTGTGTCAGGGTGTAATTTATCTATAATATGTATGTATTTACAAAAAAAAAAAGTATATATGTAGTATAACAGTTGTTTAGTACCCATAACACAAGCAAATATAATTGCTTAATTTGGGGCTAAATGGCGCTGTGTGAATGTGGTAGAATATTATTATTAAATATTATTATTATTATATAAAGCGGAAGAGTTTGTTTGTTTGTTTGTTTGAAGGCGCTAATCTCTGAAACTATCAACCGGAATTAAAAAATTCTTTTTGCGTATGATAGCCCAGTTCTCAATGAAAGTTATAAGCTATGTAACATCACGCTACTGGCTACGGATGCAGAGCAGTAAGCATAAACGCGGGGGAAACCGCGTCGCGAAAAGCTCGTATTTCATACGCATGCAACATTCCTTACCCTTTTGACAATACCATACGGACCACACCCCAAATCTGTCGACTAACATTAACAATTTTAATTTGAAATACCACAGACTAGCCCATTTATCATGAAACTGGGCATTATACTATTACAACAATTTTACCCAATTAAGCTTGCCCATATCTTAGAAGGGGAAACTTATATGGCAATTATGGGCACTCTGTGTTTATGGGAATTCAGACGATCAATCTTTTGGATTGTTAGAATTTTTTGTTGAAGAACAACTATTGTATAAAAGAACTAGCTTTCAGCGGCGCGGTTTCACCCGCGTCTTTGCTTACTGCTCTGCTCCTGTCACCAGTAGCGTGAAGTTACATAGCCTATAACCTTTCTCGAGAACTGGGCTATCTAACGCAAAAATATTTTTTTAAAACCGATTGGTAGTGCCAGAGATTAGCGCGTTCAAACAAACAAACTCTTCCGCTTTATAGAATAGTATCGATAAGAATGATAGATGCGGGTATCGAAACAGGCGCTAAAGAAATAAGGACAGCTGCGTAACTACTAAAAATACTTTACTGCTGTAAAGATTCCACTGGTAAAGCCCTATGCACTGTCAACTCGTCACGAGAGACTGTCCCACACGACAGGACTGACCAACTGGACCAACGCTACTGGACCAACTGGACACGTGTGTCCACGTGTCGCATGTCGGTGAAATTCGAAATTAGTATCACTTATTATTTCGTCACTTGGGCACGCTAAGATTTTAACGCGTGACCACTTAGTGAAATTTGAATTAAATTATTTTTATGTTTTCGTCAACTGTTTAGTTACTATTTTAGTATCTATGCAGATAATTTCTGCGCGTAGCTTTGTATTTAGTGGCTATCATATCCAAACTTTAATTCAAGATTTCTTTTGAAACTCTTTAAGGCAATGGGTTGTTCAGCGCCGAATAGTCAATTATGTCTAATAGTGACATCGCTTCAGCGCCGTACGATTTAATGAAACTAGGATTTTAAAGAACCTTGAACTAGAGAATGTGACAAACCACAGTTAATTACTTCTTACAACATGCGCGGGGTAAAAGGGATCATTCAACTCTAGACCAGACATCATACGGCAAGTATAATCAATAAAACAGAAAAGATATATTTCCCAAAACGCTCAATCAAAAAGTCGCTCCCAGTAAAGATTTACTCGAGTTACTTTATATTGGATTGAGCATAAAAATCTATTTCCGAGATCTCAAATCGGTAGGGCTCCTAAAGTGTCCAGTGCAACTTATTGGGGGTAAGATGGGGTACTTCATCACAGATAACTCAATGTCAAAGAAGAACTCACATAGGGAAAAACTGATTTAATGTAACTTAAGCTCTTTGTAGACTGGAGTGTTTACAAGATGTTTTTGAAATAAAATAAAGGAATTTAAATAAAATATACCTAATATGGTTATTACAGTTATTAGGTAATGTTGACAGAAAAAACTTGAAAGCTAGTTGTTAAAACATTGAAGGACGAAGGCAGATATTTTTAAAGATATATTTTCCTTACACAATACATGTCTAAATATTAAGAAACCATAAGAAGGGATTACAAACATGTATAGTTAGGTAAGTATACAGGTTATTTATTAATTAAGCTTTAAATACTTGTGCGCGTTTTTGTCGAGGTAAAAATAAAAATCATTACTATTCTTGATTCCGACAGTCGGGCAAAAACAAGTACATATTAGTGAAAATATGATATTCTTTAAAAATATTGATGTACGTCTCTGTTTTTTAATTTATCATTTTTAATATAATTTATAATTGTAATAAAAAGTAGTCATTACACCTTTCCTTTTATTCCTTTGGAAGACGCAACCTTGTAAAGCAATTGTTTTAAAATTTCAAGTCTAGATTGTATTTATAATTTAATATTAGACACAATGCAAATTTAGTCGTAGCAATATATTTTCCACAGATAATTTAAATAGTCCGCGCATAATTTAACATTCAAATTACTTAAACATTGCAAGCTGTGTCTGGTTAAAATTAAAATAATTTTGTTGTACTAAAATATAAAGCCTTTGGTAAGTTTTAAGAGGTACAGCTAATCTGTAGCGACTAGTAAAAAGCAAACATTTTCTATGTAAATCAACAGATTTTATTGTGCAGATTACCAAAAATATGCATTAGTTTCAACTCATTATATACCTACAACTACAGACTATCCGCTTCTAATATAGAAAAGGCGTACAATATACAAAATTAATAAATTCAGACTTATATTTTTGCATAAGTCAGATTTATTGTCGACGTAAAAACAGAACGAATCAGACAGAAAAACGTCCATACCATCCAAGTCGCTGAAATGAAAATGCTGCGCTGGATGTGCGGTGTAACCAGACTTGATAAAATCCGCAACGAGCACGTGCGAGGAAGTCTTGGTGTGCGTGACATCGCCGACAAGATGCAGGAGAGTAGGCTGCGATGGTATGGCCACGTTAAGCGAAGACCAGCAGACTACGTCGGGAACTTGGTACTGCAGTTTTCCACGTCTGGTCAAAGATCCAGAGGCAGACCCAAGACAACGTGGAGGAATGTTGTGCTGAGGGACATGAGAGAGTGCGAGCTTTCCGATAACGACGTCCCAGATAGAGCGAAGTGGAGGAGAAAAAGTAGGAAGGCTGACCCCACCACCATGTGGGATGAATAGCCGGGAAGAGAGAGAGAGAGATTTATTGTCGACGTTTTCCTTTACTGTAAGTCAAAATAACATTGTTTCATCTAGTAATTATCACCCTTATTATACAAAATTAAGTGTTTTTAAAGTTTAAACATCACTTATTCAATAAAACAAAACGAATCAGTGTAGGAGTGTTGTAAATTAAATATGAAGTACAACGACAATAAATCCAAGTGTGCCATGTGAGTTCACCCTACTGTATAAAGGACACATCATCACTTAGTTTTGAGTAAACCATCCATAAAACAGACCCCTGTCTGCTCCGAATGGACTATTTGACGGAAAAAAAAAACCAACACAATGATTTAGAAGCTTTATATAAATCAATAAGCTTGGGTGTTATATTTGTTAAACAAATGTTGCACGATTTATTTAGAGCCAATTACTACTACAAAACCTTTCCTTTTCATTTTTTATGAACTTCTCTATGACAGTCGAATTTTTTAAAAAGTTTATTTAGTTTTCAGTTTAAGTAGTACCTAGGTACAGGTACCTACATGCTTCATATAAATAAGTGTGTAATTCATTTACTTTGTTTATGTATATATTCTTTGTCCGTAAATGTTGAGTCTTTGATATTTCAACAATATTATATCGTTTATCGATAACAATTATATAATGTTATATAATTGTTATCGATATCGGGAGATTCACAGTAGTACATGTGTACTACTGTGAATCTCCCCTTCACAAGACAACAGCTACCGAAAATGCAAGTACAACTTGCATACACCAATACTCTCTTGGGACTCTACAGAGAGCCCCTTCGCAAGAAATACCCCAGAATTTCTTTACTCAAGACTTCCCCTCACAAAATTTGTATTACAGTTCTTAAAGACTGAGTCACTAAATAATAAAGTTTATTTTTGAATGAAAAGTTTTGAAGTAAACTCGGGCAAATCGGTACATGTTGGTAACGTCACAATAGGAGTAAGTAATTTAATTGATGACGTATTCGATTTAGAAAATGGACGCCGCGCTTTAGAATTAAAAATGCGTAGGGGTGCTGAATTGTCATGATTTTAGCAAAATGACGCGGAGTATATTTTGTATTGTGAGAGATCTTAATGTTTAAACAGCTTCGGAGCAGATATTCAATGATGTATTTTGCTGCTCTTCACTTATTTGAAATTAAAACACTTTATTATTATACTCTGCGTGATAATAAGGAGTCAGTGCTGTTAGTCCGGGTGTGGTGGACTGTCCCAATTGCCGTCTTAGCAAACTTCTGTCGTGATGGAATTCTGAGTTGCCTCATACAACACTCATAGACTGAAATAGGATGGTTGTAACTATATTCTAGACTGGAAATCGGTAAAAAAATATTTTTATTTTTATTTAGACAGCATTTTAAGTTGCAAAGAGACATACCATTCTCTGAATAAAATATAGCTAATCTTACCTAAACTAAAGCGATCTTCTGACATTTAAAAATGTAAATATTAATGAAAATGTAAACAAGTAAAAATAGAACCACGGTAAGAATTAAAATTCATCTATCTACCCCTAATAGTACGCACGCAAGTTTAGAAACAGGGCCATATGCAATAAAGTTGTCCTATTTATCGGTCCCTGAGGCATTTCGCCCCAACCGCCCCAACTTGTAACGTCACGCAATGTTTTACAACTGGTTGTAAAATGGCGGATGAGTCATTGGGAATTTTTAATATTATGAATATTTATAATACGTGGCGAGAAATTTAAAAGCATTGTTCTAGCTTTGATGAAGTAACTTGTTAAAACAAACATCAATTGATAATCTCCAATGTTGAAGTAACTAAAAAATTTAAATAAAGTCAATATAATTAACGCATTTTTTTATATTATTATGATATTTTTTAAGTACCTAGTATTATTTTCTTAATCTGTATAATCCCACTACAGGTTTACCTTCCAATCCTTCTTTCACTCCTCACAATTCATTTTGGATTCATTAGCTACAAATGGTGTCTAACTTGTTCCACCATCCCGGTCTGGGCCTGCCTCGTTTTCTAACGTTGTGCGAACCATACTGTGTTAAACTCAATATATCTATTACTAGCTTTCCACGGCGTGGTTCACCCGCGTCTTTGCTTCCTGCTCTGCTCCCTTTGCCAGTAGTGTGATGATACATAGCCTATAACCTTCCTCAAGAACTGGACTATCATACACAAAAAAAAAATCTGCTCCGACTGGTAGTGCCAGAGATTAGCGCGTTCAAACTAACAAACATAACAACACACAAAACTTATTATTTAAAGAAATTGAAATTTAGTTAATTATATTTAAACAAACAAAGTCTTTCGCTTTATATAATAGTACAGATTTTTACCAACCCAGTTTTTTGAAGTTAATCTCTACAAACCTTATTTTAAAAACATGGCACTATGTTCATACAGAAGGTAGTTAATTATATATCTTACACAAACGTAAGCAAATGCTGAATTTGAAAGAATGAAAGCAAAAGTATTTCAAGAGAATGTAAAAGAGGCTTTTTTCTGCATAATGTGGAAAAGAGTCTTACTTATAAAGTCTGAACACAAACAAAATTATACCTGTTGTTCATATAATTTAATTATTGCACTATTATGACGACGCTGCACTATTATTTTATTTAACTACTTACGCGTATTAAATAAAATCTTACTGCGGTCACCAGTCCACATGTCAAAAGTCGCTATTTATTTCAATATAATAATAATAATATCAGCCTGTTTTACTATCTCACTGTAGGGCAAAGGCCTCTTCTCTTATAGAGAAGGCATGAGCATTAATCACCACGCTTGCTCAAGACGGATTGGCAATTTCAAACTTTTGAGTCCAGGTTTTCTATTTCAGAAATGTCTAAGATAAGTACATATGATTTGAAAAATCACATTGGTACTTGCCCGGATTAGAACCCACTACCTTGTGTTTACGAATCGGGTGGCTTATCAACTGAGCCATTTCGACTTTTTTTATTTATTAAATCATTATCCTCTAATAATTTGGCGAGGCCTAGTCCCACAGTCAATGTCTTTGAGTTAATTAAATATAAACTACTACTAGTTATAAGGTTCAGAATACGTAGCGAGTGAATGTCGCCACACTTAATATAACTTGTGACCCAAGGAGTTTCGTTTCGTTCGAGTTCAAAACACCTCAATTATTCAATTACAACGATTATTTGCATTTTTCTAATAATATATATAAAACTGCATAGTAATGATAGGTTGGGTAGTCTTCCCTTGTTCGATAGTTATATTTCAATTATTATGAGGGTGACTCCCTCTAACATTTTACTACTTGTGCGTGACGGTAAACAGCTGATGCTTTTCTTGTTAACTGCACGGAGGGAGTTGCACTTAAATTGCAATTTACCGTAAAGAATTTGCACAAGGGTCAAGCGCTATATTTAAAGTAGTGCATCGTTAGTTTATTTATTTAAACTCTAAGTATTAAACCGTCATGCTGCAGTTACATGTACCTACTTAGGCACCAGGGTCACAGAGAATTGTGTTTCTAAAGGTTTTGAGGTCCATGAGCAAAAACTTGAATTTATAGTAGTTCAACTAATTTTTTGGATTTACAAGAAGTTTGCGAGTCACTACCTACCATGATGAGCTACCATGATTGGCTGGTTCCTGTTACTGAGCACTATTGCATTTGCGTAATAAGTTTAATTCTTTTGGAATGAGATAGAATTTTGTAGGTATTTTAAATTTGCTGTTACCCAAGACTTCGTTCGCATACAAATTTAGGTGTGTGCCTGTATGAGTTGTTGAGTGTGTATGCCTGCCAGATATTATGGCAATCTGTCTCTATAGCGAATCCCATTTAAATAGAAACTATAGAAGTTTCATACAAACTTTTCCACCCCTTTTTACCTCCCTTATTAGTTTTGCAAATTCCATTTTAGTGAGCATCTAGGCCCTAAAAAGAACCCCCATGCAAAATTTGAGACTCCTAGCACTTGTAGTTTCTGAGATTTTGTAATGAGTGAGTGAGTAACCTTTCGCTATAAATTATATAGATTTTCTTATCGCAAACAAAACTTCAATTCAGACCCACTATAGGTATGTACGGTAGTAGATCCACGCTGATTTCAGCATGAATGGGCCGGATCGTCTGGGGAAGTACTACCCTCTCATAGAAGATCGACTTAAGAGTAGTAGTATCCGTACTACTGCGTTTCGTTCGGTGAGTGAGAGCGCCGGAGGCCCGATTTCCCCCCCTTTCCTCTTTCCTCACCTCCCTCATTCCCTTCCCCTAACCCCATTCCCAGCCGCCATAGTGGAGGCCACCATACCAGCAGTTTAAGACGATGGCTTTTGGTATAGTGGCCGTCACTTCTGGATTCCACTGACTGCTTACCATCAGGCGGGGTGGAGTCACTTTGGTAGGCCATAATATAAAAAAAAAAAAAAAAAAAAAAAAAAGGTATATTTTTATCGTCAAATTGTCTAATACTACAAAGTTAAAATATCTCTAATTTATTATAATAACAACGGCTCTATTTATTAGAATTTACAAATTACTGCAATACATTTACTTGCTAATCTGACTTTCCAATGGCCTAAACATAAAATTTACAATAATTTTCCACAGCAACGGGACAAATACGTAAACGCAATATTCCCACAATCAATCACGCCGCACAATCATACAACAGTGATAAAAACTGTCGAGTTACACAAATTTAGGTCCAACATACCATCCATCATGGCCTACCCCACCCGTTAGCTTTCGCATTATAAAGGGTTAAAAATCACTTCGCATAAATCTACCTTATCTGCCTAAATGACCCGCAGTGGTATTCTGTAGGGTTATCGTAACTGTCAAACGTAGTTTTTCAAACGTAGCTAATAGATGGCGTTGTTTACAATTCAGTTGTTGCGAATTTTGGCGGTTAATAATGTTTGACGGGCGACAGATGGGCTTATGGTTTTTGGATGTTTATGAATTTGGTTAGTTGGGATGTTGTTCTATGTTGGGATGACAAAAGCGAATGCTAGCTGAATCTCCACTGGAGTTTGCGCGCATAAATGAATATTCTTAGATTTTATGGGCGGCAATGTTTGCCAAAGTCGCCACTTGGCAGACAAATTGGTCATCACAGTAAGGTGATAAGTTTTTAATCAGGGTGTTAAGTAAAATTTTCAGCACCAGTTGCCGCCACTTCAACTTTCATATTGTTAACTTAAAAACAACTAAATAACTAACTTTAACTTTCAAAAAGCGCTTGACAGCTAGACCGGACGCATCGGTGCTGCCCCATCGTGGGCGCCATTTTAGAAAACCTCAGCAATTTTCGTTTGTCTATAAGCACATGAATTATCCATTTTATAAATTAAATATTTATATTTCCGAAATTAACACTAAAAAATATTTGTTTTGATAGCGCTGTCAAAATGAAAGAACTTTTACTAAAGTGGTGCCGAAAATTTTCCTAAATACCCTCATTCTCGTGTTTCTTGAGTCCCAGAGAAAGAAATAGGAGTCCTTCATTATTCTATACCGGAGGCACCCGAACATATTTTCACATTCGCATCTATCTCGTAACGATATCGAAATGACATTGTTTTAAACTTCCAGAATGTAGCACATTGAATAGAATGGACGCAGATATGATAACACAAACTCGGGCTACACAATGATTCTTGTGATAACATTGTATATGCGATCATGATTTCTTTAGGTAACATGAAACAGGTTTAAATTATGCGGTAATATGTTTAATGAGATTTAATATTAAGTATATGCTTATATTTACCTTCCTTATTAATTACTAGATTGCCGCGTTTTTGCTTACTGCTCTGCTCCCGTCGCCAGTAGCGTGATATTACATAGCCTTCCTCAAGAACTAGGATATCATACGCATAAAGATTTTTTTAAATCCGACTGGTAGTTTCAGAGATTAGAGCGTTTAAACAAACAAACAAACAAAGTCTTCCGCTTTATATACTAGTATAGATATCTTTATTTCTATACAAATTCTGGTGTGGTCTCTGGTCCAGAATGCAAGTAAACAGCCTACAGCTCGTTACTGATTACTGGCTAACAGTAGCTGTCTATATACAATCTTTAATCCAAGATTTTTAAAATATCGATTATATGCAAATAATCGTTTTTGTCCGAGCGATTTAGTGCTGTACGATTCATTGCATACAATCGGCTTTTCAACTAAAGGTCGTAAGAAAGCCACTGAAGTCGTCTCTTACGACTACGGGATAAAAAGAACAAAGAATATTAAAATTATCTCTTCCTCGAACTATTCAAATCCTAAATTTCTTTAAATTGCTAAAACAAAAAGTAACTTAATAGTCTTGAAGTCACTTGAGCTAAGGCCATCTGACGGCGAAAGAAAAACTAATCCTTATTTGCATGAGATTCTATTAACAATTCATTTTAAAGCACAATACTGAACTCCACGAAAGCCTTAGCTGCAGTCGAAGCCTGAGACAAATCGAGGCTCCTGCAAGCGGAAGTCAACGGCGTTCATTTCCGATTCCTTGTGTTTTTAAACGTTGTTTTAAAGAGATTAAAGCCTTTGTTGATACTATTTGAAGCCTGATTGCAAACAGTTAAAATATGTTTTAAAAACAATACGTTTTTACGTAGATCTTATTTTAGAAATATTTCTGCAAATTTTCCGTGTGTGAAACCCTGATTTCTTCGGGTTTCATAAAACGGCTAATCAAACACCAGGCAATGGATGGCAGTGATGCCTCAGTACTAAAATTAAAAACCATTTTAAATTTTGATTCGTGGTAGGTACGTCATAAAATCTGATAAAAATATATTGGTATAATTCCGTTTCACTGGTTTATTGGTCTGGCTACATCTTATCATTACATTTAATTGCGTCTTCAATTAAAATAAATCCCACAATCTATAAAACCCATTCACTATAGTCATTATAAAAAACTTGATAGTTAAAACAATCGGAAGCCGAGCCATTAAATAGGCCAGAATTCGAAGACCTCTCAAAATGCAAACCTTTTCGCTTTTCATCCCCGATTTGTATTCCAAACGGGAGACGAAGAAGGTCTTACTAAACTGGTAAGTTGACTATAACTTTCGTCGCTCGAAGCCATCAAGATAATTGATTAATTAAAGCGGTGCAGCGTTTACCATTTTTTTTTCATTTTGTTATAAAATGGCATTTTATAGAAGGACGCTTAGACGACGTTGGCTTTTACATAAATCATTGCCAACTTGATAGCTGCTTTTATTTTTAACTATTCGTTTAAATTTAAATTGAATGACATATTTAGTTGAAGAGCTTTGTATTGCTAAAAGATAAGACAAAAAGAAAGAACTCCTTTCTGAGAACAACGGCTTGTACAGATGAGTCTCATGTGCACGTTTCTAGAATACTCACATAGTAACCACTGAAGAACCCAGTTAGTATCTGATCTCTTTGACAATCGATGAAGCAAGTCTTCAATAAGCAGCAAATTTCTTTCTAGGACTATGGAGAAATTTGTAGGAAATATACACAGCATATCAAGTTTTTAACTAAACAAATATAGTATATATAGTAGGAGGCTAAAATTTGCCAGGGAACCCTAGTTTACCGCCATAGTTCCGCAGCAAAACGATAAAATTTTTGCCATATCATTGGTTATTCCTAATTTAAGTTCAATTTTGCCGCAAGCGATGAACAATTAGTTAGATAGTTTTTTATTTCACTTGCATACGTTTTTTCAGACTTGATCTTAAATTATATTTACTTTATGGGTTACACAAAATTATGGAAGAATCGAATTTACGAAACCCACTGTACTTCTTTAACTATAACTTCTTTTAATATTAAGTCTGCCTATGCTTGTTACGCAATAATGTTCATTCCAAAAATTGCCTCTCAAAATTACTTTTAGTTATAAAGCTGCAGAGGTTCTTTAAACTTGGCGTTGTAGAAATCTGTGAGCGACAGTTACCACTTAACAATAAGGGCTATCGAGTCATCTGACACTTAAAGCAACAAAAAACTATATTAATACATATCCATGATATACACAATCACATCCCTAACCCTATACTTTGTATAAAAACAATCGCTCTCGCTTACCCTTAATCCGGTAATGCCAGTGTTCATACCGTCCATAATTCAGTGTTCCGTACGATTAACCGGACTCAAATGTACTGAAGAGGTTAATGATGTACGTATGATAGGCTAGGACGGTGGAACTTGATTGAGCTATCAGAGATGTATCGAGAATGTGTCCTGTCGTTTGAGTTTGTTATACTCGATTTACGTTGGAATATATCTCTTACGGTTTTGATGTTAAGAGATACTGTGAGACTTCGTTCGATCTACTTGAAATTGGAGCAGTTCGACAGAGAATTATTTTTACGCTATGGAACGGTTTCGAATTTAAGACGAAGGGTACTGTAAGACTTCTTCAAAGAGTTCTTCTTGAAATTGGGGCAGTTCGATAGAGAATTATTTTCACGCAATGGAAGATTACAGGCATAGCAAATATGATATGTGAGTAATGGTTTATAAAGTTTTTTAAGAAAGTGTTGTAGTGGCGGCAGAAAATGTTATAATGTATAGATATCTAATGTCCATGAGCTCCTGATAATATTTTCATCAAAATTTTGTTTTTTCTTCAAAAAGGAGGAGGTTCTCAATTCGGGTCCTATTTTTGTCGTATGTTTGTTACGTAATTTCTACGCCAATTATGAATGGTTTTAATGATTTATTTTTGGATGATAGGTTATGTTTCAGACGTAATTTCATATAAATTTCGTGGCAATTTAGTCAGTACTTTGTTGTTTTGATTTGTTCAAGTTATATTGAGGAATTTTACTTTTAATTTTGTTTAACTTTGTACATAAGTAGGTATAGTTTTGTAGTCGGTTTTAGTTTTCTTTTTATGAAAATTAATTATTATCGATATAAATATTTCTTTTCGTTTTAATTCTCTTCAGCTGCTTTATTTGCATTATCTATCAATGAAATTGGCCTTATGCTTATTTGCCGCCGTAGCAAAAAAGAATATTAATCCTCGGTGCTATAAAACCCAGTTTTGACTTACATCACCCCATATTCCGAAACACGTAAGCAATGTTGGCGTACATAGCCTTGCTCAGTGAGTAAACTATTATATCAACTGCTGAAGCGAGATATCTGTGTAATGTTCTGTAAGGTTCTAACCGAGTGATGACTGACAATCCTGTAAGCATATAACTTACTAAAGTGTGGACTACATGGAAATGGGTGGTATTTACTTACGCAGGTTAAATTGAATATTTCATCACACCAGCCTATTATTATCTCACTGTAGGAAAAGGCTCTTAGAGAAGGCATGAACATGGCTCGCCGCGCTTGCTTACAGCACTTTATTTATATCGATTTTTATTTGAAAACCCGATGTTATGCAATGAAACGTTTAGCGCTGAGACGCTTTTACAAATGTCAATATGTCTATTATTGACAGCGCTTCAGCGCCCAACAGATTTTGAAGTAAAAATCTATACTTTTATATGTATAAAGCGGAAGTTTGTTTGTTTGTTTGTTTGAATCTCTGGAACTACCAGTCGTATTTGAAAATTCTTTTTGCGTGTGATAGCCCAGTTCTGGGGAAGGTTGTAGACTATGTAAAACCAAGCTAAGCAAAGACGCGCCGCGGATATCTATATAGAAAACTACTGATAATGGGGATTGGCGGTTTTTTACATGATAATTTGCATGAAGTGTATTTATTAGCCGTACGGTTTTCGTTCCATAATAAAGAAGAACCTTTCTGTTCATTTTAGTATCCTAAGTACCTATATCATACTAGCGGGCATCAGTGTTTTCTACTCTGAGCTATTTGCTTGCCAAGTGTAGTTTAATATAATAATTTTGATAAGTTCTTCTATTAAGATTGGCTTATGTTCAGCTATAAATACCTGGTAGCATTATATTTTAGTTGTTAAGTGCACAATCAAGCGGTACACCTGACGAAGATACTCCCTCAGTCGATCTAATTAAATCATGCTGAAATCAGCCAGTATCTACGGCAAGTGCTCTGCGTGGACTACGTCCTTAGAGCATTAAACCAACAGGAGTGGACACGCGCTCTATTTCCCTTGCGCAAAAGTCTGCCACTTTCGGCGGGGGACGGGGTAACGCGAGCAACGCACACTAATTACAATGTTAACTACTGTTACGTGTCAGGATGGGGTTCGATGTAAAATGCCAGTTACGCGATGATGAGTTTATTCAAGACTCACACAAAACACTAACAGTACCGAAATAAAACAATAAACACTTATACTGCACTATAACGCTTCGTAGATCGCTCTTCTTAAACTTCCGTATCACTTAGATGTTCGCTCGAGATCGCTGTATTCACAACTGAACGAAGTGCCGACGTTCGAATCCTTTTTATAGTCCTTCAATAGATTTCTAGAACCTTCCAGTTATTACCACAAAGATGCCGACAATTCTCGAAAAACAGAACAATGAGTGTAGGTACTTAGCTGCGACGCGTAGGTATGCCTACCGCCGTTGATCTATTGTTATACGTGTAGGTAGGTACATGCAAACGTTCTAGCGTAGGTATTTGTTGTATACGTGTAGGTAGGTACTTGCAAATGTTCTAGAGCGTAGGTATTTGTCGTACACGAGTAGGTAGGTACTTGCGAACGTTCTAGAGCTTAGGTATTCGTCGTACACGAGTAGGTAAGTACTTGCGAACGTTCTAGCATAGGTATTCGTCGCAACAGTGCCCCCCCTCTTAATCATGCTCGTCCCGAGCAGCGTTAGAACCGTGATAGGGTGCTAGTCGATCGATGTGGACGATCTTCGGCTTCTTTCTATCGCCCTGTCTTATACGATAGGTCACGTCATTGATCCTTGTGATCACTTTATAGGGACCCTCCCAGCGGGCCTGTAGCTTCGGTGACTTGCCGATTTTCCTGAGAGGATTATGTAACCACACGAGCGTACCTTCCTCGAAGTCATGATTACTTGCTTTCCTGTCATAGCGAGTTTTCATCTTCTCACTAGCCTTGAGGTTGTTATCTCGCACTAGATCATGTGTCTTATCCAGCTGTGCCTGCAAGTTTGCGACGTATTCTACTGTCGGCTTTGGCGTATCAGGAGGTGTTCCGGTAATCAAGTCTACTGGTAGGCGTATCTCTCTTCCAAAGTTGACTTTGGCCGGCGTAAATCCTGTAGTGTCATGAACCGCGGACCGATATGATAGCAGGAAGAGTGGAATGTAACGGTCCCAGTCTCGTTGATGGTCTTCGACAACCTTGGCCAGATGGTTTTCCAAAGTCTGGTTGAACCGTTCTACCATGCCGTCAGACTGCGGGTGCGCTGGTGTTGTCCGTGTTTTATGTATGCCGAGTAGATTACACATCTCTTGAAACAGGGCTGACTCGAAATTTCTTCCCTGGTCACTATGCAGTTCCAACGGCACACCAAATCGACACACTACTTCCTGGATCAACTTTTTGGCCACGGTCTGAGCCTCTTGGTTTGGTGTCGCAAACACTTCGGGCCATTTGGTAAAGTAATCTTGAACTACTACTATAAAGCGGTTGCCGTCTTCTGTCACGGGAAATGGTCCAGCTACGTCAATGGCAATTCTCTCCCATGGGGCTCCGACACTGTACAGCTGTAGCTTGCCTCTTGATCTAGTACGAGGTCCTTTTACCGAAGCACACGTAGAGCACTTTCTGCACCACTCCTCGATGTCTTCCCGACAGCGTACCCAGTAGAACCGTTCTCTCACCTTCACCAAAGTCTTCTTCACACCAAGATGACCACCTGATGCACCATCATGCACTAAGCGCAGAACAGGTGCAACTTTGTTTCTCGGGATCACCATCTGTAGAACTTGGTCCTTCCCGTCAGGTGATTCCCACTTTCTATATAGCACGCCTTGTTCCAAACTCAGACTGTCCCACTGAGCCCAGTAGGCCTTCGTAATTGGGCTTGCGGCTGATACGTCCTGCCATAATGGTTTCCGACCCTGAGCCTTCCAATCCATTATTAGTTTAAGATCTCTGTCTTCTTTCTGTACCTTACTGATTTCCTCTTTGTCCCAGGATTCATCGGTCCCCTGAGTCCTGACAATTTTCACTACCTCCTTGGACTCATGCTTCAAACAGTGTTTACAATCCTGCGAGCATGGACGTCGCGATAAGGCATCAGCATTGGAGTGAATCCTTCCACTGCGGTGTTCTATTACAAAGTTGTACTCTTGTAGTTGTTCGATCCATCTCGCAACTTGGCCTTCAGGATTCTTGAACTGGAGTAACCACTTCAGTGCTGCATGGTCTGTTCGTAGTGTGAACTCTCTTCCCAGCAAGTATTTATTAAAGTGTTGTAAGGTCTTCACAACTGCTAGTAATTCACGCCGAGTTACACAGTAGTTTCTCTCAGGCTTCGATAAAGACTTGCTGAAGTATGCGATGACCACTTGCTGTCCATTTTGCTCCTGAGATAACACACCTCCGATTCCAGTATTACTGGCGTCTGTGTCCACAATAAATCTGCCTTCTCTGTTAGGGTAGCACAGGACTGGAGCTGAACACAGCAACTCTTTGAGTCGTGTAAATGCACGTTGACAATCCGAGTCCCAAACGAAGTTCCTCTTCTCTTCTGTCAAGTGGTGTAATGGCTTGGCTACTTCAGAGAAGTTCTTCACAAAACGCCGGTAGTAAGCACTGAGGCCCAGGAAAGCTCTTACTTCGGTTTTAGTTTTTGGTACAGGCCACTCTTGCACCGCTTTTATTTTGTCTGGGTCCGTTCGAACACCTCTATCCGAAATAATATGGCCTAAGAACGAAACTTCTTTCTTGAAAAAGGCGCACTTCTTCGGGTTAAGTTTCAAATTTGATTCACGAAATCTCTTAAAAACTTTCTCGAGATTCCTGCGATGTTCCGTGAAACTGCGTCCCATAACTATTACGTCATCTAAGTACACCAGACAGGCATCTCCCAAAAGACCCACTAGTACGCGTTCCATAAGCCTTTCAAACGTAGCGGGTGCATTACACAATCCAAAAGGCATCACCCGGAACTGCCACAGGCCTATTCCAGTACCGGTGGTAAATGCAGTCTTCTCCTTATCTTCTGGCCGGAGTTCCACTTGCCAGTAGCCACTTTTCAGATCTACCGTAGAGAACCACTTCATGCCTCCAAGCATATCCAAAGTGTCGTCAATACGGGGCAAAGGGTAGCTGTCCTTCTTGGTCACGTTATTAAGCATCCTGTAGTCTACACAAAACCTGGTAGTGCCATCTTTCTTCTTCACGAGTACCACAGGTGAAGACCATGGGCTGGATGATGGCTCTATGATCTTGGTTCGTGCCATATTCCCAATCAGCTCGGCTACTTCTTGTTCTTTTGCTAGTGGCACTCGTCTAGGTCTTTGTTTAATAGGCTGTGTAGCACCTGTGTCGATCGGGTGTTTCACTAACCCCGTTCTTCCAAGGTCGTTTTCTTCTTTAGTGAAAATGTCCTTGTAGTCCAGTAGCAGCTTCTCTGCTTCCCGATATTCGTTGGGTGACAAACTTTTCTTCGTGGTCTCTAGCAATGGGCCCATATGATTTTCCGAAGAGGCAGTCTGGACGTTCTCTAGGATCTTCCTCAGACTGCTCACAGCCTCACATCGTCCAACGATCGCGTTCTTCCGTAATAACATCGCCGAATTGCTGAGGTTGGCAATTTTTACTTTTGCTCCACTTCTAGTCATAACCAAAGTTCTGGCTGTAATTAGACTGGTATAGCGCCCAGGATCTTCCACCATGACGCAACGATCAGCAGTCGCACCCTCAGGGAACCTTACGTCGACTAAGGTTTCTGACCTCGGTGCCAAGGTTACCGTTTTGGCACTGTAGACCGCTATCGAAGAACAGCCTTCCAGAAAGACTTCTTGATCTGGGAAGCTTAGAACACCTTTAGCAATATCGACAACGCACTGCTGCATTCGTAGGAAGTCTAAGCCGATAATGCAGTCATCCGTTATGCTCGCCACCAAAACAGATTGATGATAAGTCTTCTCTCCTAGTTTGATTCTCTAGGACGGCCACTGGCTGGCCAGTCGCTGTTTGCAATTTGCAAGATGATCGTGCGTCTTCCCACTGAATTGTTCGCCGCAGAATTTCTGGTCGTACGATGGTCTTTGACGCGCCCGTATCTATCGTAAAGCGAACAGGTTTACCATTTATTTCTCCAGCTGTTACCAGGCTATTACCGTCACATGCCTGTGATACTTGCACTGTGGGGGCTTGACGTAACCCAGCCAGTGCTCGCCCCGCGGCCCTGGCTCCGATTAGTTTAACGGGTCTTGACTAGCGTCAACCTGAGTAGTGGTTGACACCGTTCTACTTTCTCTCTGGGCCGGACAGTTAACTCGGATATGTCCTCGCTTGCCGTATCCGTAGCATACAGGCTCACCCCTTGGTCTAACAGCTGCAACAACTTCCCGTACTTTATGCGACTGTAGTCGTTTTGCACAGCTTCCACCTCAAGGGCATGTGCTAAGGCCGCTTCTAAAGTTGTATGGTGTGCCAACCGTACAGTTGCTCTGACCTCAAGGTCTCTTATACCATCCACAAATGCTTGCACCACTGTGTGGTCTACAGATGATAGACTGGAGGCATAGGCTCGTCGTACCAGGCGTTCAATTTCGGCAGCCCATTGTTGAAGTCCCTCACTCGCCTTCTGAGTTCGATCCTTCAGCTGAGCTCGATAAACATGCTCCAGGTGCTTATCGCCAAATCGAGCTTCCAAAGCCGTCTAGAGTGCGTCTAAGCTTCGTCGGACTGCAGGTAAGTTCTCTAGGATCAGCAGTGCATCCCCTCTAAGTGCCAAAGTAAGCGCCGTCAGTGCGTGACCATCTTCCCATCCATTTCCTTTGGCGACTACTTCGAACTGGTGTCGAAAGGCCGTCGAGGAAGACGAGCCGTCAAAGGAGGGAAGTTTGAACTTGGGACCTCCGGAAGTGACTGTCGCGGCCATAGGCGTAGTGCTTGAATAGGATAGGACCTTGGTCTTCTGCAGCTCTTTAATCATCTTGTCATGATGGTTCATGGTGGTCTGGACATCTTCGAGAATTTCATGTTTGCTGGTACGTTTTTTTACCACTTCAACATCTTCTTGAAGAGTACTGATGACGGTGCTGAACCCTTCCCACTTAGTCCATCATTTCTTGAAGGTCCTCACGGATAGCCTGGCGTTGACGCTCTTCAGCTTGGCGTTGAACTTCCTTCAGCTCCTTCATGGCTTGAGGTTGGCCCTCCTGTAAAATGGCTAAAAGAGACGACATGTCAAAGCCAGAGCTTACACCTGTAGACGCCGCAGAAGTACCCGGATCACTAAATACTGCTGCGCTAGTCTCGTCAGTATCGGCCATAATCGATGGTTCACGAGTTTCGTCTAACGCCGCCTGTCGTCGAGTGCGTATTCCCTCGTCGCGTGGTGTGACTGGCATTCTCACTTCTGTCACCAATTGTTACGTGTCAGGATGGGGTTCGATGTAAAATGCCAGTTACGCGATGATGAGTTTATTCAAGACTCACACAAAACACTAACAGTACCGAAATAAAACAATAAACACTTATACTGCACTATAACGCTTCGTAGATCGCTCTTCTTAAACTTCCGTATCACTTAGATGTTCGCTCGAGATCGCTGTATTCACAACTGAACGAAGTGCCGACGTTCGAATCCTTTTTATAGTCCTTCAATAGATTTCTAGAACCTTCCAGTTATTACCACAAAGATGCCGACAATTCTCGAAAAACAGAACAATGAGTGTAGGTACTTAGCTGCGACGCGTAGGTATGCCTACCGCCGTTGATCTATTGTTATACGTGTAGGTAGGTACATGCAAACGTTCTAGCGTAGGTATTTGTTGTATACGTGTAGGTAGGTACTTGCAAATGTTCTAGAGCGTAGGTATTTGTCGTACACGAGTAGGTAGGTACTTGCGAACGTTCTAGAGCTTAGGTATTCGTCGTACACGAGTAGGTAAGTACTTGCGAACGTTCTAGCATAGGTATTCGTCGCAACACTACTAATGCATTTTTAAATCGCGTCGTTATACACGCATACAATAAAATTATTACACACTAGCTTAAACTAAACACACACAATCACATTCACACACAGTGACATCTATCAGTTTACGCTTCCTTAGCATAAAACAGTTAGAGCTTGACTCTGTCGATATTTAGTATCGATGTAAACATCGATACTAAATAATTAAATCTTTCGCGTACTTATATGAAATCCTAAAAAAGGATTTCATATAAGTACGCGAAAGATTTAATTATTTTCATGATTATTATGTTTGCTTATTAAAATGAGCATTATCTTATATTATTATATAGAACAGTTTTAGGTAATAATAATCTATTATAATTTTAAGGTTTTTTTTTTATTTAAGCACTTTGAAATAGATGAAAGTAAAGTAAATAGTTCATAAACATGAATTAACTAGAAGTAATTCTGTTAATTCATGTTTATGTCAATATTACAGGAAGAATAAAACAGTGTTTCTAACTAGCACACTTTTTTGTAATTATTATCAAAAAAGCCCGTCATACGGTCGGGCTAAATTTATTTGTTAAACATTGTTTGACAAACAAATCTGCGGTCTTCGGTCTTATGCGGTCGGGCTCTCCTACTATGTTTACTAATGTTTATTCAATACTTCCGATCCCTGATAGTACGGAACCCTCGGCGCGCGAGTCCTACTGGCATTTAGCCGTTTTTTTTGAAGTTATACTTTTTTTTGCGCGATTGGGAAAAATGATGAAAGTGAATTTTTACGATGCGCGCGCACACCGACAAAAAAAAGCAACACCCTGAAGTTAGTTGCGAACCTTTTACATACTGAAGTTAGTTGCGGATCTTTGTGTGTCGTATCAGTACAAATAATCTGTGTGAATAAATAAAAAATATATTGGCGTTTATATCAATTCAAATATTTATGTATGTATGCGTTGTATTATTATTTGGTATTTTTGGATTGTTATGCCAAAGAAGTATAACTTCTTACGTGCGTACATGGGTACCCACTCTTTTTTTTTATTTTACTACTGCGCACAAGGATGTATGTTCAATAACCACCACCTGTTGAAATTTGTTCTAGTGTGGATTAAAGATTGCAATTAATTATTACGTGTCAATTTTACGTGTATTATTCCTAAGTATGTATGTATATTCAAACCAAATAATACTTTGAATTAATTGTCTGTTGCTATTAAATTTCGTTCCAACTAAGCAGAGCTTGTAATTGGAGGATTTTGTTCTGATTACATAATAACAAGACACTGACATGAGAATGTATGAGTAGATTTTTATTAGAGAGATATTTTATCTGTTCAGATAACAAAAAAACAACAGAACATATTTCAGAAAGTCTTTATTTAAGTAGGTATAATAAAATACTGGAAAACTGTGCAATTTAAATTAACCTTATAAATCTAGTTTAACTAATCCTAGGTAATGCAATAAGAGGAGGTAGCGCACAGCGAGTTTACTTGCTAAGAACTGAGCTCTCCGCCGCTTGGGGGGTAGGGAGGAGGTAGCAGTGCTGGCAGCACAGAAGGCTTTGTCTTTTAAGCTGTTAGTCAGATACTTGTACGCTTAGGAACCCACTTATATGGTTCCTACAATATTGGACCCAAGCGACTCGAGGCGCTGCTTCTTTTGAAAATCTAAAACAAACAAAAAAAAATAATTTAATACTGGAAAACCAATATCGATATTTGTGATTAAACTGTCTCATCTCTAATTATGTTAAAGTGTGACCAGTTTCTTAAAAATAAATACGCTTATTTTTGTAAGAAATGAGCAATTATCTTTCGGAATAAAGTGCACTAATCTTGTATATTTGGATTTATAATCTCATTTTACTTGTTCATTTAATATTATTTTGTGCATTACTTGGTAAAAAAAACATTGGTTTTAATTAAAAATAAATAAATATGGGAACGGTGACACAATATGTACACCCAAAATGAAACTTATTAGATATGTCAACAAGGCGAGATATAAAAAAGGAAAGGTTAGTTTTTATGTTAATTCAACTTAAAATATTACCCCAGATTGGAGTATTGATGATAAGCCTGGCAACACTTGTTGATTAGCATTTTATTTGGTTAAATTTCTAATTTAATGCCTTATTTAATAATATTAGAACAAAATAATACTTACAGGTGGAATGTAATATTATCCTTTTGTAGACTTGATGTCGCTGAACGCTTTTTACACCAAAATACACTGCAATTCGGCATTTCTATTGAGACGCTATTACGCATGCACTGATAGGTGACTTATGATGCGGAACGCGCGTCAACTAGTTTTATATAACGGGTATGACCGGTGGGCTGGTACCTTTGGCAGAGGGGTACGCCTGTCAGTGGCCTCTCCGGTTGGTTTAATGCTCTAAGACTACGTCACATCTACTACCTAGGCAATCTCAAAGAACCATTCAGAACGAAAAGAAAGAAAGAAAGATAGCATATTTTGCTTCACGGCTGCACCAAATAGGCCTAGTTCAGCAATATGCCAGATCGCTAGTGTCTGACGCTGATGTTCTTCTGAGTATCCCAGACACATTCCAATTTCAAAAACATCTTAATGGTAATAAATATTAACACATCAATTAAAAAATACACAATCCATTGTAAAACACAAATGGAACGTCAATTAATACAAAAACAGTGCAGACATCGCTTATTCGCCGAAAGCCGACTGCCGACGGCCGAAAACCGACGATGTTATCCGATTAGTGCATCCAATAAACAATCTGCGCTAACTGTTATTAATTTACAATTGGTACAGACATTGTGACGTTCGATGTTTAAATTTAAATGAGCGAATCAGGGATTTGGAATGATGTTGTTTAAAGACATTAACGATGTTTTTAGTATTAAGACTTGTTAGTGCAGTGTATTGTTTTATTATGTTTTAAATTTTCTTCACTTTATCACAGTGATTATGTGGCAAATTATTTTATATTCAAATGTTTTGTTATCAAAGCTGTAGGCGTAGATCACAATGTAGTTAGTAATATTATAATTGCGATAGTATCTAACTCTCTCTGTCTGACTGATACGCTTTCACGCCTAAACCACTGAACCGATTTTGATGAAATTTGTTATAAAGATATAATAGACCTTGGAGAACAACATAGGCTATCTTTTATTGCAAGAAAGTGTTTTGAAGGGATTGAAATAAGGGATGAAATTTTGTATGAAAAAAAAACGTCAATGAATAAACAGAGATTAGTAAAAATATGCGATAACCGACATTCACGGGATTAGAGCTGCGGGCAATAGCTTGTATTGTTATATAATAAAAACATTCGAAAAATCGTCTGAAACACGACGTCGAGCAGCAGGGTTCTACGACAGCGCCAATAGCATATCTTCTGAAAGTGTAAAATCATATATCAGTAAATAATGTTAAACGACTAAAAATAAATCAAAGGTCTAAACTCTTTTGCTCTAATACAGATAACCGGACATATCCGGTCAGGATACGTGTGACGTAATTTCCTTTCATGTTGTGTCACGGCTGCTTCCATTTATTTATGGGGAATTAGGGGAACATTTGATTTTGTATGTATGTGTTGCTGCAACTTTCTGTCTATCTTAGTAACATTGACATAAAGTTGTTTATTGGTGATTAGAATTTAGTACCTACCTTATAAAAGACTAAAAGTCCGCCCTAGCTTCGCTTCGGTATCTAAAGTTACATTCCATCTCACAAGAACCTCGTACGGAAAATATCATAGGAATAGTGTCTTGTTATGTGTTTAAAGAAAGCGCTTAAAATATTAAAATTCTGAAATTGACTGAAAATAATATGTTAAACATAATAAAATATAGCATTTTATGTTACCCGCTGAATTTATCAATTTCTAAAGATTAAAGAATTTTTCAAATCCGACACGTAGATTTTTAGTTAAATTGTTGCCAACAAACAAACAAACATACAAAAAATCTAATATTTTCTCTTTATAATATTTATTTATTTAATTTAAAGAAAAGATATTATTTTCGTACTAGCTTTCCGCGGTGCGGTTTCACCCGCGTTTATGCTTACTGCTCTGCTCTCGTCGCCAGTAGCGTGATGTTACATAACCTATAACCTTCTTCGAGAATTGGGCTATCACACGCAAAACGAATTTTCAAATCCGACAGGTAGTTCTAGGGACTAGCGCGTTCAAACAAACAAACAAACTCTTCCGCCTTATATAATAATAATAATAATAATAATAATAATATTTCAACAACTACACAACGCCATCTAGACCCAAAGTAAGCATATTATATGCTTGTATTATGGGTTCTAGAATACGGATATACATACTTAAATACTTTTTTTTTGTAAATACATACATATTATAGATAAATTACACCCAGACACAGAACAAACAATCATGCTCATCACACAAAGGTTTGTCCTGGGTGGGAATCGAACCCACGACCTCCGGCTTAGCAGTCAGGGTCACTAACCACTAGACCAACAGGCCAGTCCATAATAGTAGTAGTAGTTTGTTGATGAAGACAAAAAAACAGGCCGCTGTTAGGTCCAATTACTTTTCCAGTCCTTTTTCTTCTACCTTATTTTTAAAAGTCAGGTGACATATTGGTGGTGTCTTCTAAGCAATCTCCAGCAATACTTTGAGAGCTTAGAAACATAGCTCTTTTCTAACATCAGGTGGGATCATAAAAAAAGATAATGACCTCAAAATGACACTAGAAATCGGTATTCGGCTGGATTCTTCGAACGACTTAGCAATATAGAAACAAGAAAGATAAACAGTTTATTTTTCACATGCAATAAAGAATAAAAAAAAAATCAAACATATAGCCACAGTTATAAAACAATATAAACAAAAACATAAATAAAAACAGAGAAAGCAAATAAAAAATAAAATCTGTAACATGGACTTGCACACAAGCTGGCGTTCAAATGTGCGTTACGTCCATGCGAAAATCTGAACGTCGCTCAGCATATGGCTGAGGCGCTTCAAAGCGCAAAAGCGCCGGTTGTCAGCGGCATAAAAAATAAAAAAAATATACGGGCTACATATTTAAACATTCGTGTTACTTCAAACTAAATTCCTTGAAGAAAATAATTCTTTCGTGACCTATATTGTATTCTGCTCGTGTTCTGACACAAGATGGAACCCAGATCTCCGGGGAACGAGTGCAAGCGTCTTGATTCGCTTATCTAACGAACGCCGGCGGCTGTACGTCTCATAATAAGATAATATGACGTCACAAACACGAGGAAAAGGTTTTGTATTTTGATGTTAATATCATAGTGACTGTCTGCTTCAGTAAGAATAAGCGGAAAATGATGATGACTTGAGTTGGTTAATGACTTTCCGTCATTTGGTTTACCAGATTTTGAAATTAGAATTCTCAATGTCATACATTTTTGTTTTTCGTTTTGTAAAAATATGAAAGAGTAAAGTAAAATTTAGTAATAAAACTTATATAATATTCAACTGTATTTTTCTTCTTTTTCCATTTCATTCTCATCTGTCATCTATGTTGTTTTCTCACCATTTACTATCAGATGGGCTCGCTTGTTTTTCACTAAAACTGTATATAAAACCACTTTATTTAATACATTATCTAAGCAAGTTGCTTTATTTGATTTAAAAATGAAATACCATTAAGCCCAATATCACTTCGTACACAACTGGTTACAATTTATATTTTATCAGTGCCTTTATTGTATTAAAACACGTGATATTACAATTTATTTATTTACCCTAATTTCTTGTTCCATATTCAGTTTCGGTCCTAAAATGTGTCTCTGAAACTAAACAAAACCGTTATGAGTCAACAAAGGTCTAAGAACGTCTCCAAAGTTTACCGCAGTCTAAGTCAATAGGCCGTCTGCGTCTTCAAAAGGATATAATAACTTAATAAAATGTTTTAGATGTAAACGACTCTTTTTGTTCTCTATATAAACTAGGATTTTTCTAAGCTGGTCTAGAAGTTTCACTCGTACAGAGACCAAAAGTAGGTATCTAAAGACTTAGTAATTACCTCGATTATGCGGCGATTGTAAGTTTTATTTTCATACGCGACTAGATCTATGTGTGTTCTTTTTAGACTGAGAAAAATCTCTTGCTCCGTAGTTAGATAATTATAAACTATTACTTTGTACTAATAATAGTGTTTTTTACTAGAAAAAAGTTGGAAATTAAACCCTCACTGTTGTCGGCAAACATTTAAACACTCAGTGTCGCGGAGTCAACATGAAAGCCAATTAAATTAAAGTATTAAATTTAATAAAATAGTAGTAGTAGTAACAGAAAAGCACTGAGAAGCATGTGTGGAATTAATCTATCAGATAGAGTAAGGAATAGCGTAGTATGAGAAGAATGTGGATTGAATGATGGAATACTCGTGGTGACTAAAATTGAAAGGAGTATGTTAAGGTGGTTTGAAAAGGATGGATGGAAGTAGGATAACGAATGAGATTTATAAAGCAGAAATGACTGGGAAAGTTTGCAGGTGTCGCCCTTGACGAATATACGTGGACCAAATAAGTGATGAGTTGACAAAGAGCACAATTACAAGCACCCGTAACCGACGATGTGTGTATGAATCTTTTCTTTTTTTAATGAATATTTACTTTTAAACTTTCGCGTTGCATGATATAAATTTATAATCATACGGGAATTAACGCGATCATGCATTAGGTATTTACATACCTTATTTTGCTTGACGTTTCGACCAGGTTACAGCGGCCGCGGTCACCAGTCTGCTTGTGACCACGGCCGTGCATGATCGCTTTAATTCCCGTATGATTATAAATTTAAGATTAATGAATGTTGAAGAGGCAAAAGGGGAGGCGTTCTATAGTCTCTGCTTACCCCATTAATGGTAGACAGGCGTGAATTTATGTATGTATGTATGTAGTAGTAGTAGTAGTAGTAGTAGTAGTAGATAAGAAATACAATTTGCTCATGAATCCGATCATAAAATCAATGTTTCTTCGAGTTTAACGACTTATCTTACAATTCCAACAGATTCAAATAAGCACGACAGTGTAACAAGTAAGCACGTATAATAGCAACATAGTCATTTTATTACTGTATCCAACTTAAAGTGTTTGTAAATAATTCGTTTTGGCATGTGTTGCTTACCTTGTAGCCAAACGATTTGCCTGCAACAATTTCTCTTTAAAGTTTTATGGTTGGTCATCAAAGTAAGAGAATTTGAACCATTTTTAGCTACTAGCCATTACATTACATCAATAATACTCAGATACGACAAATGATTTTAGCTAGTTGAATTGCAATTTTATTATTTACGTTAAGTTACTTTACGTAACTTAACGTAAAGTAAAGGCTTGGCGGTCGGGGTCACTGACTACTGGGCCAGCAGGCCAGTCAAATATAATTGTTAGTGTAATAATAGGTATTAAGTAAACAAATTTTTTAATGTTATATACTTGATATGTAAAATATTTTCTTTTTGGCTGTACTGTCGAATTAGGTGTTTAACCTGTAATGATAGTATAAGTTTGATAAATAAATAAATAAATAAATAAAATAAAAACGTTTAATTAATATTTTAGTTTAAACGCCGTCTGAATACCAAAAACATCGTATTTTAATATTTTCTTTGGTTTTTGGTTTAGCTAACTACCGTAATGGCCGTTCTTGATTTAATCAATTTAGTGAAACTTATAAAATACAGAAAATTATAAAAACTATATCAATTAGTAGCAGCAGAATTACTAAGTAATTGATATAGTTTTCTGTCTCATAATACTCTTTTGCCTATAATATTTTTATCTTTTGTTGGTCTGTGTACTCGTAAATAAGTGAATTTAGCAGAGTCTAAGGGCAAGATTCACAGACCGCACTTTGACTTTACTTTGATGCAAAGATCTACTTTGTACCAAAAATATGTTTGAATATGAAGTTGAAAGTAATCTTCGGCAATACAAAGCTTACTTTGCGAAGGTGCCTTTGCTGTAAAGTAAAGTCACGATTGTGAATCTGGTCCTAAGAAACATATTTTTGGTACAAAGTAGATCTTTGCATCAAAGTAAAGTCAAAGTGCGGTCTGTGAATCTTGCCCTTAGATCTGTCTAAAGTTATTTTATTTTTACAAAAAAATATAATTTTAGTAATTTTATTAAAATTACATCGCTGTCACACACTAATATACACCTCCATTTTAAGAGGCACGAAATCGTAAAGTTTAAAAAGGATTCAGCAAGTTCTTCAGTCAAATAAATGAACGTAAAGTTAAAGAGACGTGTTGTCGTAGCTGTTAGTATAATGTAATGTGTGTATTGGAACTGAAAACAGAGTTCAAGAGAAATGTAGACCGAACAACTTCCCCGATAGGCTTGTCTACGTTCGTGGCTATTACGTGTTGGAAATAAAGGTCATTTGCTAATTAAAAAATGACTAAAGTATAAAAGATTGATGTTTTACAGTTGTATGGTTTGCAAATTAGCATATTTGGATGTAAAATATCTCTGTGTAATTCCTATGGAGAAACAGCGTAACGTATGCATGTATGTGTATCTATTAAAAGGACAGTAATTTCAAAAATCCAGAGATTTCTATTTAAGTTGCCTAAAATTATGTCAGGAATCCTAAATCCTTTGCTCTTATTCGTTGCTAGGCTGTAATATTTCCCTTTACCAGGTCTGGAACTTTTCTGACATCATATCTGCGATGTTTTTTAAGTTAGCTATGTCATTGTATCTTTATATATAAAAGCGAAAGGTCACTCACTCACTCATCACGATATCTCCGAAACTACAAATGCTAGGAGTCTCAAATTTTGCATTAGGACGTGGGTGCTCACTAAGACCCATTTCGCGAAATTTGATCCCTAAGGAGGTGAAAAGGGGGAGCAAAATTTGTATGAAACTTTTATAGTTTTGATAATAGGGTTTTCAAATTACTAGAAAATACTCATTATTTAGAGAAAGTGAAATTTAGTTAGTTTTTTTTAGCAACTCTTACAAATGAATGAAATTAGGGGATGTAAGTTTGTATGGAAAATCTTTTATTTTTTAAGCTATCGACTCTAAACTTACATAATTATACTCTTTACTAAAATAAGTTAGGCATTTTTTTATATTTAGTAACTACCCTTATTACTTGTGAAAATAGGAGTCGCAAGTTTGTTTGAAATTTAGTCAGTTTTTGTGGTAGTGGGTGAATAGATTTAATGAGATTGGACATAGAGACGGATTATACTGATTATTACTGATACAATATACGATTGCCGTAAGATTAGGCAAACAATATTCTCATACAGGCACACATCTGAATCCTCAATTTTCACGCGAACGAAGTCGCGGATAACAGCTAATTATTCTATCACAACAACTACACACAACGCCATCTAGACCCATAGCATATATTATAACTTATGTTATGGGTCCTAGAATGCGGAAATACATAATATAGAAAAGTTTTTGTAAATACATACATATTATACACAGAAACACCCAGACCAATGATAATATACAAATAGCTACCAAGTTAACCATTTTGGTTCTCAGTTGCCCTCATAACAATGCCTTCCAATTCTAATCAGACAAACCGCGAACTTAATAATTTAATATTCATCATATTCATTAGCCAACAATTGAAGGCAATAGCGCAAGTAAAATGGCGACACGTAATACCGCCTCCATAACCCGTACGTTCGTTAAGAAGACATAACTCGAGCCGAAGCTTTTAATTCAGTTAAACAGGAAGTTGTTCGAAGGAAGTGACGTTATTTATTCGCCAACGCTACTGTGTCACGGTGTTACTAGATTTAAATTTAAATTTGTTTTTAAGATTGAGGTTTGTTAAGGTTTTTGGGTGTGATGAAAGAACGTGGTATGAATAATGTCTTTGAGTTTATAAGTCAAGTAATTAAAGACTAAATAAAAAGTTTCTCGCCAAACATTTTTTCTATATTACAGGATATTTTCAGTATCATACCGTTAGTAAGGATCCCTCCGTCTTTTTGCCCGACTGCCGATGTCAAGGGGGATAATGTTTTTCGAGAGTATATAAGTATGTATGTCTATTTCTTTGGAACGCTCTATAGCCTAAACGGCATAATGGATGGAGGACATATAATATTTTAGACATTAGTGGATATTTTATTACACGTAGAAGGTAAAATTGAACAAAGCCCGCGAGGTCAATTGGTTCATTCACATAAGTAAGGATGATCCTTTAGGGTTGCGAGCTCAAATGGCAGATTCTTGGGACATTAAATATATAGTTTTTGACTTTTTTGGAGATATTCGTGTAATATTTTAGAACTTATATAACGTGTGTTTTTGTACGTAATTTTTGTGTTGCTGTGCCAACTGTAACTGGATCTTTAAATCATTTGTACTATTAATCTTTTCCTTGGAACAGCAGACATAATTTGGTTCCTTGACTAAATTTTTCCTTGTTATGACGTCTGTATTATTGTGTGTGCAATGAACAATTATTATTGGTACCTTTATTTATAACCGCAGCAGATTTTACCCAGATTTAACTCCTACCACTTTGTTTGGAAACAATTTTATCTAGCATGTCTTTCCCTGCTTTTCTATTACCACATCTGTATAAGTTCTCAAATCAACTATTTCTTATATCTCGTAGTAAATATTAGAAAAAATTATAGTATTCTAATTAAATAAAGTCTTTAAGAGGTCATTAACTTTAATGTGCACAGAAGCGATCAATATGCGATGGTCACTCACCATCTGACAAACACAATAAGAGTGCTGGCCGTTCTCCAATACTTTAAAAGTAAAGCAATGTATTTGACTTCAATGATTTCGAATTCAAAATGTAGCAAACAACAAAAAATGAACGAAATTTATTTACAACTTCTAAACCTAAATCGTATAGGATAATACATCAGTTATGATAAACTTAATATAAGTCTCCAAAACCTCCTCATCGCCACAATAAGATAATAATCCACACATTTCATAACACTAATCTTTATACTCGTCCACATAAGTCCGGTTAATATTTTCGGCTCATTTTTCACTGCAAGCCACGATAAGATCTTTCCACGATGATAAATAGTTTTCGTTTTCATGGACAGGAAAATTTGGCAAGTAGAAGATTATATAAGTTTTTCGAAACGTGATGGCGTACGAGCTAAATAAATGTGTATTTTATTCCCAATAGATGCAGACAAGTCAGCCGTTTATAATCGACTTCAAAAAGGAGGAGGTTCTTAATTCAGGTTATATTTTTTTGTGTATATTTATTACGCGATTTCTCCGCCAATTACAAATAGATTTTAATGATTCTTTTTTTGGCGGATGAGTCATGTTTCAGACGTGGTCCCATGTAAATTTAATGACAATTTTGAAAAATTTTACCAAAACAAAATATACATTGATGATATTTTGGTTTGTTTATGTTATAATGAGCGATTCTACTATTTGTTTATGTTTGTACATAAATCTAAAGGTATATTTTTGAAGACAGTTTTTGTATTAATTTTTTAAATAAATAGGTAGGTAAATAAGTAAATAAAGGGTAGTGGTAACACATGCTGCAAGCACGTACAATTAGAAAAGCTTTCCTTCATCTGAAAATAGTACTTTTATTCTTAGCAACGGCAACGTACTCAGTGGGTTACGTGCCCATTCGACCTTAAGATTTGACCCTTTCTTGGTTTGTGTTTTCCGAAGCATTAAAAACGCTATTATACATAAGACATGAGGAACATAACATTATTGTATTATTTTTAATAATTTCGCATTTTGCCAAAATGTCATTTGAAATAAGCGTTAGACTTACTAACTGGTACAAGTTTTCCGTGGCGCGGTTTCACCCACGTCTTTGCTTACTGATCTGCTCTCGTTGCTAGTAGCGTGATTCATTGTATTACTTTTATAAAATCATAAATTAAGTCCAGATAATAAGTAACACGAGATTAATTAACTGTTAAGCGGTACGAAGTTCGCCAGGTCAGCTAGTTACAGTAAATGCACAAGAATTTTAAAATCTTGTCGTTATGTGACCGATTGCGTACAAACGAGAAAACTAGTAACATGATAAAAGCCGGCAGTTGGCGTGGGATTGGCAATTTGCCAGGCTGTCGACACCTAGGAGCCTACCATCACCTCTTATAGCAGTTTTATTTTATTCTTACTTTGTGTTTTGTCTTTTTCTTTTGTACCATTAAAAACAAGGATAGAGACAAAGTAAGGTTAGCGATATATTATATTATTATAAGATAGCTTTATGAGGTTGTGGTAGGACTTCTGAACGCCGTATGGGTTTCAGAGTTTATGTCCTTACTTTTTTATTACAATTTAAGCGGGGCGTGAAAAAGCATCTCCCTAAGCCGCCATAGTGGAGGCCACCATACCAGTAGTTTGGCTTTTGGAATGGTGTCCGCCACTTCTGGATTCCATTTACTGCTTACCATCAGGCAGAGGGGAGTCACTTTGGTAGGCTAATATAAAAAAAAAAGGCTGTAACATTAGCTGAAAGACAGCAGTCTTTAATCGATAGCAAAACGTGTAGGTTACAGCAAGCCTGTATATAAATTTAAGTACCGATGGAGATTTATGAAGCAAGCTACATTTTGAACTTCTGTAAAGAATTAACTTTGCGAATATTTTTTTTCCAAATTTTAATTTCAGTTTATTTTAACTATTACTTAGGTATTTATTTATTTTAATTTTAGTTATTTGTTATTTTAATTTAATTGATTTATTTTAATTTTAATTTTAATTTTATTCTTTTTGTTTAAATTTTTAGAATGGAGCTCCCTCTTCTCCACTACTTTTTTGATATTAAATAAAAGGCAGCTGTTACTATCCGTATAATTATTTCAAATTAATCACAAAAATTATTTGACGAAAAACAAAAATTTAAAATTTTCTATCAAAATAAATAATATTTCAGTAATAACAAAGTAATACACCATTTATTATGTCAAGTTCACTGACCTGTAATGAGCGGTAACGTTTGTCCTTCGACGTGGATTATGACTTAAGTCAGTAACCGTTTGACGTACTTACAGAGTGTTTAGAATTAAATAAATTAAAAAAACTAGTCCTGTGTCTAAACTATTAAAGATATTTAGTTGATTTTTTTTGTCTCGCTTTATAATGTCACATACTATACGTAATTACTTTTAATATCATCGTCGTATACACTCTGTATATAGTAGTACAGATAAAGCTCTTCTAGACACAACAACTAATATTTGAGTTGTTTGTGCAACAAAACTGTCACATCTCCGCTGTTTAATTGCAGACGTCTTGCTCTGTTCCGGAACTGAGACGCGAATAGTGTTGGGAATGATGTGTGCTATTCGATTTTTTTAATATTTATTTATTTTGGTGTCTACCTGAGAACGGATGTCACGGAGGAAGTTGGTCTAGGGAACATGGGTGGGAACAAATATGAAATGCATGGATAAATGAAAGAGACCTTTGCCGAGCTGTGGAATACTATAGGTGGAAAAAGGATTATTTTGTAAACATTGATAGGGTAAAATTATATAATATTATATATTCAAAATTTCTTTTGTTTCATTCTTCTAAACCACAAAAAGAACCGATATGGATCGCAAAAAGATTTATATAATGTAAACTATGCATATATCGTAGAGCAAACCCAAGTAAAATTATGTCGTTAGATATATTAGAGGCGCTGGTATTGATAATTGTTATATTACTATAAGTATTAAATTTATTAAATTTTAAATGAACATTGCATCTTTAATGTCACAACACTACCTCTTCCCTTTATTTACCGTACCGTCTTCACGAAATCCGAGTTGACAACGAACTTTATTTGAATCCAGACTTTATTAACAGTGCTAACTATACAAAAAAACATTGCAATTAAGTCCAAAAACTCTTTAAATTTGAGTACTTGACGAAATCCAGTTAAGACTGATGGCTATAGAAACTTTAGGAGATTTTATAGGTTTTACGTATTTGCATTTAAAAGCTGAAATATATCTAGATATTTTTCTTAACTTGTGTGTGTTATGTGCTGTGCAAAGACTCGTTTTCAAGGTTACCGATTCCGCAGCGCGGTTTCACACGCTTCTTTGCTTACTGCTCTGCTCCCGTCGCAAGTAGCGTGATGTTACGTAGCCTATAACCTTCCTCAAGAATTGGGCTATCATACGCAAAAATATTTTTTCAAATAATAAGTAATTCCAGAGATGTACGCGTTCAAACAAATAAACTCTGCCGCTTCATATATTAGTATTATATAGATCTAATATTTTGAGCTTCAACATGTGGCTTTTCATCAAGAAAATTCAGAGTGCAAGAGAGATAAATATAATTATATGTGTCCCTTTCTCTCAACTTTTTCTGTGACATCCATATTCTCACGAAAAATATTTACCAAAAGCTTTTTCAAACGCAATATGTAAAACACGAAAACCCATATCAAAATGTACCCTCCAAGCGACTTATAACAAGCAATTATTTCATACATTTTTATTATTATGCTTGAAACAAATAAACATAAAAGACTCGGCCTTATTGCAATAAAACCGTTATGTCGCCTTATTTGACGTTTTGTCGTATAAAATTATATGGTGGGTAACACGACCATTTTAAATGTTGTAAAACCTTAATGGTTGGCAGTAGGTTTAATAATATTGTGTCCTTATTTGTCAAGAATAAAAATATAAAAGACTTGAATGCTATCGAATATAATAAATAATAATTATATCTTAACTGTCCCACTGCAAGGCAAAGGTTATTTCACATATAGAGAAGACATGAGCAATAATCGCCACGTATGCTCAAGGCGGATTAGCAATTTCAGACTTTAATTCCAGGTTTCCTAACAATGTTTGCTTCCACCGTCAGTCAGAAATGTCCAAGATAAACTTAGAAAGTACATATGATTTCAAAAATCACATTGGTACTTGCCCGGATTCGAAACCACTACCTTGTGTTTAGAATATATTAAAAATGTATGAATAAAACTTTAGTAACCTGGCGATTAAAAAGAGTGGCCTGAGTTTCTTGCCAGTTCTTCTCATGGCTCTACCTCGTCAGCGAACTGGCTGTAGGTCAATTGGCGGACATTTTGTAACCTTTAACGTTCATATGTGTTAATTTAATTGATCTAGGTGAATAAATGATTTTGACTTAGGCTTTGATTTAGCTAACACCAACATTGCCGTTAGCTTATGTCAATCCCATACATTTCGAAAAAAAAAAAAAAAATGAAAAAAAAAAAAAAAATCTTTTTATTGCCTAAATTACAGTACATATGACTTAAATAAAAAACTTAAAATTAGGTTAACAGTAAGTATGGCAAAAGGTGATAACTCAGCCGATACTGCCAGACATACAATAAAATATATATATCAGGCAGCGCTGATTTTCAGTTACCCCTGGCTCCCTGAGATATTGAGCGGGCGCGAAGAAGGATTAAATGTTCCTCTAGGTCAGCCATTTTTTTTATTGTTTAAGAACAACAAACATATTAAACAAAAAATAAAGTTAATGTTAACATGCGTGCAAGTGTATATGTGTGTGTGTGTGTGTGTGTGTGTGTGTGTTTCTAATCTATTATATTATATTCTGATATTCATGTGAAATTGTGAAGTGCCTAAAAGCATGCTAAAAACACGGATAACTAGTTTAATTTAATTTAATTACTTACTAATAAGATCAAATACTTATTACAGGCTATTGCATAGCCTAGCTAGGACAACAGCACCTCACCCACTTGATTGGCAATGTAATAGTACACCTACATACTTTGTAAAAATAACTAATGTTTATAATTATACACCAATCTGTTGTTTTATGAAATAAAAGATTATTATTATTATTATTATTAAATTAAACTAATTATTCATGCTTTTTGCAACTCAATTGGTACTTCATATGAGATTTAACAAGTGATTAGTTAATTTTTGGTTGATCAGCCTTTCAGAAACTGGGTGTAAGCCTAATAACATAGATAACAAACAAATATGCATGAGAGTATATCAAACTTATAGAAATTACAATTTCAATGTATTTTACAAAAGTCTGAGATCGTTTTCAACTTTACTTTTTCGCCACGGTGTAAAACTAGCAATTACACGAGACAGCCATATTTCAAACGTTAACTTAATTATAAATAATTGAAATAACTTGTTCTCATTAAATAAGAGCATGAATTATAAAGCTATGAAAGCTAAATTTAACTAAGATTAAATTATAATAATACATTTTACAAAATATAGATTAATTTGTAGTGTCTTCACTGGAATATTGAATTTACACTATTAAGTCATTAATTCAATTATCTTACTCTTTTTAGTGGTAATTAAATGAATGTAAAATTAATTTAACTTTGTAAAAACTTAAATAAGTTATTAAATCTATTTAATAATACGTAAAGCAAAAACTTTGTTTAACTTTCTACAAAACAACAGTAAACATAAAAACAGAACATATTTTTTTTCTTTTATTGAAGACAGTGGCAGACGAGCTTTTGAGCCCAGTTTATGGTAAGTGGTAACTGTCGCTCACGGATTTCTATAATGCCAGTAACTCTGCGAAGCTACTGAAGGAAATGAGGGAGGTGAGGAAAGGAGGTAAATTGGGCTTCCATCGCTCTCACTCACCGTACGAAACGCAATAATAATGATTCTACCACTTTCACGTCGATTTTTTATGGTAGGGTAAGTAGTACTTCCCCAGTCTATGCAGCCCATCCATGCTACTATTTACATTCCAAACTAAAAACAATAACTTCTCACTTAAATTCAAGAGCACACACCTTCATATACTAGATCAGTATCGTACATATAATCCGCCTAAATCACATTACACCTTCGGCCCAACAAATAGTTCCCTCGCACCGACATATCGTACCGATATTCATAATGCAAAGGACAAAGTTTTATCGCATCTCGAAACACTTTCCTGCTGGGAAAATAAGGGATTGCGAACTTTGCCGAAGGTCACCGAAGATTTCCGAAGGCTTATGAAAGTTTCCAAAGTTATTTTTTTGAAGAGCTGGCTCATGGTGTAAATATGAGACTATTTTTATTTATTTGGTACTTTATAAAACTATTGCTATATGGTGATTTGTTGCCTTCCAATTTCGATCATGGGTGTGTTAGACGAGAAAAAGCTTCTCACAAAAAGATTGTTTGTCACCTTAGTCGTATAAAAAGAAAAAAGAAATGAGGCTCTGTTAGATACAGATTAAAAAAAAAAGTGTATCTTCATGAATGCAAACTATTACACAATGGTTGAAAACTCTTAAATACGAAGAAACAGAAATGATCTTAACCAGACTTAGCTAAATCACACAGACTTATATACACAGGCACACGCCGCACATACACACACACAGCCACACACGAATTCACACACAACTCACAAACACACTCACACACACTCACTCACTATCTCTCACTCACTCACTCTCACACACACAAAAAATAAAATACACACGTATTTTATTTATTTTTATTATGTTTTTCATTAGTTTATTTTTATATTAATTTTTATTATTACAAGTACCTATTGTTTTGCTCAGTTTTATAAATTGTAACCTGAGAAGATGCAAGGTAGCCCCAACACAAGTATTTTTTTACTTACTTGCTTTATAATATTGTGAACCAAAACATGTGAGATCAAATAAACTATTTTTTTTAATATTTTACAATAATTTCTTTTCATACGGATCCACAAAAGTAATTTCCCAAGCATTAAAATATCCTCACTTTGTAAACAAGTCTACACAGCGTCAAAACTGTGCGCGTCATCGTCCCACCAACTTTTATTTATTCCTCAACTTGTTTCAGTTTTCTTTTACCACATTTGAAAGAATAAAGCCGGTACAGACCAACGCATAAATAACTCCACATAAAACATTCAGGTCGACGGACTCTTCTAGAATTATTTACAAGAGGCCGTCTTACCGCATCTTGTCGATTTTTGAGCCTTTTCAGCTATTCCCTGTGTCGTTGTGGATTAAAGAGCATCTCACGGCTGTTCTTATGTATTAGGGTGGTATAGACACACCTTATTGGTTGCTAATTTTTATTTCATTTTTAGGCGTGTATGTTTTATAATATTAAAATCGCAAATTAGAACAAGACATGACGAATTTACTCCCTTTATGAAAGACAGTAGACGTTCTGTAGGTTTATGTACTAACCTTCTTTAAAACGTAATTTTATTTCAGTCATTGCCTCGTCAGAATATAAAAGAATTTTGATAATATATGTATTTTCTACCCTCCGCTAGTGCAAGCCGACAGAAGTCGGCAACTTCCGACAATAAAGTAGAGAAGTTTCAGGTTCGGTTTTCTTACGATGTTTTCTTTTACTGTTAGAGCTAGTTAAACTAACTAATTAATGCAGACATTACTTTCAAAACTCAGTGTGTTCATTCTTTAAATCAAATTCAAGTTTTGAATGATTGTAACCTACTTGCTATGTGAACAATGTATTCAGAAGTAACTGGCACAAATGACGAATCCAATGAAAACAAAATTACTTTAGAATTTAGAACACCGTTTTCGAAGTCCAAAAAAAAAAGAAACTTGCAGAAATCTTCGTACGAAAAATTCAACTATTTCAATTAAGAGTCTCGTGGCGTTCCATTTTCGAAACTTTGTTTTAAATTGCAGCGCCAGAAGTCGAGTTCCGAAGTCATTGCGAACGGTTCCATTCGACGTTCCACGCCGGTAATAAGGTTCCGACACGTTCCGACCTTTTACGATCTTTAACGAAGTAATCGTTCTTGATCGGCGATAGGAAAAAGTGTGCAATTATCTTTTAATGCCTATCGGGAGTTTAAAAGACGCATTGTGATTTCTTTTAGATAAAAGGCTTTGGAACGTTGTGATTTTGATGAAGTATTAATAATGCGTACTATGGTTTTGTGGGATTATTGTTTTTGTACACGTAACTTTATGTCATCACATCACCAGTTGTCATCATATCATTTAAAACATCGTTACAGTTATTTATACTATTTTTTAAAAAGTGGAAGAGTTTGATTTTTTGTTTTAACGCGCTAATCTCTAAACCTACCACTCGAATTTGAAAATCTTTTTGTGTATGATAGCCCAGTTATCAAGGAAGATTATAGGCTATGTAACGTTACGCTACTAGCGAGGGGAGGAAGGCAGTAATCAAAGACGCGGGTGAAACCGCGCCGCAGAAAGCTAGTATCAAATAAAAACAAAAGGCCTCGAAACATAATAAAGAACCCTAAAGAGACAACAAAAACGTCCATACTTTAGCTTACTCCATTCTAGTTCATTCTTTCACTCTTTAACTCCTCAAAACTCGAGGGGTAAGATAATTTTAGAGTTTTAACAAGCTTTTTACTACTCGTCACACATAGCCTAAAGGCATTTACTTTGTTATCATTGTACGTACTTTTTCTCTACGAAACTTTGAATAAGAAATATGAAATAAGTTTTAACATAAAACATAACTTGTGGTGAAGCTGTCGGCTACTAAAAAGAATGAGTATTTCCATATAATATACTGAGTTGTATGAAAGTGTCTCGGTTACCTGGTAGTATGTACCTACTATAGTACTGAGAGTTAAACTTTAGGGTGCGTTTCTACTGACGCGGAGATGAATGAGTCGTTGCAAAGGTTTTATCCCCATTCATCTAGATGAGTGTATAAATCGTTCATGCTTTTCGGAAATTGTCTTTACAAATTTAAAATCATTCGGATGAATAGGAAATAAACCGCAAACCGCACTACAATCCCTGAATGAGAATCGGTAAAGAACTTGAAACGTATGTTGCTAAAAAAATGTCTCATCCGGTATCGAACCCTTGGTCTTCTATAAAAGAAGCAGGTACCATAACCAATCATCATCATCATCATCATATCAGCTAAAAGATGTCGGTCGATAATTGGTCGTGAGCCGCCCTGATCCACCGGTTGCTCGCCACCCTTATTATTCGATGATCGTCGTTCCACCTTATGAGAGGTCATAGAATATCATTAGCTTCTCAAAAAACATTGTGTTTTGTAGTTGGATAAGTATAAATTTAAATGTTACTAGCTGCACCCCATGGCTTTGCATGCGCGTAAAATATGTTTCGTTGTATCCTTCGAGAACCACACCGATTTTCGAGATAAAAAGTAGCCTATGTCCGTCTTCGGCACCGAATCTATCTACATACCAATTTTCATCGAAATCGGTTCAGCCGTTTAGGCGCTGAGTGGTAACAAACACACACACACACAAACTTTCGCATTAATAATAGTAATAGTAATAATTAATAGGATTTATTAGAACAGTAGCAACTCGCAAAATATTAAACAAAAGGTAAAAACTACTGCAATATATTTGTTGTTTTCAAAATATGAATAAATTACTTGAGAGATAAAGTAAAGTAGTGAGGGTAGGCGATAACTTTCTAAGTTTTAAAGAACGGGGATTGCATACTAATCTTTGGAAATCGATAGTCTTTCTTTATGCGACTGAAAACATACAGTTGGCGAGATTCTATCCCGTAAGACGTATTTTAATCTAAAAACTAATATTGTAATGTTAATTTGATGGAATTGTCCTTAAAAAAGTTTATAGTTAATTGAAAATCAAACGAACTTACCAAGTAAAGTTCGATCCCAACTATGCGAGCAGCTTCATTCGACGCAATTTATCTACTCCCATCCCATTTTTATATTACGTAAGTCAAGTAATTAATCCCATCCCAATATTTGAACGCATGTTATATGAATAAAACAATGAATATTAAACAATAATGATAGGTATAGTCGATCATAAAATTGCAGAGTAACTATCGTTAGCATATTACAAAACAATAATGACTATTTTTGCTTGCAAGTTACCACAGCTGCAGTGACAGTTGTCAATTTAATTTTGAAAGTTTTAAAATTTTAAAGTAAATTTTAATCTGGGTCGACTATTACATGGAATTTAACAAGTAATATAAGTAAATCACCTCTGCCTATCCTTTCGGAGAAAAAGGAGTTATTCTTAGATATAGAAGTATTATTATACTCTTAAAACCTCTAATGAAATTAATTTTCCTAGTAATTTTTATTTATTTTAAACTCCATACAACTGATATATGTTGGTGGATTTAGTGTTTTTACCACTCCCTAAGTGCCTGGTGCAGAGATGTTATTTCAGAGAATATTTTTCACGGTATCATAGAGGTAGCGAAAATAGTTTTGAATACAACTAAAATATATGTAATTTTATATTATTTCAGAAGCTAAACTTATCACTTATATAGTAAAAGCACATTACTGTCCAGTAAATTATTAATACCCATTTTGTAACTTCACGGCCTTTTGTTTGATCTCTCCACAATGAATTCTCATTGTGATTGAAAATTGCTGAACATTCAGTGGACTTTTTTTACGAAAATAGTGAAAATTTATATGGAAATTTCTAGAAATTATTCTAGCTGCGTCTTTAGAGTCTAAATTAGATTTCTTTCGTTTTATAAACTATGTATTTTATATCTTTATTTGAGTGAGAGGAGCTGAATAATTGGTAGAGTAATTGAGCTCTGTTTGTGCGAATGATTTAATAGTTTGAACTGTATAGAAAAAAGATTAAAGTGGGATAGCTACCCATTATTTTTGAATAATAATAATATTCTACCACATTCACACAGCGCCATTTAGCCCCAAATTAAGCAATTACATTTGCTTGTGTTATGGGTACTAAACAACTGATATACTACTTACATACATTTTTTTTTGTAAATACATACATATTATAGATAAATTACACCCAGACACAGAACAAACAATTATGCTCATCACACAAAGGTTTGTCCTGGGTGGGAATCGAACCCACGACCTCCGGTTTAGCAGTCAGGGTCACTAACCACTAGACCAACAGGCAATTATAGAGCAAAGAAGTGTTCTTGTACATTTTTTTGACTTACTTGGCGCCATCTTATGTGATAGTTTGATTACTTGAGCTATCTATACTATTATATAAAGTAAGTTGTTTGTTTGTTTGAACGCGCTAATTTCTGGAAATACCAATCTGTTTTGATTGTTTTGCGTATTACTGCCCAATTATTATTGTGTAAGTTCATAGGCTATGTAACATCACGCTACTGGCGACGCGACGGGAGCAGAGCAGTAAACAAAGACGCGGGTTAAGCAGCACTGCGGTAACCTAGTTAAAGTATATACGACCGCAAGGTTGAGTGTTCTGAAGCCGTCTTGCCTTTATTCTGCGATTATTGTATATCGTATTTTTACGGTAGTAGATCCACGCTGATTTCAGCATGAATGGGCCGGATCGTCCGGGGAAGTACTACCCTCTCATAGAAGAACGACTTAAGAGTAGTAGTATCCGTACTACTGCGTTTCGTTCGGTGAGTGAGAGCGCCGGAGGCCCAATTGCCCCCCTTTCCTCTTTCCTCACGTCCCTCATTTCCTTCCCCTAACCCCATTCCCAGCCGCCATAGTGGAGGCCACCATACCAGCAGTTTAAAACGATAGCTTTTGGTATGGTGGCCTCCACTTCTGGATTCCACTGACTGCTTACCATCAGGCGGGGTGGAGTCACTTTGGTAAGCTATACCTACTATAAAAAAAAAAAAAAATATCGACTAAAATAAAAACTATCAGTCATTATTTTGGTCCCAAATCCTTTTTAACGCTAACTTTATCTGTACTTTATATATGTAGCAATAGCGATCACTTTCCGACGCGACGATTTAAAATTAATCCTTAATTATGTATTTTCCTTTTATATGAACACTAGACGTCTGTTCTCGCTTTGCTTCGGTATCAAAAGTTTTATTCGGTCTCACATATTTACGATAGTAGATCCACGCTCATTTCAGCATGAATGGGCCGGATCGTCAGGGGAAGTACTACCCTCTCATAGAAAATCGACTTAAGAGTAGTAGTATCCGTACTACTGCGTTTCGTTCGGTGAGTGAGAGCGCCGGAGGCTCAATTTTCCCCCTTTCCTCTTTCCTCATCTCCCTCATTCCCTTCCCCTAACCCCATTCCCAGCCGCCATAGTGGAGGCCACCATACCAGCAGTTTAAGAAGATGCTTTTGGTATAGTGGCCGCCACTTCTGGATTCCACTGACTGCTTACCATCAGGCGGGGTGGAGTCACTTTGGTAGGCTATAATATAAAAAAAACAACGCCTACGAAAAATAACATTGCAATGATGTTATATTGCATCATTTAGATCAAAGCGCTTAAAATATTGAAATTCTGAAAATGTCAAAAAAATACGTTAAACATAATAAAATGTAGCCTATCTTCCCGCTTCATTTATTCATTTCTATGTGTAAAACAATTTTTCAAATTGATAACATAGATTTTAAGCAAACAAACAAACATACAAAAAAAAACAAATCTTTTCTCTTTATAATATTAGTTTAAATTGTTCTTTTCGATGCAGTTTTGTTCTACTTCTCTATCGCAATAATTTCTTCTAAAGATCACATAGAAAACATAACCGCACATAAGCACAAAGTTTGATATAATCTAACTATTTATGCTTCTTCAAACGAAGCAATATTGACTAAGACCGCTCCAATATAGCACGTGCTTTATAAACTCTCTGATATTTTAAGGCCTCGACATACGTGACGGTTTTTTATACGGACGGAACGGGACGTAAATTTTTTTTTATATTAACCTTCCAAAGCGACGCCACCCCGCCTGATTGTACACAATCAGTGGTATCCAGTCAGTGGTAGCTACGATACCAAAACCCATCGTCTTAAAATGCTGGTATGGTGGCCTCCACTATGGCGGCTGAGAGTTGGAAGAGAATGAGGGAGGTGAGGAAAGAGGGGAAAATTGGGCCTTCGGCGCTCTCACTCACTGAACGAAACGCAGTGTACGGATACTACTACTCTTATGTCGATCTTCTATGAGATGGTAGTAATTCCCCAGTCGACCCGGCCCATTCATGTTGAAACCTGCGTGGATCTACTGCCGTTATTTTGGAAATATTGTTTTATACAACATGTATATGACAATAGTCACGGAGACACGGACGAGATGGAAACGTGGCACTCACGTGTTCTATCGAACAAGACTGTGACGTTTCCCGTTCACGTATCGTTCGAAGTAAAATCTTGTTTCGTAAGCCGCGGTCTTTAGAGTGCAAACAACTGTTCAGTTGACAAGACTTTTTAATAATTCAATATTGATTTAGGTTGAGATGATGACATCACGTTCTGGGATACTTGGTTTTGTTCAGTTTTTGTTAATTAGAAATCTGTGTCTCTTGAGTTGACGTACATACAATTGTTTAACTGGTGACAGCGTAATATATGTGTGAGAAAATTTAAAAGCCTTCTATTTTATTTACTGTAAGATCAAGTCACCAATCTCAAGCTAAACTTTCGACTTCATTTAGGTACATACTCGCATGGATTTCAAATTCGATATACTCGTACTTAGTTGATTATATAAGCTTTATATTGAAGCACTAATAGCCTCTTTACAAAGGCGCTTCTTTAAGAAACACGAATTTTCTTCCGTCTGAACTAAATCTAACTTACAAAAACTAAAGTAACAAAACTGTTAAGTATGAATAGAAAATTCGACGGCATTATTAACACAGCTTCCGTCGCTAGGGTGGCAAAGCAAGTGTCTAATTTAACTGAGACTCTAAGTTTGTTCATTAAGTTTAACAAGATTTCGTTACCCTTTGAGACTGAGCACTATGCTGAAATATTAAGAGCACGTTTTAAAAAGGTATATTTTCACAACGTAATTGCTTTTGAGTTGAATTTTTAAGGTTCGTTTGTAAAAAGGGTTGTTGTAATAGTAAATAATTTATTTATATTTTAGAAATGTTATTTCAAGATTATTTATTTGAAAATGTATAAAATGTATTTGTAAAATATAAAAAGAGAAGATTTATGACTGTAAATTTCAAATGCTTGTGAATTGAAACACCAGTTAGTAATATTTTTTTTAGACATTTGCCAATAAATAGTAATTTTATTTTTTTAATACATTAAGTATACTTTCCCATTTACAATTACTACGCTTAAATATTGAAGTTCACTTAGCGTTATGCTGACTACCACTGACCTACTTAGCTGTATTTTCATTACAAGTAGCAGCACTTATATTTTACTTATTTAAGAAAACATTAATTATTTACAAAAGTGTTAAAGTTTTGCATCTGATGAAACAAAATTCATAAAAAATAAGTATTCAAAGTATCTGCCGAGAAAATATCTTGGTGAAAGTCTTAAAAATATTGAGAGCGGAAATATTTAATTGCGTTATTTAACAATGGAAGTTGCGGGACGAGTCCTGTGTTGGCCAGACTTTGTGGTCGCAGTAAACGCTTAAAGAATGCAAAGGAAACTTTGAAAATTTTCAATTCTTACAAACATACCGTAAAAATTTGCATTTGCTCTGTATTTTGGCTTTAATTTTTGTTAAGTGTGAACTTAATGATGTAGGTAATTTTTATTAGAAGCCTAAAGACGTCTTCTGCAGGGCCTAGGTATCTTTTAAAGAAAGATTATCTGTCATAATCACAACAATTGGCAACTTGGCACTTGACTGCAGTAAGTGTAGTTTTACAGTGAAGCTATCGTTAGCGCGGTTGCGTGTATTGGATAAAACTCAAAAATAATTAAATGATTGCTTGACGTACGGGCCGCGCTCATCACCCGCGAGGACGGTAAGCGTCATTGCAAAACCAGCCTAAGGTGATTTTTAGTATCCGCCTCTTACGATAGACAGGAAGAGACGGGGTGATTCCTGCTTGACCTGAAACCGCACAGTCAATATATTTATAGTTTGCATATTTTCTTTCTATAATTTTAATATTAATATAAACCATATGTCATGTTTTAAATACAAATATCTACATTTAAACCACAGGGTTAATATCTGGCCGATAACCAAAACCGCATATTTCGAACCCTCATTGTGTACAATATTAACAATTTTGCACAACAATGTTAGGTAATAACATTTCTAAAATATTTTGCTAGCTCAATGAGCGTAAACCGTTTTAAAATTGCTTTATTGAAAAATTTTATCTGATCTTATAATGTCGCTCGATCAACTGTGAAATATTGGTCTGCAGCAATCCCGTAATTATTCTTCACTATCCACACATGTTGTCTGGATCACGAGATCAAGTTATCAAAAACAAAAATCGACTTTAAATTAATCCGGTTAGGGTTTATTGTGACTTATTCAAGTGGCCCAACCAAAAATTGGTCTCGGTGAATGAACAATACGTCGGATGCGAATTGTTCGAATATTAAAAATCATTGGAGCATTATTGAATTGCTCTTTGCTATTAATTCAATGTCGATGCCAAGTGTGAGCGAGTGGATTAGCTATAAGCATAACACGAGGTTGCAGAAGCTTTCTTCTACAGAGACAGTTTAGTGCAAAAAGTGTATAATATTTGAAATACACTTTCTTAGCTATACTTATTAGCTATAGATATATTTCTGGTAAGCTGGTTTCAGCATGAATGGGCCGGATCGACCGGGGAAGTACTACCTTCTCATAGAAGATCGACGTAAGAATATTAGTTTTCATGCTAAGATTTTTCGTTCTGTGAGTGAGAGCGCCGGTAGCCCAAATACCCTTTTCCTTCCTCATCCCCTTCTCCCGTGGTCGGCAACGGCTTGGTTGTGTTTTTTAAGCATTATTACTTTTGCGATGCTTGAGAAAACACAGCCGTCTCTATAGGTTACGATTACCACTTACCATCAGGTGGACTATATGCTTGTTTGCCACCAAAGTTGTTTAAAAAAACAGTCTAGTTCATACTGAGCTAAATATAGGCGGGTATTCCTCGATTGAGAAATTCTGTATTCTGTGAACGAGCTCTTAGGCAGGATTCGTTGCACTGATATACGACATCGTGGTAATGCTGGTGACAGTATAGTTTATTTTTATTTTTTTGTATATCATTAATTAGTTGCTGGTACTTATAGCTAAGGTTATCCTATTTTAAGTACCAGCAGTACATAATTAATTGAGATTTCTGTACCTACATTAAGTTTTCCACTACTATGTACCTACTTGTGCTTGTGTCAGTAAAGAATAAAAAAAAATATAAGTTGATCCGTGGTCCTCATCTGAGGTGATAATAGTGAGCAATTCAGTTAACAAAGGAACTTAATTAACTAAGTACGTTTGAAAAATTAACACCCATTGCCACATGTTTACTCAGTTTTTCTTAAATTGCAAAGAACGAAAGGTCTCTTCTCATACAGAGAAGGCATATTAATATAATATTAATAATAATATAATAATGTTCTACCACATTCACACAGCGCCATCTAGGCCCAAATTAGGCAATTATATTTGCTTGTGTTATGGGTACTAAACAACTGATATACTAATTAGTTTTTTTTTTTGTAAATACATTCATATTATAGATAAATTACACCCAGACACAGAACAAACAATCATATCACACAAAGATTTGTCCCGTGTGGCAATCGAACCCACGACCTCCGGCTTAGCAGTCAGGGTCACTAACCACTAGACCAACACGCCAGTCAATTTTGTAAGCATATTTTTCCAACGCAAAGTACTGACTACCACAAATTAGTATTCCGCTAGCAATACAGCCTCACCTTCTCACGGCTGTGAAGTTTCGTATAGAGTGGCTCCGTTTTGAACGATAATGGTTTTTAAAAGGGACAAACGGTTGTTTTGGCGAACTTTAGCATCGCTTTCTTTGTGAGCCAATACTTGTTTGGATTTCACCCACATCTGTTTATAAGAATTGTAGGGAGCTGAGTTTTTTTTTAATGTAAGTGGTGTTGAATTGAGATGAAGATGTAGTTAGATATTAGCAGTGTATGTGAGGGGGTTGGTAGATATGTTGTGATTATTTACTTAATAAATACTGCATTTAGGGCTTGTAGGATCTATATTATTTTTGGAATGACGTGTTATTAAAAATAATATCACGCGTATTTTGTTCAGGGGATCCCACGAAGCAAGGGCGATTTTGACATAATTCAAGATCTAACAATTTTTTGACAGAAAGACCTATACGTGGCAGTCACAGTACTACCGAAACATGTAGGCAGTCTTTTATTTAAAATCAAAATACCTTCTGTAGTATTACGTAGGCCACAAAATCGAGCATAGTGCCTATAGATGCCATTTTTTTTAAAGATAACAGAATAACAGTTAGTATCAAAGTGCTGTGAATAATAAACAGTATTGAATAGAAGAGTAACCTGGATACTGTCACTTTTTATTAATTCAAGGCAATTTTATCTCGATTAAAACAAACGCCGAGGTGTATTTTAATAGAGTTGAAAGGTTTGAATACACGATTTAGATTTAGAATGAAAACATCGTTTCGTTCTTTTTAAAGGATATAGATTGAAAAATTATTTTTATACAACTGATGTGAGAGTAGACAAGTATACACTGCACAATAGCACAGTATTATAATGCAGAATAAGACTGTGACAATAGTAGGTAGATACCTATAAGCAATGGAGATTTTCATAAATAACATTAACAGAAAACGTATTCATGTCGTAGCCGACTGTGAAGAAGAAGGGAACGGGAGTGAAAAAGGATAATAATAAAGATTGAAGAAAGGATAAAGATTGTGGATGTTATAGGGATTTTTTTTTATTGCCTAAAGTGGCAGACGAGCTAACAGCCCACCTGATGGTAAGCGGTAACTGTCGCTTATAGACTTCTGCAATGCCAGGAGCTCTGCGAAGCCGCTGCCTACCGTGATATTAATGCTCTCTTTAAACCTCGTTTGAAGAAGGACATGGCATATAACGCAAAATAACGATTGAATAAAAATTATGTGAATTTTTAATGATTGGATTATGGAATCTAATTGAAACACTTTTCAAAAATGGATTAATCTTAATCGGCGCCCTCAATCACTGACCTCATCGAGGATTGTACTGAAGTGTTTATTGAAGTCCATGATTAATTCCAGATAAACAAAACAAAAAAGAACTGTCATGTAGCGCCGATGAACAACCTTGCCAGCATATACAGTTCCTTCCATATTTTGAGCGGCCCAGAGGGCCTAAACAAGTGACATAAATGCGAATAGAAGATTAATTATTACCTTTTAGCTGTTTGTTCATCTTGTTGATGGAAATTATGAGGGAAATAGTTGTATTCATATGAGCAATATTAATAAAATACAACTTTTACTTTACTTTTGCTCGTATGTAAGCTGCTGTGATTGCAATCTGTTGTTATTAAACGCGTGTATGCCGCTGTGTCCAATTGTTTAAATTAGTTATACGAAATTAAAATTGTCTTTGTCGTTGTCTGGGGTGGGCAGAGAGATAAGTAAAGGTGAAATTTATTTGAAAAATTTGCCAGACATTTAAACATACACACAAATATAAAGCGACGTGACGTATGCAGCGTATGATGAGGTTTATTATCTGCCACATTTAATTTGCCGCACAATTAAGGAATGAAACAATTTGTCTGAGTGTTTTCTCGTTATTTCAATAAGGGTCTGTTTTTAAATCCTGAGTCAAAACTACTGCACCCTGCGGTTAAGCGGTGTGGTCTACGACACATCGTTGTTCAACATCAGACGCCATGGTGGTCAAACACAAACCAAGCCTATTATCCTATTCGCAATTACAATCTAATAGGTATAAGGTCCAGTTTCATTAAACTGTATATCATCATTATACACCATCAGTGGTTAAACAGCGCAAGTTCCAAAATACCAAAATTTAATACTAAGCCTTAATTTCAAACGAATAAAAATTAAATTATCATGGTTGTACAATTCTTTTCCTTAAAGACTGATAAGTCGCCAATTAGATCAAAAAGATATTCCTAAAAAAATTAAACATAATTAAGGTATAATAAATCATAGTGTTTCGAAAAACTGTTTCAATAATATAATTGGACAAATTGGTCAGATGATTGGTAGAATTTATCAAACTGTTCCTTAAGTGCCTTTTGCTGCGGGCTATTTAGTTATTATGAAGGCATTTGGTGTAGAACGACGTTTCTTTCGTGTTGTTCCATGTTTTTCGATGTAGTAATTACTTAATATTATTATGCAAAATAAATTTCCTGACAATCATGTCCACATTTGCCTTTAGTGAAAATTTATTGTAAAACATGTGTTTTATAATTTTTATCTTGTGGCGATTAACTTAAAGTTAAATATTGCATAATAGTACTATTCAACTTGTGCTATTTTTTGGATAAATCTCACCCTTAGTTAAAAAGTCGTAGATAAAAACTAACAATAGTTGCGCTAATAAAATTATTTATACTGTTATTAGTCAAAGAAAATTTGTAACAAAACTTGATAATAATTATGTTTTAAGATTCCTTCTCCACATTCCAAAGCTTTTGATGTAAATTCTACGGTTGAATTAAACTCCCTCAAATTACTTTGGATGGTAAACATATCAATTATGTAATGGTATCATTACCCATGTCTGAAGCAAAATATGGTTGTTAAAACAACGGGAAGGAAACTGAAGCTTTTAATTACAGTGTACTTATATGTTAATATTGACGTAAAGATTACATTATTTTTACAAATGTTTTTATATAACTTTTGTGGCAAATAAACATAGTAAAACAATCCAAGTAATTACGTACCTACCCTGTGAATATGACTGTTTTCTATTATTGGTAGTCTTATCACGGGACGCTAAATAGTCTATTACCTACATAATCTAAAAAAAATACAAATTATTTATTCTTGTTCATTATTAAATTACAATACAACATAAATAATAAATTAAAATTCAAATAAAAATATTTATTTACGACCCGTATTATTCTAGCAATAAATCATTTTAATGTGGACTAAATATTCCATTATTTCTTACTATTCAGTATAATTTAGAATACTAGTTTACTCTAGACAGAAGGATATTGTTTATAAGAAATAATAGGTTATTATTTTTAAAATTAGAATTCTCTAAAGACTTATATTATTTGTCGATAATTGAGGCGATATAATTATATAGCTTAAAAGGATTTGCCGCACAGGATAACGTCTAATAAAAATTATTAGAAGTATGCGGGCTCTATCGATCAAAGAAAATCAAACCCTAATATTTTTAGGCACAGAGTCTTCAACTACTTATTAGGCTAATCGTATTTAGGCTGTTTCATACAGTTTTACTTTATAAGAGGTCTGTACCTATGCTTTGCTAGTGGCCGTCATTTTCCGATGCCAAATTTACACAAAATTATTTGAACAATAACAGAATTTTACTGTTACATTAAGCTTTAATATTATGTAGATTCTGTGGGACATATTCTAATCTGTTGGCAGCTTTTAATCCATGAATTTACATCTAGCTGAATAGATCCATTATAATATTTCGGCTAAATTTTTATCGATCGTATTAGCATCTAAATATCCAGGATAATTGAATATGATATAAGTTTAAATGTTTTAATTATTGTAATTTTAATAATAACGTCGGAGGAAGTAGGTACCTAAACTTCAAATCTATTGTTGCTTGCATATCGATTGTTTACATTTTAAATACTCTGCAAAAGCTCATTTTAATTAAATTTGTTACATCTTTTGTATTGATTAAAGTGCTAATAATTTAATAAATGCTACAAATATCATCATGCATCTTACGCCCAATCAGAACCGAGATGACAGTCCACGAGCAGAGTCGAACCTCCATCTTTTTTTTCCGGATAATTCTTTTTATATTTTGTTAGTGTGAACAAAATCGGTCGAGACAATTATTATCGTGCTATAAAGTTAGATCGGTCCCCTAAACCTTGGGATTATTCGTTTTGATCTTAGTAATTGTTGTGAAGTCATAAAACACTGTTAACTTTGGTTTGTGCTCGCATTTAACCCTGATGACTCCGAATAGACCCTAGACTACCCGTGATGATGTCGAGAAGAATAGTAAGTCTCCGACGTATCAATTATTATGTATAATTTCTAGTGGGTGGTGGAGTTATACAATTTACCGACGACGACACGTTTTCGTTTAAACCTTCTTACTTTTACGATTCTGTCTTATGTACTACTTGCATTGCAGCCAGTTTATTTATTTTATTTACTCAGAAAGGTCATATGTTAGCGATCGAACGTAAAAAAATCAAATCATCTGGAGCATTCGTCCTTCGCAACCATAGAGTAAAAAAGTCATAACCCAGCGGTTCACTAATGGTAGCCGACAAACAGCCACAAATGTCAAACATAAATTCTTTAAAAACGCACATTAATAAAAGTGAAACTTTAAAAGGGATGAGTGCCTGCTGTTCCTTTTTCAAATTTAAAATAATTTACGTTCGGGAATGCGTTATCTCATGTTCCAATCTGATTAGGATCGTGTAAATGTCATTTAGTATAAAAACTTTATAGATATTAGATTAAGGTAGTTATTTTTATAAACATTTGCATGAGTTATTTTAATGTTAAGCCTTGTATATATTTATTAGTATGGATTACATAAGTTTTATGATAATACAAAGTACCAAATTAACGTAGCGGACTACTTAAATGAAGGTAAGTTATTAGCAGTGCAAGTAATAAGTCTTATATTATTATCGACTATTTTGGACTTCTTAAAATCTTTAAACAGCAGAGAGACTAGCTCTTTGGTTAACTATATTTTTTTTTAAATTCTGTCCCCTAACAACGCAGATTTAAATTTAAAAACAAATAGAATTCGAAATTTAAATATTAACATATAATTTAAACACAGTAGTTGCTTCGTTAGCGTGACAGATATTTTTGAACGTTCATTTTAAAATTAAAAAATGGATTCATTTTGGTAGCTAAAAAAAGATGTATCATCTATGTAATAAAATTTCAGTATTGATAAATCATTAGTAAAAGCCTACGTTCCTAAAGCATTTTAATACAAAGTCCTAAAAAATTCAGAGCACCCATCCGAAGAGCACCTGCACTTTGAGCACATGCAGTTTTGGCAGGTTTTTGGCAGGTGCTCTTTATGATCAAAATATTGATAAGTGCTCAACGTGGACTAGGCTAGGTGCTCAATGCGCAGGTGCTTTTCGGACGGGTGCTCTCGGTAGACTACGTCTATAAAGTAATAAAATAAGTAAATACCTAGTACAAGTCGACTATGTAACACGAGTGGACTTCATTGGTACACGTTGCGGGTTTTAATCCGCAAGACGACTGTAAAGAGATGGTGTAAGGCACAAGCGATTTTTAAAGGTGTTTAATTTTAAATCACTGATGGTTATCAAAATGTTATAGTACCTACGTATTCCAGCCGAGGCAAATATTTGTTTAATAACCATATATTTATGAGACCAAGGTACCATGAGTATAAACAACCATGCTTACACTCATGGTACCTTACATCCTGGTGCTTATACAGGCCTTGTACTTTGGGGTAGGAGTGATTATTACGTGTTTTAACTGGAAACAGATGGTAGAATAATACATTTTAACTGTTGAAATGAATATAAAAAGTCTATTCATTCTTCTATTTTTGAAGTTATACAACTTTTGGCTCGATTGGGAAAAATGATGAGAGTCAATTTTTACGATGCGCGCGCACACCGACAGAAAAAAGCAACACCCTGAAGTTAGTTGCGAACCTTTGTGTATCGTATCAGTACAAATAATCAGTGTGAATAAATAAAAAATATATTGGCGTTTATATCAATTCAATTATATTTATGGCGGTGATAGATATTTAGTTGTGTTATTATTTGGTATTTTTGGATTGTTACGCTAAAGAAGTATAACTTCTTACGTGCGTACATGAGTACACACACTCTTTTTTTTTTAAATAATAATATTTCAAAAACTACACTTAACGCCATAAAGACCCAAGGAAAGCATATATTTGTAACTTGTGTTATGAAGAACGAGATAATGAATTACTCGGTTCTAGAATGCAGATATACACAGTTAAATTCAATTTCTTTGTAAATAGGTACATACATGCAGATAGTCATGTTTATGCACACAATTATTTGCACTGAGCGTGAATCGAACCCGCGATCTCTGTGTAGTTGTTCGTACACAATACCACCTTAATTCAAAATTAATTTATTTTAGACTAGCTGCGCCTTACGGCCTCGCTCGCACGTAAAATGAGATTTGTCTCCCTCTGTAACCAGACCGATTTTCGAAATAAAAAGAAGCCTATGTCCGTCCAAATCTATCTACATACCAATTTTCATCGAAATCGGTTCACACGTACAAACTTTCGCATTTATAATATTACTAGGATTTGGAGAATGGATTTATTTTCATTTGTTAGTTTATTGACGATTCTTAGATATAGCGGACGGGACCCGTGTAAATACATGTAGGTAATATTATGTAGCTAAGCGTTACATTTTTTGGTGCTATTATTATGTACTTGATGTCCATATGATGACATCTAAGTAACTCGCTCTTGCGGAAAGCATTAAAGGAATGAACTTTAAAAATAAAAATAGTTAACCTCCCAGATAGATACGCTTATATCTTACACCTTCCTGCACGAACGCTTCTATGGCGAAAGTAGGCAATAAATCTTACCATTGTCACCGGCAGATGGCGCTCGTGTCCAGGTTTTTACCGCTATAACTTGCCAACAAAGGCGCTGGTTTTTGTACCACCTGTCTGTATAGGTGGTAGTGGTATATGTATTAGATTGTTATTACTTTGTTTGGTGAAAACATGATTTAACTGATTGTTTGATTTAACAAGTTGTAAAATTGTGACTGTGTATAATGTTTATGTAAGTACATAAAATACTTAACAATCCTATTTATATTTCTTAAAAACATAATGCTTTCATATAACGTACCTAAGTACTATCGAACTAAGCTCATTTTGGCAAAGAATCTAAATGCAAGTAGGTCGAAATACGCCTGAAGACAGATTGCCTTGACAACGAGCTTGTTATTTATCATTTTATATGACACTGTCATTTAACTGAGTACACTGTGCACTGTTGATAAGTTAGTATAAAAACGTCACGTTCTTACAAGTATGACTGATTTAAGCAAAATATCAGAAAAATGGGTCATGATTCAGTTAGTTTGATTATACATTAAAATTCCTTTAAGTCGCGGGATTAATTCCCAAGAATACTATTGACGGACGTAAACTGCGCTCGAAATATATTAACAAACTAAAAGCTTTAAGTTAAAACTGTGAACCCGCGACATGCTATAATTGTAATGAACCTTAACCGTTTGACCAAATAGCTATCATACCATAAAATCCGTAAAGCCCATTTTTCATATTTAAAAAAGAAATAAAACCCCCAAATAGCTTGAAGACATGATTAGATTTATGCATATCCATTTAAATTAATCAGATAAGGTTTAATCTCGATATCAAATAAGATAATTAAGTACCGGATCAACGGGTGGTCCAATTAGTATATCTATAAACTATCGACCTCTCTATATTTCTTTATAAGTTAGAAAAGGAAGATGATATGTTTTGAGGAACAAATGCCGGTAGCTTAAGTATGAGAGTCGTTTCAGACGGCATGTTGATTTTACTTTAGTTATAAATTATCTGCGTTTTTTTCATTAAGAGGTTTTAATTGATAATGTTTTCTTTTACTGATAGATTTTTATGTCATTACAATTGCTTAAGACCTTGTAACGCTCGTGTGTGTGGTACCTACTCAGGGCTCATTAGAGAAACGGTACACGGTAGCAAAAGGGCATTTGTCTCTTAAACAGTCAGAGCAATTATGACTCTATGGCATTTAAGTATCGATTCGCTTCGCTCTACCTCGTCAGCAAACTGGCTGTAGGTTAATTGGTTGAGTTCTTGTAATTTTGACGTAGGTACATAAGCATCATATTTTATGATCCAAATGAAATAAATGCTTTGAGTTTGATTTGACAATTCATATCACAATCTGAAGAAGTCGAGTTCTTTCCCAAAGAAGTTCGCTATAATCACCATGCTATTTCGCGTTAGTAGATCCACGCTGATTTCAGCATGAATGTGCCGAATCGACCGGGGAAGTACTACCCTCTCATATAAGATCGACGTAAGAGTAGTAGTAGGTATCTGTTCCGCCTAATTTCTCTTTCACCTACCACACTTCTTTCACGGTAGGCAGCGGCTTTGCAGAGTCCCTGGTATTGCAGGTGAAATGCTAGGAAGTCTGAGTCGTCCATGAGCGACCATTACCACTTACCCTCGGGCTGTTTGCTCGTCTGTCACAGTCGGCAATAAAAAAAATGCTTGATTGGCAATTGCTTATTTGGTAAATTGCAAGCTGCCATAAGGTAAAGATGATATGTATCTCGAAGGTAACCCCTGTTCGCATCCTGGTATTTTTTTAGTCATATTTTAAGAAATCCAAGAAAGAAATGAAGTGGTTTCTCGAAGACCACGTCATATTCTAAGGAGATTACACTGGTAACTCTTTTTGCCTGAATTCTCATCATGTCTTAGGTTGTTCAATAAGTGTAATGACTTTTTCACTCGTATTCTTTTATAGTAAATCTATAATCATCGAACTGTGGAATTACTCATAACCAAAAGTATAAAATAAAATACTCGAAATTTATTTTTATCCAACCACAAACTTACATTTATGAATGGCAGGGATAAGCAACTTTTTTACAAAATAGCACCGAGACCTAGTTTCTGTGAAAGCGTTAATGAACCTATTGAAAATGTTGCGAACACCACCTAGTGCTCCCATTTTATGAGAAAAATAACTATTCTACTTACTAATGGAAATATATTTTAGGAAAAAATCATCTCCACTTAGGTGAGATATCTTTTTAGGCAAAGAAGCTCAAGTTTAATTGGAAGGTTTTGCTATAACCGTCGGCGTCGTGCTTGTGCAGCGGTTTTGCGATCACAATGATGCATGGTGGTGCCGACACCTACTGATTACATAAAATATAATTTCAGTAAAATAATTTTTTTTTTTGAGAAAATAAAATAATGAGAATTAGATTTTTTTTTAAGTTAATTATGTTGACACAGAGACCAGAATATGTATTTATTATAATATTTATGTAGGTACTTTTAGACAAATTTTAATGCAATAAAGGTCGAAGTATCCTATTTTGAATAATAATATTAAATTAAATAGTAAATAATTAATAACCAACCTTATTACCTAATAATAGCTAGTGCAATCAATTAATCAACACTTATTTAATAATAAATTTTTGTAACCTATAAATTTAATTATATGGCTGTGAACAGATAATATTATTTTTAATTTTAGATTTTATTTCATAAAAATAATATATTATAATTTAAGATCTAAAAGTTTGTTATCACTATAATAAAAATATCTGCACCTAGCGAACAACGCATTAAAATCACTCAACACATTCACACATCGAATTATTCTACAAAAGACAAAAAGCGTTTACCGCCCCCGGGTGGGCTCGAACCACCAACCTTTCGGTTAACAGCCGAACGCGCTAGCCAATTGCGCCACGGAGGCAACTGACGAGTGATGCGAAATAGTCGTGTAATACATTTAAGACTCGCTTTGATGACGTCACATGTTTGTACTTCATCTTATCAATTTGCATGATAAGAAAATTGTGTTGCTCTCAGTGTTTTGTAACAAATTTGGTTACACTCGTGTATTTGATAATTTTAGGTACTTTATACTCACCTTTGTCGCTGAATAATAAAACCCTATAACTATTACCATTTAAGTCGAAAATATCCATTACTAGACCCTCTTTTAACGTCCCCTGTCGTATATTCTAGTGAAATCACTCTAAACAGTTCCCATCCATCGGTTGTTCGTTACCCGGTTGTCGGACTACCTTATGAGAAAAACCTTACTCCCTTAGCAAACTGGGCGCCCGTTAATTTATTAATCGTAAATAATAATAAAATAAATCGTGAAATATTAAAAACATGGCGACAATATATTATTAGCTACTTAATTATACTAATTACAATTAATGTCATTTCATTTTGTATGAATCAGCTAATTATAATATTTAATACTGTAATTATTTATTGGTTGATAGAGTCATTAGTTGACTAATATAGACGTAAAATTAACTTTAGTTTGTGTTTATTGCGTCATAGTGGCTCATTAGTATAGTATGGTTAATACAACATTATTACAACAACTGAGTACAAGCTCAGCGTCTTATAAGTCGTATAATAATGAAATATAATAATAATACCACAACAACCACACACAACGCCATCTAGACCCGAAGTAAGCATATTATATGCTTGTGTTATGGGTTCTAGAATGCGGTTATACATACTTATATATAGGTACTATTTTTTTGTACACACATACATAGAAACACCAACGCAAATAGCCATTCATGCACACAAATATTTGCACTGAGCGGTAATCGAGCCCGCGACCTCTGCGTGGCAATCGTATAGTACCCAGAGATTATCAAAAATAAATAAGTACTTAGTTTTTTTTATATGAATACCAAAGTGAAGCCTGTCTATCAGATGGTTAGCCGTCAGTTTAGCATCCCCCAAAGTTCAAAAGTCAAGGGCATGGTGGCGTCGGTGAAAAGAATATTTTCAAGCCCCGTTTTAAAGACCCAAGATCAAAATTGAAAATAACGACATCACTGACAATGAGTTACAGATTTCAAACAGAAGTATGAAAAACTGGACCGTTTTATTTAAGACTCTTAAGATTTCAATATGAAAAGCTGACAAAGGTACAATTAATCCAGAATGACCATTGGTTATATAACTAGCTAGCCGCGGCGCGGTTTCACCCGCATCACTGCTTACTGTTCTGCTCCCTTAGCCAGTAGCGTGATGTTATATAGCCTATACCTTCCTCGAGAACTGGCCTATCATACACAAAAAGAACTTTTTAAATCTGACTGGTAGTTCCAGAGATTAGCGCGTTGAAATAAACAAACTCTATCGCTTTTTATAATAGTATAGATTTAGCAGAACAAATTCGGGACCACTAGTCAAAATAAAAAAAAAGTATACAATCAGGTAGGTACTCAAGCCTATGTGAATGTACTTACAAGGGTTCATGAGTCATTGTAAAAATGTACTGTATAGAGTATTTTTTTTTATCGCGATACATCGCTATTATACAGCTATATAACTTGTTACGGGTAAATTATGAATCATTAATAAGAAATTGTTATACACTAAAATAATCAAATACATAATATACGTTCTAAGAATCGTAGCCTTTCGATGACTGTCAAATTTATAGCTCCGTGATCCTTTAAATTATTGTGAGTAATCACCGTGGTGGTAACATATCACTTAGATTGTTTGCGGTGGAATATCTTTACTGTTTTTTGATCTACTTATGTATTAAAGGTAAAAGGGCAAGTTCACTTACTAAATAAACACGAAATTTCGCAAAATATAGAGCGGCAGAGTTTCTTTGTTTGTTTGAACGCGCTAATCAGTCGAATTAGAATAATTATTTTTGCGTGTGATAGCTCAGTTCTTGAGGAAGGTTATAGGTTATGTAACATCACGCTACTGGTAATGGGAGCAGAGCAGTACCCAAGTAACGCGGGTGACACCGCATCGCGAAAGACTAGTAAAGTTGATCTATAATTTTGAAATGTAGGTGATTTAATGAGTACTTACCGACATTGGTTGAGAACTGTTTTTGATTTCGATGTTTAGTAAAATCCAATTTTTTGTTTGATTTGTGTATGATATGTGTTTGTTTTAGCTAATACCAAAAAATACTAGTTACAGAGCTGATATAATATCTATTGAAAATTACTAAAACTTAACAAATGTAACCTATCCGAGTTAAAGAATTTCTTACTTAAAATAAATGTTATATTTTCTATAAAAAGCGCGATTTTCTATATATCTACCATATCCAAACCCAAAGAATCTAAGAGAAATTCTTACCTGTGATTTGTGCAAATCATTCCACGATGATTTATTTGAAACACCCACGTTGAAGCTTGATTCATATTTATACAATACTTTGTAGATATTTCATAAAAATAGACAAGGAAATATAAATCCTTAAGTCATAGTAATAAAATTGTTTTTTATTAACCTTTTCATTGAAAGACAGAACTTGGCACACATATTTATTGATGGCATTTACAGGATTAATTGCCTCTTCTCTGGTTAGGACGAGTATGATTGTATTGGCGTGAATTTCACAAAAAAAATCCTATTTTCACTTATTATATATCACATTCAAAATATGTAAGTTTTTGTCAAACGCTGGAAGATTTTGAATATATACGCTAATCTGCGGTCTTACTAGGCAAACCTGTATCATGAAGACCCAGCTTATTTAAGCATTACAAAACAAAAAAATATTGCAAAATTTGCTTCTTCTACAGTAGTGTGTTAACATTAAATAATAAAATATTTTCTATTTCTATACTATAAAGAAAAAGGGAATTTTTGAAAAATATAAAAATGAATATTTTATGAAGTTTGAATTTATATTATACTGCCAACGGCTTCACCCACGTGTATAGGCATACTACAAGACAATATAGTCTATGTTACTCGCTGATATTATAGCTATATATGTAAAAGATTTTTTTAAATTGTCTACGTAGATTTTGAGTTTATCCATAACAAACATACAAAAAATCTAATATTTTCTCTTTATAATATTAGTTTAGATACCTACAGTGTTTGTCAGGTTAGTAATAACCTTCGTTTTATAAAAGTTATACTTATACGCCTTTAAGATCTAATTCACAATAAAACTTAATGTTTAAGATATTAATCTAACATCTACTGTTGTGTCTATCGTGTCCTTCTACTTCCATTGAGTATGGTTTAAATACTACGTCCAAAACTGGCTAGGATACAAAATTAAACAAAAGAAGACGAACTTAACTACTATAAACTTTTCATAATATAAATAAGCTACTTTCAGTTATAATAAACTGTTATCTGACCCCTCACAAGGTGGACCGACGACCTTATAAGGGTGGCGGGCAACCGATGGATGAGGGCGGCGAACGACCGACAACGGTGGCGAAAATTGGGGGAGGCCTGTGTCCAGCAGTGGACGTCTTGTGGCTGATATGATGATGATGATGAAACTGTTATCGTTGTAATTTAATGATATTGAAACTACTGTTTTTCTTCCTATCTGCATTTAAAGATACTTCCTGCATTGATTCTTCAATTGATACAAAATCAACTGTGAACCTTATTATATATATATATATATTTTTTTTTATATATTATAGCCTACCAAAGTGACTACACCCCGCCTGATGGTAAGCAGTCAGTGGAATCCAGAAGTGGCGGCCACTATACCAAAAGCCATCGTCTTAAACTGCTGGTATGGTGGCGTCCGCTATGGCGGCTGGGAATGGGGTTGGGGGAAGGGAATGAGGAACGTGAGGAAAGAGGAAAGGGAGGAAATTGGGCTTCCGGCGCTCTTACTCACCGAACGAAACGCAGTAGGTAGTACGGATACTACTACTCTTAAGTCGAGTATATGTCCGAGTACGTACCGTAACTTTTCTAATAATATGTTAATTTATTCCACAAATACTAATACAGCCAGATTCAGTTTAGTTTTTCACACTCTGATTCATTATACTGTTTCTATCCCAAAACCGTCCCATTATTTACTATTATACTAACATCACATCACCCAACGAAAACATGTTCAAACGAATATTGCAAATTGAGCAAGAAACTAAGCAATCAAAACGGCTCCAAACTTGGATTGGACCCAAGTTGCTTGAGTTATATTCAGCGTCGCATGGTCCCCAATAAAATAGTTGAAATCCCCTTTAAATCCGTTCAATACCAGACCTTGGTTTTTGACTTTTTGACGTTTCCATACAAGTTTATGAACCTCCTCTTTCTTAAATGCATGAGTTTTGATATTCGATTTGATTTAGACCGCATCGCTGTGATAGAATAAGTTTTTGAGGTATGTCGTTGGAATCTAATAGATTGCTTATTTTATAGAGTTTTGCTTTCAGTAAATATATAAAAAATACATGGAAGGATACATTTACTATCACATACACTATATTGTATTCAAATAGACTTGTTCCACTTATACAATATTGTGTATTTACTTCACTTACTTTATGATTCTAATGATTTATTTATTTATTTATTTAAAACTTTATACACATACATGTAAAGGCGGACTTAATGCCTGAGGCATTATCTACCAGTCTACCATTGGGTGATGCAGAGACAATCAAGTAGGTGCTTAAAGTACTTAGTTTTAAGAAAAGAATTATTCTATATATTTAAATAAATGCATATATATAATAATAATAACAATAATATAAAAATAGTATATCTATATAATATATACTATATATATAAATATATATATGATATACTAATACATATAAATTTAATAAACTACATGTAGATGAAAAATAAAAGAAACAGATTATTTTGTGTGATGAAAACTGCCATTTTATTTGGATAATAACAACTCCCGCACTTTAACTTTAAACACATAACGGTTAGTGGACTTCCTGATTTCGAGAGGAAGCGCGTTCCAAAGAAGAATGGATTGGACAGGGAAAGAAGAGTGAACAAAATCAGTTGTATGAGAGAAACACGTTAAGAGAAGATTATTGGAGGAGCGGAGCTTTCTATCGTGGATAGAACTAAGGTACTGAAAATAAGGAATCAAGTAGGGAGGAGGGTTAGGGGAAGTAATGATGTCTAAAGGCAATAATTTTCTTTGATAAAGCTTATGGTTTCGATCGAGTTAATTAATTGATAAAAGCTGAGTTGCGCAGCCAACTGAGGCGTTACAAATACAAACATAAATAAGTGGCTGCATTAGACCGCTAATTAGACTATCATAGAAATATGATCAAAGATGTGTATGTCATTTTTAAATGAAGAACATATGACGGTATAATAACTACCTACATGTGATTATCTATGATCATAGAGTTTGACAGATATGAAATCATATTTATATGATAATGTAATACCGGCCTTAGAACCATGAAAACCACTCTTGTCATTTTATTTTGTCAGTCAATAAACGCAAGCTTAAAAAGGTCTTAACCGACTCTCAGGAGTATTTAAAAACGCCAGCTACAATCCGCCATATAGGTTACTAGCTTCCCCCGACGCGGTTTCACCCGCATTAAGTTACATCTTTGGTTACTGTTCTGCTCCCGTCACCAGTAGAGTGATGTTACATAACCTATAACCTACCTCAAGAACTGGGCTATCAAACGCAAAAATAATTATTCCAATCCGTTCCGTTTAAAAGTTCCAGAAATTAGCGCGTTTAAACAAACAAACAAATTCTTCTGCTTTATATAATAGTACTAGCCTTCCGCGGCGCGTTTTACCCGCGTTTTTATTGTTATTAAGACAGTCATATGAGACAACGACTAGGGATTGCACCAGAGAGACCTGTTATTATTTTTAATATCAGAATAGATATCACTTCAAAAGACCTCCCATAAGCATTCAAAACTTGGTACATTGAAGAAGCATACCTCAAAATCTCCTTAAGTCGATTAAGGCTATTCTTGTCCAAAATAAATACGAACAATAATAAAAAAGGGGAAATATATTAGGGGCTTGTTGAGACCAATCGCGTTATGACAGGTGACGGGGCCGCAAAGCCAAAAAACGGCTAGTCATCGCCAAATGATTATCGGCCTCCTTGGATGTCAGATCACTTTTCTTTATTGGCCAAGATTGAAAAAGAATTCCTTTTTTATTTTCTTTTTTGGTTTTAAGGAATCTATGCGGCCTGATCATGTTTATTGGTATAAGATTTATGAGTACCTACAATGTGGTTTTATTATAAATTATTGGTTTATTATTATTTTGTAAATTCATTTTTATGTTGATTTTATTTGGAATATAAAACTAAGTTAAATACAATATTACGTTAATTGGTAAATAGTATTTATTCACTATATTATTATGTATAGATTATAATGAAGGAACGTAAGAACAAAAAACTAACCTAATATTATAATTAATCAAAAACATTAACCAAAAACCCTATTGCGTTAGTTTAATAAAGCCGCGACAGGTAATAATTTATAAAACTGAAACAATTTCGTTAATGATCATAACTGATTAAAACACAATGATTACGCTTAATTAAAATCCTGGCCTTTCAAAACTGGCTATTGTGACTTCTTATTTATACCTTAGAATGTTATTAAACCTGGCGCCAACGATAACAGGTTTATAAAGACCTCATTGTGCCCTGCCAACCCTTGAATCTTTACAAGCGTAATAGAAAATATTGTTGGCGAAATTAAGATATTTTGACTCAAGAATAATTTTAAGAAAGTTTTGGCGTTATTAAAATTAATGAGTTTTTGCTATGCAAGCAGTAAGATGAAACTTTTTTTATGAGTTTGTTGTTAAAATGTTAATATTATTATTAATTATCAACTTGAAAATGAGTTTTTTTTAATTAGCGTTAAATCGTATATTATAATTTGTTTCAATATGAAACTAATTCAACTGCTTTCAAAAAACAAATTACTTTTGCAGTCTTTCTTATGAGAAACCGGCTGGTTATCATACAGCCTAGATTTAATTTAAAAAGTTTTATGTAGGACCAAAAAGGCAAATGACGTTACTTTTAATCTAACAAAATAAAATAGAACACAAATTCGAAATTGGAACATTCAGTTTAATTTTGGAACGAAAAAGAATTGAATTTATTAATTTAAAAAATAAAACATGCCTAAAATATTTTCTTTTAAAATTCAATAGTAACGGTTGGTAGTGCCAGTGAACTTGAGCAATGTTCGGACGATTCTTATTGGAAAACTTCGCTAGATGGTATACGAACGAATCAAAAATAATAGTGATCGTTCCTCTTGAACGTACTTTGATTCTACTTCGACTTTGTTTTGGGAATTCAATAGATTTTTACTACACTTGTAAGGATTTGTTGCAATAATAGTTGATCTGTTTTGAAGCACACTGACTAATTTACTAATAAAAAACCTGTGGCACTCGGGTACTGCCGCGGTAAAGCTATTGCATAGCATTTTTTATCAACTTATGCAATTATAATTATTTATTTATTTTTTATTTATGCAGTTTTTTTATTAATTTGGTATTTATTCAAGTTTTTCTTTGATATTAATTCAAGTTACACTTTTTGAGCGTGGTGACCGATAAGTAAACAATATTTTTCTTTAATTGAATAATGAAGATAATATCGTTTAAATTATTTTTATACAATACATGTATTTTTTTATACAATACATGTATTTTTACTCCGAAAAAGAATAAAACTGGGACATTACATTACATTGATGCATTATTGCACGTTATTAAAATCTTAGTTTAATTTCTATAGTTCTACCAGATACAATTTATCGCAAATGTGACAAAATATTTGGTTTATGTGTGGTAAAAATTAGCGCCACTAGCGTTTATCCTGAGAAACAAATTTCATGGTAGGTGGAGTGAGAGGTGTTATGTTTTATTTTCATATGCAATAGCTTAATATTCGATTTATTAAACTAATAGACAGCACTCTTAGGCTTCTGACTACAAAACTAGTAGGCGGCTAATTGTGCTTTCCAACAGAAATAAAAGGCTCGAGGTTTGTTTTACATACTACTTCTTAGGACTTAGTTCATCGTGATTACTACCGAAAGAGGTTCAATGTTGAATACAAGCCTCGAAAGCAGTAGTCTTGAACCACTGTTGTCAACTGCTGCTTGTAATTTTGAAGTTTTGAACAATTTATGCAACATTAATGGTTCCCTGTACTGTTAATCTGAGTCGTCTATCAACAGTTTTTTTTATTGAATTAGATTATGTTTAATGCAAATCATGGACGTTGTCATTCAGCTCACCCCATTTTCGGAGACACAGATAAATGATGCGTTTTAAAATCTTGATCGTCATTGCTTTTAGTCGTCGTGTCGTGCTGTGAGGGTGTGTTGACATTTCACTTTTATGGGGGGGGGTCTCTTCAATATATTTTTTAAAAAGATTTTTTTTCTGTTCCTCTGCTCTTGTCAGACGTTTTATCTAAAAATATTGAAACTACCTAAGGATAGATAAAACAAAAACCCAAAATCCCACTGTGAGTACGTGACGACGATGGCTTCTGGTATAGTAGCCGCCACTTCTGGATTCCACTGACTGCTTACCATCAGGCGGGGTGGAGTCACTTTGGTAGGCTATAATATAAAAAAAAAAAAAAAAAAAAAACAGTTTTTTACTCCTCCTGTAAAATTTGGTGTCATGTAATTATCCCGTTTTGTTCGTCAGCTCCTTTACTAATTGAATATTAAAATTTTAAAATATTAAATCTATACTCTTTACTATTATTTAAAGCGAAAGAGTTTGGAATATCTGGAACCACCAGTCGGATTTGAAAATTCTTTTTGAGTATGATAGCCCAGTTCAGCAGGTTATAGGCTTAGCAAAATCACGCTGGTGGCGACAGGGGCAGAGCAGTAAACAAAGACGCGTGTAAAGTCGAGTTGCGAAAAGCTAGTTTACTTATATTCACCAAATTCAATGTATAGAATCGATCATTAAATTGGATTCATTACGAAGCTTTTTTAGATAATTCAAAAATTTCAATCATTTTGTTAACGTAAATTACAAGACAGGGGATTCTGATAAAAAGATTTTGCCGCATCATTATCTCTTCATTAGGGGTTTGCGGTTCGAGAACGTTACATAGTTTCTATGGTGAATCGATCGGAGAGATAATATTGATCGAAGAGAATTCGAATTGTTCTAAGAAACTTTTTAAAATTTTATTTTTATTTAAATCTTCTTGCACAACAGATAAAAGTATAAAGGTTTAATGCCGATTGTGTTCAATACTAGCCTTTGGATGATGCAAAGATAAAAATGGATCTTAGATGGATCACTTTGAGGCACCTTACCTTACCCTCTTTCCTTTTTCTCACCTCCCTCAATCCTTTTATCTACCCCACTTCCTTCACGATAATTAGCGGCTTCGCAGAGTCCCTGGCATTGCAGAAGCAATACTAGGGACTCTGAGTCGTCCATGAGCGACAGTTACTACTTACCATCACGTGGACTGTTTGTATGTTTGCCACTATCAGCAATAAAAAAAAAAAATATGACAAGTTGACGTTATAATAAAAACTTCTCATCTGCTGTAAAATTAACATAGTTTGAAATAGTGAAGCGTGCTCTCGCGACTTATAACTTAGTAAAGCCACTATTACATACATATAGGTACAACAATGTTGTTTACGTTTCAGGAATAATAGTTGGTTCTCATTTTAAGATGGTGAGACAATCTACTGCTAATGTCTGGAATATTCCTGCGCCGTAATTACCTAGTGCGCTTTAGGCAGTAAAAAGACTAATCACACGATATGCCTTTGCCCTGACTTCTTCTGTTATCCGTCCATCTATATGGCTATTTTAAGATTATGTATATTATGTAGGTATTTACAAAAAAAGTATTTTAAGTAAGTATGAGTACATATCCGCATTCTAGAACCCATAACACAAGCTATAATATGCTTATTTTGGATGTAGATGACGTTGTGTGTAGTTGTTGTGATTATATTATTATTTTATAAATACAAAATTACATTTATTGTCATACAAAATCATGTTGTTAATATGTCTGTGAATTGGTTTAAAACGTAATACGTAATTTATTTTGAGCAATTGATCAAACTTAATAATAATGTTAATTCTCAATACTTAACTACAAAATAAACAAAAAAAAATTAACACATTGACTACTATACCATAAAAAACAATTCTTTTTAATTAAAAAAAAAACAACATTGACTATAGTAAGTTGTTCTTAGATCCCCCTGATCGATAATATCAGATACAGTGGTCGATAAGAGCCCTACGAAGGTTCTTAATAATGTGCATGAGTTGGTTTTAACTCGATGGATGACTCCTTGATTAGTAGTCGGCGTTTTAATATATTTGTTTGATTGGCTGACGTGGATTGTTTTTTAAATGTAAACATGATGCTACATTACTATCAAATGTCGTATGGTGATTTAAAAAAATATGTTAACACTTCTATTATGCGTAAAATGTCGAGGTATGAAAACGTGCATATTGAAAAATGGGTCGATTTGGTTTTCAATGAATTAAAGTTTGTAAAGTCGCCAAATTAGTGCAACGGTTTTTTTTTTAATTTTTTTTCCAAATTCATCAGTTTAGCAGCAAATAATAATAAAATGAAAAATATTAATAAAACTTATTGTGTTATTATTTATTATAATACAGTACAATTCCCACTTATCTATTCTTTTTAACCGACTTCAAAAAGGAGGAGGTTATCAATTCGGGTCGATTTTTTTTTTTTTTTTTGTATGTTTGTTACCTCATATCTTGGTCATTTATGAACCGATTTGAAAAAAAATTTTTTTTATTTGATAGGGTATGCTCTGAAATTGGTCCCATTTTTTTATTATAAGAAATGGTTCAGTGGTTGTATGTTTGTTACAACTTAACTCCGTCATTTATAAACCAATTTGGAAAATTCTTCTTTTATTTGAAAGGGTATACTCCGAAATGGGGTCCCATGTTTTTTTTTATAAAGAATGATTTAGTAGTTTGGCTTCAATTTAATATTTTGTAACAAAACGTTTGCAAGAAGTGAAGACGTGTAAAGCAACACGTCGATGTCTTTTGCGACGAATTATCTGACATTGACATGTCCATGCTACAAGTGCGAAGTGATTTTCAAAATTCATTTTTTGTTAGAAACGAAGTGGCCCTGGATGAGTGACCATTTGCGTCATTTCATTTTCAGCGTCTTCATTCTTTAGAAGCAGTAGACTAAGATTATCACTATAATTTGGTAGTCGTTAAGCCAAGTTGGAGGTCTTATGGTCGTGAGAAATTACAACAGCAACGGGCGGCCTTAAACCTGCCTTTACAGCACCGCTGTTTATTTTTTGTATCTGAGCGATTGCTCGGTCAGTTAAATTATGATTTTTGATGATTCTTTATTGTTGGTAGATCATCACTTTTTTGTTTTGATTTGTGGTTTCTGGGATTCAGGGTTTAGCGATCGAGAAAGTGTTGACAAGGACCTTATATCTCTATTTACAATCTTACCTCTCGCCTCTACTTTCTTTCAAACGGCGCGGCACTGTCTCATTTGCGCAGCACGTTTAGTAGGTCTACCCATATTGAATATATTTATATTAAAAACTATAAATAGTAAAGTATTATAGGTATCAAGGATTGCGTTGATTCCCCTTTAATGTTCTTTGCTAAGAAGTAATTAAAATATTATTTTCTACTTTTTAGTTAAGGATTGAACATGTAGGTGTTGTTTGAAATCGGTTTTCATTTTTTTTCTAAAAATAATTTTCTTACACTACAAATAGACGTGAAAGGATATTTCCTCTCGTATCAGGTATTTGACTTTATTGCCCATTTACATTTTACTTGCATAAAGATTCAGTGTTTTTGATGATGAAGAAGGAAAAGCTAACCGACTTTTAATTTCATAGGTATGTTTAATCCTTTTTGTATGAGAAGAGCTCTTTATCCTGCATTGTGACAATAGCAAACATATATTATTTATTAACTACCAATATATTATAGGATATTTAGTTTTCATTTATTCGAGCAATATTTCTCTAAGTCCCGAAACAGACCGAGATCACAGAGTCTTTACAAAAATACACTACACAATACCGTATTGTGTGGGGTATTTTTGATATAAATCATCTGTTTTAATATAATAAATGCAATATAAACAATGTCGCTTGAGCGTAAGCTACAATGTTAAGCGCTTGAAGCTGAATAATCCACAATGAAAGCTGAGGCTTCCTGTTCGCTCTTTATTTTATTTGATGTGTATTGTATTGTAAATGTTGTCGGGATAGTTTAGGTTGGCGTTGGTGTGATGATAACAATAAAATATAACAGAAAGACGGTACCGCAAGATATTGACGTGAACATACAAGAATATAAATATACTAGAGGTATTCCCTCGCTTCGGTATCAAAAGTTTCTTTAGATCCCACAACAAATTTCTAGGAAAAAATATAGGAATATAGTGTCATATTGCATCATTTAAATTTACGAAAGCGCTAATGAAATTCTGAAATTGACTGAAAATAACGTATGTTACTCACTGAATTTATTGATTTCTAAAGGTAAAACAATTTTTCAAATTAGTAACGTAGATTTTTAGCTAAATCGTTGCAAACAAACAAACATTTAATAAATCAATCCCTTTCTATAGATTTTACAGATTTAATTCTGAGACGAAAATAATCTTTTTATTTAAATATATTTCAGTAAGGTATTGTTTTTGTATAAATTACTACAAGACCTTAAAATTCACCTTTACCTACGTCATGTTTCAACTTGTTTTGAAATAAAACTTTTTGTAGGTTGTGTGATATCCCGATTTAATTTTAATACCCAGATATATGATTGCTGAAATGTAAAAAAACAATAACAGGGCATTTTAAAATCTCTTGAAAATGTGCAAAAGATTTTTTTAAAATACAGCAAAAAAAATTCACACATTCACCACTACCTATACCAATACAATTCGTCCGTAGTAAAGTTCTAAGACAGGCAGGTCGCACCCCTAGCAATAAATCATTATAAATATTTCCAATATTAATGTCCCGCGATAGTTGGTAGCGACGTGTTAGGCGGCGTGTTTAGCAAACGTGTTTGTATTGGGAAAATGGTTGTTTAATGGGGGTGGATACGGGAGGATATTTTGTCGAAATGAGACATTAAAGTAAGTACTTTTATATTTTATATTTTTGATAACTAAGAATACTTTAAATTTGCTTGTTGGTAAGCAACCGTTGGAGTCCAGGAGTGGTTGATGCCATCTCATTTGCTGGTTCATACCAGCATCCGCTAAATAAGTCCATACTAGTATTTTAAATGTGAAAGTAACTCTGTCTGTCTGTTACGCTTTCACGCCTTAACCACTCAACCGAATTTAATGAAATTTGTTATACATATAGAATAGACCCTGGAGAAGAATATGGATTCTTTTATAATATTAATAATAAAAAAACTTAAATTGGTTGAAATAAGAGATAAAAGTTTGTACAAAAATGCGATAACCGACATTCTCGCGAGCGGAATTGCTGTTAAGGCTCAAATTGAGATTTACTAACTATTAGGTTATTAATACGTTTGTAATGTAGAATCTCGCGAGAATTCTAGCTCAACTTGGAGCAGCCTAGATAAGCTTTCACCTTATTGAAGGCAGAAAGAAGCACCTACCACTTTGTATGCGACTTGAATTACAGCTCATTAAAAAACTAAGAATAATTATTATGGTACATAAAAAGAGTGACAAATATTTCTTATTAGTTTTTTTGTCACTCAAAGACGCTACGTTCTTTTTTTTTGTTATTTTAATGTTCATATGTGTCACAAAATGTGATCTAAGGTCCAGGAACAGTGATTACATTTCGCCAGGTCAGCAGCTTGCTCATTTGTTTTCTCTTCTTTCATCTAGCTTGATGCTATTTTCGGCCGTATATTCCAATATTGGCAAATGAGAAAATGTTAATACGATCGATATTATATAAATATTTTGATTTACGACGTACATTGGCGGTGGGTCGTGCTCGCACCATTAGCGCGGCCGTGATAATTGCCCTTTATTAATATTATGGAATTATTGTTACAGTTATAGCATTTTGCGTAAACATATCAGAATATTTAATTGCAACTAAGTACTGCGGCTTCTTTTGGAATGAAATAATCGGAATTAAAAATTTAAATGTACTTTTTCATATTTTAGCGAGGATATTGTAGCTAAGAAACAGTGATGCGAATCGGTAGCTCTGCGAAGTTAAGCAAACTTCAAACTTTACGAAGTCAATACGTGGAAAGCTGATAGAAAGGATTAAACATTTTTTTTAAAAGATTGCTCTGTCCGTCTCGCGCAGATTGAATGGATATGGTAAGTTCCACATAGAGTACATAGACCTTTTTTCGAAGTAGTGTTTTAAATATTCCAAATCTCTATAAAGGATAGATTATTTATCGACGCATATATCAAAAACCCGTTGTAGTGCAAGCCTTTGATAGAGGCTCTCCCCATTGTTCTAAAACGTCCAAGCTCTACATAGTTATTGGTCGTCAAAATACACAACACTGCTTTTGGAGGCAACAGCTTATTCTGGATAGATTCAATGTAGGTAACTATTAAAATGTCCATAAATGATCCTTGATTTTGCTGCATTTTATAGGTCTTCTGTATACTTATGTAAGGTTTATATTATTAACCATGTCATAGTCGTTTTTTAAACAAGGTGTAATGGTTTTTGTGCACAAGCGATTTTGCTGTAAATACAAGAAATATCAAAAATAGTAAACTGATTTTGTAAGCGCAATACCTAATAGGTAACATAGCATAAACAACATTTGAAAAACGAAGTACATGTAACTAGAATTTCAATATGAAATTTTGGAAAGGCTAAACAATATAACTCCAGTTACTAAAATAAAAACAAGAAGATCCCAATAGTTTATAATAATAATAACGCAACAATTACACATCTCGACACATAGCTCGCTGGACTGACGGCCGACGACGACGTTCTATAGTGTCGACCACGAACCAGACGCAGCGTGGGCAGACCCTTCACAAGGTGGACCGTCGACCATAAAAGGGAGGCGAGCAACCGATGGAAGAGGCCGGCGAACGACCGGCTAAGGTGGCGTAAATTGGGGAAGGGTCCAGCAGTGGACGAACTCGTATTTTGGCTGAATGATGATAATGAATTACTCAAATTTTATTTATAAAGTTATACGTTGTGATATAAGTTCTAGAATGCGTTTAAATTTACTTAGATACTTTTTTAAATTGGTATCACATAGGTTTTCTGTAATCTGTGGTATAATTTTACTAGCCAATAAGAAAAAGGAAGAAAAACATTCAGTTTTCTCATTCTGGTTAGTATCACACCTCTGTATAACAATCTTTACATACTACAGAACCACAATCGATACAAAAACGATATAGCTACACATTTCTAGAATACGTATCCAAGTTTCTGTTTAGGATGGGGTCCATGACAAGCGTGTTCGCTTGAGGCAATGCTTTTGCGGACATCTCCGTTAGTTGGCTATACAATACAGCTAAGGAATTTGCGACCACAATAACGATGGATCAATGTTGTGTTAAGATATATAGCTATGTATATATGTTAGTTTTGAACCTGACACATATTAGGTACATATATATTAAAAAAGTACTGAGCTAATTAGGTGTATGTCACCTTTGTATGTATGTGCTAATCACTTACTGCTCCCTAAAATGACCTTACATCATCATGTTAGGACTCTTTTCTCCTTACCCTAAACATAAAAAATTGTGTGCAAATTTGAATTATGTTCTACAAAAGATTTTATTTTAACAAATGAAAACTCTTATAAAAATAGAAACAGTTTAAATTTTCACTTAAAAAAAACAAAATTCAATAATTCTCTGCTAAATGACTTTGTAAACAAAACTTTTGTTTGTTTGTTTGTAGCGGAAAATAGATTAAAATGGCCTCCAGCTGAAAAGAGCGACGCTGTGAAGGCATGAAGATTAAAAACACTGAATAACTTGTATTTTTTTTAAACGGTACAAAAGTACAATCCGCTGGATAAAAAGCTTTTAACACTGGATCATAAGGTTTCGTAATCCTTTGAAAAGTATAATGAGAATGCAATTTTTCTAATAAAAAGTGTTGAAGCTCACTGAAAAGGTTTTTAATTTTTTTTTTTTTTTTTTTTATTCTACCACATTCAATTTAAGAGATGACTTAAACGTTAGTGCGAAAATGTTTGTTTAATAAAGTTGTGTCATTACAAGAGTAGAAAAATTCGCAGTACAACTGTTATTCTCAGTATTTGACTACTCATTTGAATGCTGATTTCTGATTCGTCATATTACAAAACTCCTACCACAACTTTTTGTAGCAATCTTATTATAACCTTACTTTGTCTGTGTCCTTGTTTTTAACGGTACAAAAGAAAAAGATAAAACACAAAGTGACATTAAAATAATACTGCTACACGTTCCAACTGGTGGTGGTCCCCTGGTCTACCAGTTGGAACGTATCAGAGTATTCGTTGTTTTTCGCTTTTCTATTAGATTTTGTGTTTATGAATAGGATGTATAAAATAAGGTAGATTAATTGTACCGTTTCGAAAAAACTCTTCCGATGTTTTTGTATGAAGATTTTCTTCCCTTTCCTTTTCCTTCACGTAATTCCCTTCTGAAGGTTGGCAACGACTTAATTATGTTTTCTAAGCATTGTTTTTGCTATACTGCAATGCAATATGCGAATTGAGTCACGAATGCAGCAAATAAATTTAACTTTGATTTTAAATCACTACTTGAAAAAAGTCTTTACAGTCAGTGCAGCCCAATAATAGTGGTCACTAACCTAATTGCAATCACGGCAAATTGTTATATCGAAGATACGAACAAACCACAAGCTCTTGCATACATTCGATATTCATTGACAGATAATTTACCGTTACAAAACAATATTCCAAATTCAAAAATTTTTATCACAACCGCTATCACGAATTCACATTCATTTAACCATAAAAATTTAAATTCAAATCGTTCCACCAAAGCATCGATGCTACCAAATTGTCCACTGAGGTCAAATGGGCCATCGTTTTCGCACCATCTTCGGGTTAACACCGGGTTAACCGAAACGCGACGTGGGAAAGGACTAACCGATCTCATTCTCACGACACCGAATGCATTCATTTGCATCTCACCATAGAACAATAATATCTGCCTATCTCTATGAGTTATTCAAATTAAGCTGTATAAAGATAAATCTTTATCTTGTTAAGATTTATTAAGAGTAAGTCTAAAATTAAATTAGAGACACGAGGTGTCAAGTTACCGTTATGTGACCGGTATATGACGTTTTTATATCATATTCGAGGTTTTTCCGAGAGACTACAACATAGTGTTCTTCATGAAAGGAGTTAAAAGGATTTTAACAGAGGCGACAACGCGCTATTGATACTCTTGGTATTGCAAGCTTACATAGACTACGGGAACTGATTACCATCAGTCATGTCGTATGTTTGTTTGTCACTTTAGTCGCTTAAAAAGAAATCACCTCACTTGTAAAAGAATACTCCTACTTTGGTGTGCTACGAAACTTTTAAAAACCCTTAGGTATAATACGTAAACAAACAAGGATAATATTAAATAACGAAAAGCCCGCCTGCCTAAAACAAAGTGAAAAGAAAGAAACTCCTTTTTTTTTGCACTGACGCTAAATTGAAATTTTATGTACCCTATGTCACTCCCACAATTAATACGAATCTAATGACACCTCATACGTTAAAACCCAGCGATTTAGGCTGTAGAGCGTGCCAAAGAAATAGACATACATACTCGCATACATACTTACATATAAAGATACATACATACATAAATACATACATGTTTTTCGAGCGTATGTATACGCTCAAAAAACATTACCCTCCTTGACTGCGTCAGTCGGGCAAATACAACCAGACATGGTACGAACATTAAGGACCAAAATAAGTATTGGTCTGACTGGGCAACTCATAGATATGCACAGTTGTACGCATACGTACTTCACCATCGAGGCATGATATGTAACTACCTTCTTAGTTTACTTTGAATGAGACTTTATCATCAATGTCAGAATGAAGGCTATTAGTTAATGGTATCTAGTGTTTCACCTAGTACATTACCTGAGCAATCACTTTGTGTAATTCGATTAAACACTAGAATATAATATACTTAGAACATTTTAAAAGACAGAAAAGTGTTCGTGTTTTGTTTAGTTTTCCCCATACATACATCTATAATAATATTCTAACACATTCACACAGCGCCATTTAGCCCCAAATTAAGCAATTATAGTTGCTTGTGTTATGGGTACTAAACAACTGATATACTACTTATATACATTTTTTTTGTAAATACATACATATTATAGATAAATTACACCCAGACACAGAACAAACAATCATGCTCATCACACAAAGGTTTGTCCTGGGTGGGAATCGAACCCACGACCTCCAGCTTAGCAGTCAGGGTCGCTAACCACTAGACCAACAGGCCAGTCAATCTATATCTATACTTTATATAACGCGGAATAGTTTGTTTGTTTTAACGCGCTAATCTCTGGAACTCACCAGTCGTATTTAAACAATTCTTTTTGCGTATAATAGCCCAGTTCTTGAGAAAGATTATAGGCTATGTAACATTACGTGATGGGAGCAGAGCAGTAAACAAAGACGCGGGTAAATCCACGCCGCGAAAAGCTAGTAATAAATAATAAGTAGAACAGAATAGAAGAGAATAGAAAATTCTTTATTGTATTTACACCAATTAAAAGTATTACATCATTAATTACACCAATTCAAATCAAAATCCAAATTGAATCGTTTACCGCGGCCTCGATCGGCTTCCATTTAAAATTCTGGAAAGTAAGAGTTTAACTCACTTGTCGAGAGTTCCATACAGTTTCTATGCAGATAGTTTGCTTAATATAAGTTACTAATAAACTACTAAATGGAAGATGTACCTATACTTTTGTATTAAAGTACAAACTTTAAAAAAATGTTGCTCTATACATCGATGAACGGGAGAGTCAATTTTTTAATATGAAGTGTAAGGTCAGTAATCGCTAAAAAACATTTCTGATATAGAGGTAAATATTAGAAAACAAACTTTACTTTGAAGTCGGAAAGATTAAATACCTTTATATCGATGAACAGAAGGGTAAATTATCCAACTACAAATGTACTTTATGTTAACTGAAAAACAGGGAAACGGGCAACTAAATAAGCCTATAAGAGTAGTTTAACCTTGAGTTATATATATGACCCTAAAAATCAAGTCCACTGTCATCGAAAGTATATGGAAGGAGCACTTAATATTCATCCCGCGGGTTGGCCCGCGTCACCTCGCCCAATATCCTGAATGCGACAAAGAAAAGATTTATCAAATGTAGCGGTAGACGGGACACCGATATTATTTTAAATATACGAGCATTCATATATATTATATAAACTGTGAAAGAAAAGTGTAATCCCCATGTTAATTAATGTAATTTTTAAAATAATTGAAACCTTATAAAGAAAACTGACCAATATGCGTCTTCCCAGTTTGTAGTATAAGTACAGAATTTTTGTGGCCCTGTTAAACCTGATTATGGCCACTTTAGTAAGGCAACTCTGAAGGTGACCTGATAAAAGTGACCGGCATCCAAGAATTAATTATATAATATTATATCGCTTCAGATAATATTTTTCCTTATTTATATTTTTGATACACTCAATGTTTCTCTGGTTCCAAGGTAAGAATTCAATTTACGCTAAACGTAATTAAATTTGAAATGTAACAAACAGAAACACGTCTTTCTCTCCTTTAAACTTCCAGATCCTTTGTTGAGCTGTCATGAAAGGACAAGGAGTTGTTTTACTCTAGGTCGGAAACTCCATGGCCAATTAAACCTCGACATCTAACAAAACTTATTCCAAAGATTAGAATTAAAATTGAAACTGTTCTTGTAAATTCTCGAGTAAGTTTTTACCCAACGCCGCATCTTTCCCTAGAAATCTGTTTTCATTGCGACACTCGATAAGTTTGCGCCCTGAGGGCCAGGAAAGCCCTTCCTCAAACTTCTTACGAAATTATTTGAACAAGACTTCCTATCCGGCCTTCTAAAGCGACCGAACTATAACTTACTCTTACACGAAACTGGCCCCTAGAGACCCAGATTTATCGTTGACACTTATGAAGAACAACACGCAATTGATAGAGACGATTTTAGCGTGCACTTTATAAATAATAGAAATAAAATAGTGGGTTAAATTGCCAGTGCTTACAGTGACTGTCGAAATGTGTGAGACAAATACCAAATATGAGTTGAGGTAGAAATTTTGAAGATTTATAATAAATATGATACTTATTACATGTACAGACTGATTTGGCATGTGGTAGATACAGTTTTTACAGCGGCCAAAACCGTTTTTACTGTATTAATATATCCGTATTTCAAGTTTGATTATTCTCAGCCGTTTTCTGGAGTGTTATTTCAGAATTCTCAAGAGTAATCTTTTTGGTTATGTTTAAGAAAATCTAGAGCTTGATAATAAATCACCGAGAAACTTAGCGTGCTCTTGTGCAAAAGCTTTGCTGAAATTTTCTTTGTTAAAAATATTGTGTTTGAATATCATACTCGTATTATCATAGGAAAAAACACTACTATGTAATTTTTTTACTACATGATATCACATACTAAGTAAAGATGTGAGAGCCTATGTGGTTGGTGAACTGTAATAAATTAGTCACAAAAAATTACCTTCTTAAAAACAGAATGAAATAATCGTTTTGCGTCTAAAACAAAAATATCGACACAACACAAAGCAACATATTTAAACATCAACAATGTAATACCGTTTGAAATTATTCCACGTACAGTACGCTTATAAAATTCATTTGATTCAAGATTAAAGTAAAGCGAGACGATATCACATACTCGTAGTTCATATTATATTACAGTGGACGTGTTTGTCAAACGAGCGCTTGTGGGTGCCGACGATGGTAAGTTAGATTGTACGCGGGCTAATCTTTGAGATGTATGTGACAATATAGCTTGGTGAAAGAAGAAGATTGGGTGAAATTTAATATGAGTATGATTTTAAATTGAAATAGCCCGTTAATGTTTTAATGACAATAAAGGTCGTGATGGCCCAGTGGTCAGAGGTTCGAATCCGGGTAAGTGCCAATGTGATTTATCAAATCATATGTACTTTTAAAGTTTATCTGGACGTTTCTGACTGACGATGAAGGAAAACATCGTGAGAAAAACTTCTGCAAGCGTGGTGATCGATGTTTATGCCTTCTCTGTATGAGAAGAGGCCTTTCCCTGCTGTAGGATAATAACGGGCCGATATAATTAAATGTTTAAATACAGGAGAAAATCTTCTTCTTCCAGAGAAGGTATGATTACTAAATAAAATGACGACTTCAGACTTTGTAAGTTCAATCTTCTTCAAGTTTTTTTTGCTTTACTGTGCGTCAAACTTGAAATAATACTAAAACCCGTATTAGCCACATAACCACGATGGCTATTAAAACATTTAGTACGTATTAAAGAAGACAAATTTAATAGATGTAGTTGAGCTTCTTTCGCACAATAATGAGGCCTACTACAAATGTTTTAATAACATTAGATTTCATTATAGAAGAACTCTCTTTTAACCACAAGTAAATAAACATATACACAAATAATAACCAATTTATTGAAATATGTAAATATACAATTTCTTTATAGACAATATAAATTAAACACATGATTTAATGTTGTTAACATACCTATTTACATAACTGTTAACATTAAATCATAATAATACAATCAAATCCAAAATATTTAAATTATAATTACACACAAAATATACATCAAAAACCGATACCAATTACAATTTTCAAAAGAAAACTAAGATTTAATCGTTTAATGCTTTCGATAAGGTAGACTATTAAACAAAAAGGACTTCACAAAAAAGCCTCAGTAACAAATTCATTACAAGCACAACATGATACCAATTTTATTCACAGCTGGGCTATAACAAGGCTATTTACGTGCGTATATGTAAAAAGTCCCACCGTTGGGTCCGGTGTCCCGCAGGGCACTCTTCTCGGTCCCCTGTTTTTTAATGTGAAAATATGGAATAATGACACATAATAAAATTCCTTTTAGACCGGACACGAGCTGCTTAGTTTAATAAATTGGTGTAAAATTCAAAATGCACTCCCATTTTTATTGTACATAATTTGTACGTTTTATTTAAATGTGTACTTAAATCTTAATCTTAAGCAATGGGTTATAATTTTGAAATGCAGATTTGTTTTAATCTAAGAAATATGCGGAATACATCGCTTAAGGCGACACCAAGGATTATCGTTAAATCGAGGTATTTGCGAAGTGGGAACAATAAAGCAATAGGAAGGTAAACATTATTATTTAAGAGACGTAGGTAAAGACTTATACTGTTTGATATTTGATGTATTGTGGTCATAACAAGACTTATTACACAATGTAGGTACCTACTTATAGTTATAAACAGATCCCCCAGGGTATCAAATACGGGATGTTCAATCGGAATATCTTATTTATATATTAGGCAGAGGTGAGCCTATAAGGTGCACGTTTCACCAGTTAAATTTGATCCCATGCAACAAAGGGTCAGCTTTTTTGGCATTTCCGCAGCCCAATTCCAGATTCCCAGCTAGCACTAAAACAAATAGTAGTGCTCATAGCTTGTTGGGCTCACTTATCAGTAAACGATTAGTGGATTAAGCAACATAGAGTGCGGCTGGCCTATGAATGAGTGAACGCATAGTGTCTCTGTGCTTCGAAAAGTACGTTAAAAGCCGATCCCGGTTGTTACCAAGTTGATAACAATCGTTAGGTCAAGTCGGATGCTTCTATGGGTGACCTGAATAAATCTTGACACTTAGGTTTGACCACTATCCACTTGATATTTGATTTAACTAAAAAAAACTGACCAGAAAACCCAATATCACTTTACTCTGCATGGAATTCAGTACACAATAGCACTGAAGCATCGAAATAGTTATACTCAAATATATATAACAATGTTCTTGGAAGTAATGACACAAATAGATAGGAAATTATGAATGATGCCCCTCCTTTGTCGAGTTATTCACATATGGTGTTAATTAAGCGTTGACGTAAAAAATACCGGTAGTATCCATGTGTGTTCCTACACTAAGAACTTTGTTTACTGAAAATTTATTAGGAATAGTATAAAAATACCGAATGAAATCGGGCTTTGTGTTAACCGATAACTGTGTTATTAAGTATGTGACTTTATTAAATTTAAAGTCATACATAATGCCTTTATAAAGTCTCCTAAAATTAGTGTTAATATTAAGTACGGTAAGCAGTACCTACAGTACAATTTAAAACTTCGAGCCGAAGAACGCAATTTAAAAAAAAGAATAACAATATGTACTACTTCGTAATAACTAAACCACTTAGTTGGGCAACTATCAAAAAATTTTGATCAACTAAATTAAAGTCAAAACAAAATATTTTTATTAAATAATGTAAAGATACTACTGATATAAAATACACAAATATTAATATTTTAAAAGCTTCAAATATAACTGATCATACAAAACTGAATTAACTAACTAAATAAACCCAAGTTCATGGTATCAGTAAACATTAAACACCATGTCGTCGACGTCCTAAATCTTAAATGAGACTGTGACAAATAGTGAAGATATTCTTGCTAATTAACGCTTCGTAGTATCAACAAGATAATTTAATATTTAATGCACTCCATTCCTAGGTAAAGGCTTTAATTTCATCATCATATTTGCCTTTGTTAACTTTGATATAAATATTTAAGTTTAGTTCTAATTAGTTAGTATTGTTAAGACTAATTTCTTGTTAGTCATAATAAAAATCTTGGAATGTGCATTTCGATTCGTTCGGCTGTTTTTCTTAAACATCTTTTGTATTTTTGGAAATAAGTTACGAATATTTTAATAATAGCTGCGCCCTAAACCTGCGCGTAAAATATGTTTTGTAGGTATCTCTCAAGAACCAAACCGATTTTCGGTACAAAAAGTAGCCTATGTCCCTCTCCGGCACCGAATCTATAGTAGAATATTTTATAAAATGTACAGAAACTTAGTGCAGTTACAGGCGGTGTATTGTAAGATAATAAAAATATTTTAAACGATATTAACTTCTCATTTATTCAATAAAAGAAAAAAAATGTTTACTTATCGGTCACCACGCTCAAAAAGTGTAACTTGAATTAATATCAAAGGAAAAAATACTGCATAAATAAAAAATAAAAAAATAATTATAATTGCATATGTTGATAAAAAATGCTATGCAATAGCTTTACCGCGGCAGTCCCCGAGTGCCACAGGTTTTTTTAACTAAACATTAAAAACGTCAACAAAACTAATCACAGAACATAACAAAATATTTTAATTACCAGTGCATCGAACTCGTTCCAATAAATCAAAGTTGTACGACAGGAACGAACTGTCGGTAGATAATGTCGTCGAACATTTAATTAGTCGCCGAAGGATTTAAGCGACAGCTCGATGTAGTGGGCAGTATTTATATTTATGATTGATGGTGGTTATTTCCACGTAATTAATATAGAAAATCTAGTATAAAGTAGACGTATGACACTATACCAGTAATTAATTTAAACATGGTGAAGTTCAGAATGATTTTTTACTCCCACAGTAGAGGACAAGCCCTATGTCGCGTGGGGAAATTTACAAAGATACCTATGAATAGCCACAAGTATACTAGGGAATCGTAAATGTTATACATCGGCCTACCTATTTTGAGTAAACTGTGGGATGCTTAGAAAATTTTGTTTCACTGTGTATCTGTTGGTTCTCTCTTAATAAATAAATAAACACGAAAACGATATTATGCAAAATATAAACGCTTAGATCGTTTGTGATTGCAAGCTATAATTTATTTGTTCACATTTTAGTTTTAAGACTTACAAGAATTTATAGTTATCTATGTTCGACATATTTGTGCCCTCCTTGATACGTATATTTAATAGATTTAAAATTAGCTCCATAACCCTTCAATTCCCGTAGAGATAGAATTTCAACATTCCATTTGGCTGATGGACACGTTACGCCCCAGTGGGTGACTTTCCTTATTTATAGCGCATCACTCCACTGAAGCGCCAGATGTGTATCTTTGTATAAATTAAGTCGACACCTCGAACAAAAAATGTGCTTAAGATTCTAAGGCGATCAAAGAAAAAGTAAGTGTAAGATATATTAGCGAAGTTTGGAACTATATGGAGCCTAAATGAAGTTGTCGTGGTTTCGTCAAATGTGTGTTTATTGTTGTATATAATCGATTTACCTTAACAGCCTGAAGAATGACTGCTGGACAGAAGTATGCCTCTCCCTAAGGTGGAGGCAAATAAAAGGTAGAATTTCTTTCTGTTAAAAAGATCGTCTCAGTGTTAGCGCTATGCCCAGTATCAATCAATCGATTTCCAACCACAACAAATTGGTACTATATAAAGATTAAAAATATTGCAGTAAATCAAGTAAATAACAAATGTTAAGAAAAATATTAATTAACAAATTTAAATACTAATCAAAATTTACAAAAATAGGTACTATAGTTTGTCTTCAGGTTAAGCCAACCAACATAAAGCTAACCCGATTCGTCACAGCAATACGTTTCTTAAATAATCAGTATAAAAAATCAAACATTCCTGTAATGTAATAGACGTGCTAGACGCCCTGGTGTGTGCCGAGCCTTATTTACGGCGCATCACTCGACTACCAGATACTTCGGTGAATAAATTAAGCTGCGGACACACTACGATGGCTTTTTAATGTGGAACTGATTGTAGAATAAAAAGAGTTGTTAATTACCCCAAAATATGTTTCTAAGCACGCATTTGTTGTATCTATTGAATTTATATATTGTAGAGTAGACATTAATAAATTATTTTGTTTGTTTAAGTTTATCTTAAACTTGTTATGTTAGTACTTGTGAGTATTTAGCTATTGCACTGTAGTGGATCCACGCTGGTTACTCTCTCATAGAAGATCGACGTAAGAGTAGTAGTATCTGTACTACTGCATTTCGTTCGGTGAGTGAGAGCGCCGGAGGCCCAATTTCCCCCTTTCTTCTTTCCTCACCTCCCTCATTCCCTTCTTCTACCTCATTGATTCCCAGCCTTCATAGTGGAGGCCACCATACCAGCAGTTTAAGATGATGGCTTATAGTATAGTGGCAACCACTTCTAGATTCCTCTGACTGCTTACCATCGGGCTAGGTACTTCACCTAGCCCTAGCATTTATTGACAAAAAATAATCATTAGGTACTTATTTTAAAGTTTTATCGACGACGTCCAATTTTATAATCCATAAGATTAAGTATTAGTAAATTTTAAATAGCAACAAAAATAAAACTTATACCACACTAATGTTATTAGAAATACAATCTAGCTAAATGATATCCCGTAAGTTAATATGATAGGTATTAACAACTCTATACATCTAAATATCACGCGCCTCAGTTTGTCATAGACTATCAATATCGTATTAGTCCAAAAGATATGATAATGTACCGTGTATTAACAGCCCTATATCATCTGTTATACACCAGAGATAAAAATAAAAAATAATATAATGAGAGAAATAAATGGTACCTATTTTGAAGATACCGGAGGATTAATTTTTTGTCGATGTTTGAAATTGATATTTGTTAGTAAACCAGTATAAATATTTTTCTTTTGTTTTGTTTTCTATTTCTAATAACCATATTCCTATATTAGATAGTAATAAATACTTTTTTCGTGTAGTTAAAATTGCGATTAATTAAGGTGATTTGTCTACCTTTATTATTATATAAAATGGAAGTGTTTGTTTGTTTGTTTGAACGCGCTTATCTCTAAAACTACGAGTCGGATTTGAACAATTGTTTTTGTGTACTGTAGCCCAGTTGTTGAGGAAGGTTATAGGCTATGTAATATCACGCTACTGGCGACGGGAGCAGAAAGCTAGTTGGTCTAATAAATTGACTCCACTCTGCTTAATGGTAATCAGTCTTCTACGTTTTTTAGACTGAAATACGACGCTAGTGATAATGAAAGTAAAAATTGTCATGAAGAAATAAAATATATATTTATGTTATCGCGAAAAAAAGCGATAATACAAAATAAGCGATGTGGTTTGCAGGACACATAGCTCGCAGAACTGACGGCCGTTGGAGCATAAAGGTACTAGAGTGGCGACCACGAACCAGAAGATGCAGCGTGGGCAGACCCCTCACAAGGTGGACCGACGATCTTATAAGGGTGGCGGGCAACCGATAGATGAAGGCGGCGAACGACCGGCCACGGTGGCGAAAATTGGGGGAGGCCTATGTCCAGCAGTGAACGTCTTTTGGTGATATGATGATAATGATATGTTATGGCAGCAGAAAAGGTTGTACCTACAGCTTTTGTAAAAAAATAGTAGCATCAGAACCATATCCAATCGTGCTTCTGCCATTTATTACAACTCCTTTGATAAGTCGCATTAAAAAAAAAATACAGATTCACAAAGCTAATTTAAAGTAAAAAAAAGATAGCGTTAATGTTAAGTCATAAAATCTCCAAAGAATCAAAACGCTATTAATATTTTAAGCTGCCATAAAGTCGTACAATCTTTTTATAATTCTCTTTAAAACGGCCATAAACATATTCATTAACATACAATATATCACATTGTTAAAGTAGTAAACTCACTATTGTGTTACAATGTTTTACTTCTCTTTACAGTTTTTAGAGAAATAAAATCTGTAATATCTCCGTCAGTTAAATATTTTCTTATTTATAACGGTTATAATTATTTACCCGCGGTTTTATCCGCGTCTTTGTACACTGCTCTGCTCCCGTCGCCAGTAGCGTAATATTATATAGCCTATAACCTTCCTCAGGAACTGGGCTATCATACTCAAAAAGGAATTTTCAAATCCGACTGGTAGGTCCAGAGTTTAGCGCGTTCAAACAAACAAACTCTTCCGCTATATAAAATGTTTTAGACATAGCCAACTAATCACTCTTTATTAATTTAAATTATTTAAAAAAAATTGTAATACTTACTTTAAAAGAGCATGTAACACCGTACAATAAGTTGTCGTTTCGATTCTAATGCGGTACAAAACTTTGTGTAAACTAGTACATATTTCTAAATTTGAGTATGCTTTGTGTATATGTAACCATAATAAAATACAGCGCTTGATTTCAAGTACAAGGGCTTTTTCAAACAATAAAAACATAGGTATATACAAGAGTTATATTATGTGTAAACATGTCTACAGTATTTTCCAACTTTTACGCGAATGCATTAAAATTTAACTACTTTTAAGTACTTTGCTGCGTTCCATGTTGCTTTTTTACTCCGCTGCGGATTTAGGAAGTTTTACGGAACGAGTTAAATAACAGATTCATTTTTAATAAGGTCGCTATTGAAAAATACGCAGGCATACGCTTTAATCCAGTGCGTAAAAAGCTTTGAAGCGCAGTGAAAGCGCAAGCGACTGTTGGTTGTTCACGAGGTTGTGGATTCAATACCTACGCAGGTCAAACTATATTTATTACATTTATTAAATTAATTGTAAAAAAAATTCCAATATAACAGTTAAATACCAAGACATTGTACAATTAAAAAACTTATCTTTATCATTTTTTTTTAAATTACTTTTCATTTATCATAAAATAGTAGGTAGGATTGTATTTGTTAAAATTAAATTTTAATTTCGATTAGTGCCTAAATTGACTAATTTGTTTTGTAGGTGTAGGGTACTTATATATATACTACTTTATACTTTCTTATGTTTTATTAACAACAGTAAAATATTAATTTATAGGAAAATAGGAAAGCGCCACTGGTGTTTACTTTAAGAAACTGAATTTCTCATTATTTTAGTCTGTCACTTGTCTTTTCACCGAGCGCTGACAAAATAAACATAGAGCAATCGAATAAAATGTGAGTGTTTTACATTCCAACGTGAATAAAATGTGTTTTAAAAAGTCTATTTATATACAAATTTTCGTCAAAATTGATTTTTTGCTTAGTAAGAAATGCCATTGAAATTGATAATACAATGAATTCGTAGAGTGGCCGCCTTACTAAAAATTTGATAATCATTTGTGATAAGACCACCATTTTACTATTATTATAAAAAAATATGAAATTTCAATGCACTGCCTTGTACATTAATAATAAAAAAAGCTAATTAAACGTTATTTTCGGACAAAAAGTTATATACAAAATATATATTTTTTTTACTCAATAGTAAGCGCTAGGCTGTTAAAACGTTAAGAGTTACGAGTATGCTTGAGGTTTGTATGGCCTTATTTGTTTTAGTTCTTTCTGGTTTAATATTAGTATTTATTGATGAAAAAGTTTACATTCAAAGAAAGGGAATGCTTAGCTTAGCTAGGTCTCATAATACTTGTCACTTAATGTTAATTTCTAGCAGCTCCATTTTAAAAATACTTCCATCTTATCAAATCTTTATGATTGAAATACTATTTAGTTATTCCTGTATAAGCTTAATAGCTTTCAGTGCTCTTAATGCGCAGTGCCTTTGTTTTAATATGTTTTACTTTAATTTTTCATTAACTCATTGATTTCAGTTACTCTCAATAACGATCAAACTTAAAAATGTCATGAATTTTATCACTAATTTATCAAAAATTTATTAAAATCTTTGTGTGGTTGATTGTAGGTACGTATTGAGGAATGTGGAATTTTTACTTAAAAATATGTAGGCAATGCTTCTTTGACAAGATATGTCTATAACGCCTAAGTGGCTTTGCAGAACCTCTGACATTGCAGAGTCCATGAACGACAGTTACCATCAGGTAGGATGTAAACTCGTCTGTAAACTAGTCGGCAATAACAAAAAGAGCTACGGCTAAATTTAGACCACGTTTACTAGTATTAAACATCCACAGGTGCGTGTTGTTTGTCACAATATATAAAACTGTAAACTACACATAATTAAACAACTATATTTAGGTTGAGTTCACGGTAAGGGCGCACACAGCGCAAATAGATCCAGGCCCTAGGGAGCCATCCGTTTCGGACGAATGGCAGCGGTTAGGACCAACGCACACGGGACGGCCTGTTTAATTGAGTCGAGACACAACTTTAGTTATATTGTGTCTTGTGAATTTATAATGGTATTGAAGGGCGGAGACTTTTAGTCTTGAGTTTTTAAATATATTTTTCGTGTAATATTCGGTCTATTGAACTAACACATCATCCTTCATCTTCCTGCGGGTGTTGTAGAGCGTAGCGATTTATAGAATACATTCCGTAATTTTTAAAGAGGTTTTCTCAGCAGTGTCATGTCTTTTTTTATATATATATTAGCCTACCAAAGTACCAAAGACTCCACCCCGCCTGATGGTAAGCCGTTAGTGGAATCCAGAAGTGGCGGCCACTATACCAAAGCCATCTTCTTAAACTGCTGGTATGGTGACCAACCAAAATCAAAAACCCGTCGTTCGATCAACTGAAAATAAATAAATTAATTCAATCGATAATAATGAGAATTATACGTCAACGCAACGAAACGGTCGCCATTAACCTGCCAACTCATAGAGAGCTTTATAAAATTATTTCTGGTGTAATTACAAACAATAGTTGATAATTATTTTGTCACGTCTACACAGTGGTATCCAAAGGGTTTAGAATCAAAAAGCACTTCATACTTCTGTCGTTCAATGAAAACCTGACACTCTTTACTAGCGCATATGTTTTGTTTTAATTTTGATCCTGGGTCTTTTAATCGGAGCGTAAAAATCCGTTTCTAAGTACTTAATATTTCCTTTGTCTCTTCTTACGATAGATACAGTAAGAGATGACATGGGTAGTTTCATATTTTAGAACAAAGAGCACAGGGCCTAGACAAGTAGCTTATTAGAATCAATGTATGGGATTGACATAAGCTAACGCCAACATTGTCGATAGCTTATGTCAATTCAATACATGTTTTAATCTATTCTGTAAGCATTTATGCCACTTGTCTGTACCAGTATAAGTAGCAAAATCTTCGTTTTCCAAGAAAGAAAAAGTGAAATTCGGTTATAACAATCAGGCTTTTATTGCCACATATAATTTAGGTTAAATTACGATAGGTACGACACAAGTACTGCGTATGAACACACTTATCTTGTGAACGGCTACCGAATATTAAATAGCACATTTACGCTTCTTTTTCACTGAGAGCACATTCATTTTTATGAACAAACATTTTGAGCTTATACTTTAGGATTCTGACCAAATTTAGATGCTGTTTATTTTTTGAACTACTTCAGTGATAGGTAACGACTGTAATGCGATGACCTTTACAAACAATCAGACATAATACATAGTGCAAAATACGTATTATTGCTGCATCAGGTTTGATTTCTCGATCGTCTTTCTTTCCCTTTTCGTTCCTCGACCCCTTCTTCCAACGGTCGGCAACGGGTTGGTTGTGTTTTTTATGTTCTGTTATGGATAAACTCAAAATCTACGTAACCAAATTAAAAAAATCTCTATAAAGCTACAATATTAGCGAGTAACATAGGCTATAGTTTTTGTGGTAGGCTCACTCATGCAGGCAGAGCCGCTGGCAAAACGATCTCGTCTAGCACGGATCGTTTTCAGCGTTCATTTCTCCCACGTACGTGCAGGCTCTGGAACGAACTACCAGCTGCGGTGTTTCCCGAGCGCTATGACATGTCCTTCTTCAAACGAGGTTTAAAGAGAGCATTAATATCACGGTAGGCAGCGGCTTCGCAGAGCCCCTGGCATTGCAGAAGTCTATGAGCGACAGTTTCCACTTACCATCAGGTGGGCTGTTGGCTCGTCTGCCACTATAGGCAATAAAAAAAAAAAAAAAAAAAAGTTAGTGAGATATATAAAACAATTAGGCTCTCACTACTTAATTACCTTTATTAGTGTTTTCTTTGTTCATAAATATCGTTTATAATACGACCATAACACACACACATATTAAATGCATGTCATAAAAATTGTATACGAATTTAAAACAAACAGTCCACCGTGAACATTGTCTGAACCCTTTTGAAGGGGCGGCTATCATTTACATGGGTCAATTTAAATTTTATATTAGCCCTGATTAGTATGGTTTGTTATGTCATTATTTGACAAGGGAGAGTTACTGTTACATTATTTTGTCTAAAAGTTGGGTAATTTATTATTAATTGTAGTGATGACCAAAATGGTAAAGTACCTGTCTCTTTTTTGCTTTACTGGAGAAGAAATAAAGTTCCTTTTATTGGTACATGCAGTGGACGTCAATTGACTTAGAGCATTAAAGTTTTAGAATAGAAAAATAAGAAAATAAAAGTTTATTTTACTGCCCAAAGGCGACAAACTAAAATTACAGGAAACAAGAAAAATATATTAAAACTAGCTTGCCGCGGCGCAGTTTGACCGACGTCTTTGCTTACTGCTCTGCTCTCGTCACCGGTAGCGTGATGTTATGTAGTATATAATGGCTATAACCTGCTTGAAGAACTGGGCTATCTTAAGCAAAAAGAATTATTCAAATCCAACTGGTATTTCCGGAGATTAGGGCGTGTACAAACAAACAAACTCTTCCACCGTATACATTAGTGTAGATTAGCACTAAAATCTCTATAATTTTAATCTCTCAATCAGTAACATACAATACACTATGATTGTTAGGTTCTACTACAAGCATGTAACACAGTGCATGTCCACATAAACATCTGTGCAGGTAATTTGGATCCCGCTCAGCTTAATTTTGTGTTTGTGAATGACAAGAAGACAGCGCAGTTAGGCGACCAGCAGTCGCTGTTGCTGGCATTACAGGATTAGGGTCCGTTTCCACTGACGTGGACCTGGGTGGAGTGGATAGGAGCAGACGGCGAATCACATTGCTCAAAATATATTTCCACTGATGTGGAGTAGAGATTTCGAGCACTATAGTTAGCCAATTCACGGTCTGCTCCTCTCCACTCCGCCCAGCTCCGCATCAGTGGAAACGGATCCTAATGCCGTGGTGCCAACAAAGGCGACTGCTGGGCATCTATCAGCGCTGTCTTAGTAACATTCACTGGATATAGTGGATTCGATACCAAAATTATAGAAAGCGATATTATATACGTAAAAGTAAATGCGCTATACTAGAAATAAGTTTCTCTCATACTACACTTTGTAGCACACCATAGACACATCAAAGCAACAAAGTCTCGTAGAAAACATTAGAAAAACCATTGGATATATAAAAAAGCTTGTAATTTTGTTGTCTTGATCGCAATTAAACTTTTTGTTACAGTCGCCGACAAATGCACTTGTCTGTTAAATGATTAAAAAAGTTTCACGTTCAAAGTACGGTTTGTATTAGTTAAATTTAGGTTTTATATTGTTTTCTTGTTAACAAAGGAATAATAACTGTATCTCGGCATGTTTAGGTAATGAAACATTTTGAGATTGGCTCCTAATTATTTTAGTATAGGGCATAGCTTGATCATAATAGTATATAATATAATATTATCTTTTGTCCCCTGAGAAGATCGAATTCACAACTTTTAAGTATGTAAATTTGTCGTAAACCTGTATCAAAGTAAGGAGGTTACACTAGTCACCATGCTTTGCGGGGTTTGCAGGTGACCGTAGTAAGACAACATTAGTACGCAACGTTATGGTAACGTTGCATTAAGGCCGTTCTACATCGAAACGGCAGCGGGCAACAGCGACGCGGCGCAACGAGCACTTTTAGTGCTAAATAAATTCAAACTTTATCTACATGACAAAAAGACCAGTATCGCTTGCAAAGCTTTAAAAAGACGAGCGCCTTATGAGTCTTGTCAGCAGTATTACCTCGTACTACCCGTGGCTGTGATCTTCGCCGCTGACGGCCGCTGACGGCCGCTACCGGCCGCTGCCGGCGTCTGCCATTTCTGTTATTAATGGCCCTGATTCCCATAATCACAACATAAAATAAGACAGTAAAATATTGTTTGTGATTTAATATACATGATTCTCAGCTAACATACTTTGAATGACAGCTCTTACATATTTACTCTAAAATACATAGAGAAAGTAAAAAGAGCAAGTTACCTAAGCTGTCTGATAAATCAATATATACATATCAACCTAATTTAAAATACTGCTAAAATACTTGCACTGAATTGCTGAAACTGAAAAGCTTAACCAGTACCGATAGCATACAAATCTGTTCTACTAATATTGTATTCTACTAAATATGCGAAAGTTTGTGAGTGTGTGTGTTTGTTACCACTCAGCGCTTAAACGGGTGAACCAATTTCAATGACAATTGGTAAGTATGTAGATAGATTCAGTGCCGAAGATGGACATATGCTTTTTATCCCAAAAATCGGTTTCTTTCCAGAAGGATACAAAACATATTTTATGCACGGGCGAAGCTGTGAGGCACAGGTAGTTTTAAATCCTAAAAATTAAATCTACTATTTTAAATCCGTTACCCGAGACCCACACGTTGACTCTAACGTTGGCCCCAACGGTACTCATCGAACGTGTGCACCTGGAAAAAGTGGCTCCAACATTGGAGAAGCACCGGTAGCGCTATTTTCTCTGGACGAATGCCGTTGGGGCCAACTTATAGATCCAGCTTCCCTACATGGTCAATGACGGCTTGATTACGTTTAGTTAGCATTGATTCTACAATGCCTGAAGATAACAGCCATGTTCATAGGTTAGCACTTAACATTATCTGTGCCTCATACATAATTACTTGCGAATAAAATTATTACACAGGTATTGCCGCTGCTGGTATTAATTAAATCGCCTCTTACAACACAAAAAGAGATTAATTTTTACTATATTTTATCACAAGACTCAGTTTTGAAAGTAATAAATGTATTTGAATTAGTTTATTTTGCAGTCTGTACTTGACGTGGAGACATGGTGTAATTCAATTTTATCATAGTGATATTAAGTGTCGCGCGACACCTAGACCTGGCTTATTCACAGCACGTTCTTCGTATTTGAAACTTTCTTTAACATTTTAACTGCGTAAAAAGCACAGTATGCATAAAAAATGTGAAATTAAAGATTTATCTTTACTACCGACCTGTCTCTGCTTGGCTCGGTAATTTTATAATTTTTATGACATCTTTGAAATTTTCTGAATGATAGTGAAACCATGTTCAAGTCCGTTGCATAGTTTACAAGACTCTAGCCGACAAACAGACAGATTAGAAGAAAACAAAAACTTTGCTTTATGATATTTAGACATAGTTCTGAATTTATCTCAGATTCATATTTTTTTCCGAGAAGCAACTCTGAAATGAGCAGGATATAGCTATAGCTCGCAGAACTGACGGCCGTTGGAGCAGAAAGGTTCTACGATGCGCTTTCGTCGTCGCCGACAAGCCACATAAGCTTTGGAATGTTTACCAAATAAAATTAGAAAGACTAGTCATGATCATCTTCACCAAACAGCCAAATATACAAAATAATTAATTAAATTAAAACTTCCACATTTACATCCGCCATTTTGTCTAGTGAACCAATTACTCGTACTCTAAACATCCAAACGCAAAACGGAACGTAGCCTCGCTTTTTAATTTGTACTCGAAATGTTAAAACGCAGTTACGTTTTTCTACGTTGGCTATAAAAAATACGAGAGCAATATAGCAGTGCGAGTAATTAAATTAATTAAAGTCGCCGTGGCTGACGGACATCGTGTGTCCTTTTCTTGTTTTAAGACGTCATTTTATTTAATTGGTAGGTCTTTTTAACCTGTAACCGCTCCTGAGGGATTGGTTCTAATTGGTTGCTACCCAATTGTATCTGCTAATGTAATGAGACTGTATGTGAATGTGTGGTCTCTACCATTCGTAAATATCTTAAGAGACGGCAAAAGCAGTATTAAGATAATTAGGGACTAGACAAGTGGCATAAATGTTAATATAATAGAATAGATACGTGTGGGATTGACATAAGCTAACGCCAACATTGTCGTTAGCTTATGTCAAACCCATACATTTTATAATCTATTCTATTCTATTATTATAATAGAATAGATACGTGTGGGATTGACATATAAGCTAACGCCAACATTGTCGTTAGCTTATGTCAAACCCATACATTTTATAATCTATTCTATTCTATTATTATAATAGAATAGATACGTATGGGATTGACATATAAGCTAACGCCAACATTGTCGTTAGCTTATGTCAAACCCATACATTTTATAATCTATTCTATTCTATTATTATAATAGAATAGATACGTGTGGGATTGACATAAGCTAACGCCAACATTGTCGTTAGCTTATGTCAAACCCATACATTTTATAATCTATTCTATTCTATTATTATAATAGAATAGATACGTGTGGGATTGACATATAAGCTAACGCCAACATTGTCGTTAGCTTATGTCAAACCCATACATTTTATAATCTATTCTATTCTATTATTATAATAGAATAGATACGTGTGGGATTGACATAAGCTAACGCCAACATTGTCGTTAGCTTATGTCAAACCCATACATTTTATAATCTATTCTATTCTATTATTAGTCAAATTACCATACTAGATGAAACTAAATAATTGAAATCCTCTATTTTCGTTACATTTCTTTTATTAAAATTTTAGTTATTGTATTAATTGGTTGTTTTGTAATAATTACTTTGTATGGTTCTTTGGTTGCGTTGATGTGTTAAAATTGTTAGCTCATACAAAAAAACTGTAATTATCTGGCGATTGAAAAGAGTGGCGTGAATTTCTTGCCAGTTCTTCTCACAGCTCTACTTCGTCAGTGAACTGGCTGTAGGTTAATTAGCTGACTTCATGTAATTTTGACTTTTCATAAGCATCATACTTTATGATCAAAATGATATAAATACTTTGACTTTGACTTTGAATTTGACTCTATTAGCATTTATGCCACTTGTCTAGGCCCTCTGGTAGTAGCGTTTACCTATATACCAAATATCACCTTACTACGGTAATCAATCCGACTGTCTTGAATAACCTATAATATGATTCATTAAATTAAAATAATCTCTATTCGAACTAAAGACACATCATTCAGCATAAGTAAAACCTTTAAACTTAAGTATACTAAACAAGATTACCTACAGATCACAGGCTTGTTTACAACTGCTATCTCTTAATTTCATCCAAACAGAGCAAAATAAGTAATTTAATATTTAACAGTACAATGTAAGCTATAATTTAACCTCTGCTGTCCCTTTTACCAATATTTCACGCAATCTCCAACCGTGTATAATTTGCGGTTTTAAATCATCCGCTGTCAAACAGATGCGTTTGCGCACCTGTCGCGTTTAAAGGGTTAATAGAGCATTATGGAATAAGTCATTTATTTTTATAATGTATTTACTGTGTACAGTGTTTGCAATCTGCCTCCGTGGCGCAGTGGGAGCGCAAGCGACTACTGGTTCGATCCCCACACGGGACAAAACTGGTGTGATCCATAAATGTTTGTTTCGAGTTTGGGTGTACTTTGTGTCCGTTAATTGTATGTTTGTAAAGTCCTCCGCGACACAGGGCGTTTTCCCTAGTATGGGAAATATCTTTTCAAAGAAAAAGAAAATATAATTTGCCTTGGTAGTTCGGTAGTAGATGTGCAGACTACCACGCCGAGGTCTCGGCTTCGGTCCCGGGTCGGATAAAATGATAGTTTTTGATATGATATTTTAATGATAGTTTTTCTGTCAATTCTGTTTTACCCAGAAGCTCAGTATTGTATCCCGTAAATATATATGTTACACAGAACCCAGCTGGTGGCAATTGCGTTTGAAACACTTGTGCCCACCCTAATTAAGGCAAAGAAAGCGTGATGTTATATTAAATTAATATTGTTACGGTAGTAGATCCACGCTGATTTCAGCATGAATGGGCCGGATCGTCCGGGGAAGTACTACCCTCTCATAGAAGATCGACGTAAGTATCCGTACTACTGCGTTTCGTTTGGTGACTGAGAGCGCCGGAGGCCCAATTTCCCCCTTTCCTCTTTCTCACTTCCCTCATTCCCTTCCCCTAACCCCATTCTCAGCCGCCATAGTGGAGGTCACCATACCAGCAGTTTAAGACGATGGCTTTTGGTATAGTGGCCACCACTTCTGGATTCCACTGACTGCTTACCATCAGGCGGGGTGGAGTCACTTTGGTAGGCTATAATATAAAAAAAAAAAAAAATTGCTGAATATTACTATCACACTTTCATCGATATTTAAAATCGGGTCCGTTACAATGCAACCAACTTCCTTCTTCTCATAAGTATACCTAAGATGTGTGTGGTTTGTTTTACTATTCTTACTTGCCGAAAATAATAAATTTTACCAAAATTAGAGTAGGTACTTAATACCGAATCCCTTTAAAATAAATGTAAAGGTATCATGCAAGATTTAGCAATTCATCTTGCATACAGTAAATGTACTTCCACCCTAACATTGTCGCTGGTCATCTGTCTCGTCCGTAAAAAAACAAAGTTACCCGCGGTTTTCGAATTTCGAAGTCTAATTTGCATTAATACCAGTCTATACAAATGGATCTCTTTATTTTTTGTGGGTTTTCCTTTGACTGTGGTGTCCAATCTGTTTTGTTTGGAAAGTCGTTCGAATAAAGTAACTGCGGTTTGCAAAACGTTATGCCGTGTAATGTATAGGCATTTTACTTGACATTTCTATTCAAAAAATTTTAAATGTTATACTTACATTCCTTTATTACACAAAAAGTTAAAGCCTGGAACTCTTTACCAGCGCATGTGTTCCCATCTGATTATGATACTGGGTTTTTTTAAGCGGGGCATGAAAAAACATCTCACTAAGCTGCCATAGTGAAGGCCACCATACCAGTAGTTTGGCTTTTGGAATGGTGTCCACCACTTCTGGATTTCACTAACTGCTTACTCAAAAAACCTTAACTCAAATCTCAAAATGTCTGATCAGATGCCATTAAAAAAGAAAAAGAAATACAGCGTATAAGTTTACTTTAAAAAAAATTATGGACCAAGAAAATGTATAGAAAACTACTATCCTTACGCCTCACTGATTATGCCATCTTAGGTATAGGCACATAAAAGATTATACCTAGATAAGTATTTACGGCTGAAATTAATAACCTATCTCTAGATAGATATCTGAGATAATTGCCTATGACACTGGTTTCGTTACCTAGCAACCGGCGTTTCTTTGATCATATTAATAAAAAATTGCTAGGCAACTATCTCAAATAGCCCTATCTATTTCTAAGGATAGGTTATTAATTTCGGCCGTTAACACACACAGTTTTAAACCATCCAAAACCTTGGTTCATACAGGATACTTTGTGCATGCTCAGCAAAATCACATTTTATTCAGTAAACGAACTGCGCCTCTGAGTGCGGTAACGTACGCCTCGTAAGGGGTATCTCTCTAAGGAGTTCGTCTCTCCATAAACAACTGCTGGAGTATGTGCTGGGATTACAGAATCGATCCTTCTATGGTACACGTGATTTACTCTGTTTATTTTGTATTGGAAGGAGCATATTGTTGCCTGTTATTGGACTGCTTCAATGCTGTATGAATATTCTGAACGTGACTTCATACATTAGATAGTTGGATGATAACTCAGGTTCTGTTACTAATTAAAATGGAGTAAAGGCCTGCGCAAACGAAGGACTTTTGTCCCCGTGGGACAAAAATCCCTGAATCGTGTAAAAAATGTCCACCGAGTACATGTCACGGACTCAACGCATACGGTGTGCGGTCATTTGTAGCCCGGCAATTGAGTGAAGCGTACGCTATGGAAATTCATCGTGAGCGTTGTTGCGCCGAGTTACGTTAGTTCTTTTTTTTTCGGAGAATCACCCGTACTTTTGTCCAGAGTCTGGTCACTTGGTATCCGCCGTAATTTGGGGGATTTTTTGTACGGGGTACTATTAGTTCTTCGTATGCCTTATTCGATACAATTTATGAGAGATCTATATTGATGGAGAAGAAATTACCCAAGGGCAGTCTCTCTTCTGAGCAGGCCTTGAGTAGGTGTGAGGTAGCGATCCATCAATGGTGTATAACACCGTTTATGGGCTATAATATATGTATAGAGATTAAAGCATCTAATCACATTTTGATACAAAATGGAGTATAAAATGTGATCAGATGCTTAAATCTCGGTACTTCAATTTATTTTTTTTTTTCAATTTATTTCATAAATATAAATTACATTTTATTACAAATAAGTAGTTTCCCTTTGGTCCCAAACTAAGCTAGTGCTTGTATCTTGGGTACCATCGGGATTACAATTTTCAATATATATCTTACAGACTATCATACATACATTATAATATAAGTATACTACACACTATTTAAATAAAAGTTAATCAATAAATACCGTAACCTAAAATATATATTAAAAATAACTTAAATCTATGATGACACTTCTCGTTGTGCCTGTCGGTCAGTGTTAGTTCCGTTGTCTCGCAGCCTGCCCCGGAACCGCCGGAACACCACGCCCTTCGGCCAGAATTCTTCTTTGGTGAAGGTACCTCTATAGGACCGGACATTGTCATGTGCTATTATTGTCTTTAGTAAAATTATTGCTGTCTCCCAGAATGTTTGTAGTCAGTGAAGTTCTGGAATGGTTGATGCCATCCTAATTGATTACAATTGCAATGGTGAAAAATGCCAGCTTTTTGAGTTTCATTTTTTTTGGGATTCAGAAGTGGTGGTCACTATTTAAAACGTCATAGTTTTAAACAGCTGGCATGGTGGCTTTTACTATGATGGCTTTATGAGATGCTTTTTCACGCCCTACATAAAAGACCCACGATCAAAATTAGATAGAAACATGTGCACTAATAAAAAAATCCTTTAATTAAGCTACAAATGTATAAATTACTGAACCGCTTGGTTCGAAAGTCTGTAGATTCCACTGCAACATGGTTGGCACTTTAGTACCTCGCAATCAAAATTAGTCATCATGGTAAAGAGTTTGGATTGGATGTAACACCTACATAATAATATTATTATATGGACACTATCACACACCGTCATCTAGTCCCAAGCTAAGCAGAGCTTGTTTTATGGTTACTAGATAACTGAAATATAATACATGTACATACATTCATTTTTTTTTGTAAATACGTACTTAGAATACATAGTAAACACCCAGATTGAAGACAAATACAAATGTTCATCACATAAATATTTGTCTTCCGCGGGAATCGAACCCACGACACCCGGTGTCGCAGTCAATTACACTAACAACTAGATGTGATACGTATGTGTGCAGTCACATACGTATGTAGATACAGACATATTTTTGTGAGTTGCGTATAAGACAGCTAATACAGGACTTATTAACTGACTAACGTAGCAGTTCGTCTAATAAACTAACACTGTCCTTGAATTCAACTGTCTAATATCTCCCACAAGGTGGTCAAAGCCATTTATAAAACCCTAATCTTACGGCCCCCTAAAATTAAACTCTTACAAACCTTTACAGCCTACAGTTTAATGTTGTAGTAAATTTTGTTTATAGTTTAATGATTATATTGCCGAAATATAGTCGTGTGATGTGGCCCTAATCGATTTTTATTGTTAGTTTTATTACGGCGATCTATATTGAAGGGTAGAGGACATGCAACAGCTTTCTAGAAATTTATGGCGATTTCTTTTAGTACGGGCCTATTGGTATTTTCGGAAGTTATTTTAGTTTCCTAATGACTAAGTTTTTTTTTGGAAAGTATTTACCATAGTATTAATTAAAGATATGGATTGGCGACTATAACATACAAATTGGTTTAGACAAAGGATAAAAATAAGTTATAATTTATGCAGAATGATTCGATTGACCGATACTCCTCGTTAAGTGTAATACCAGAAAACAGTAATTTAAAAAATTATAGCGCAATGAAAATACTATCAATATTTTGTAGTAACATGATTCCACTACACTACCTATTAATTAAGAAAACAATGCAAAAAGGTAGTTATATAAATATGTTACAAATCGGTTACATCCTACTAATTTTATAAATGCGAAAGTTTGTGTGTATGTATGTGTGTGTGTTTGTGGATATATATAATATGTTTGTTACCACTCAACGGCTAAACAACAGTAGATAGATTCGGTGCTAGATTCGGTGCTGGCACCGGACAAAGGCTATTATTTATAGCAAAAATTGGTCTGGTTCCCGAGGGATACCAAACATATTACCCGCGCAGGCAAAGCCGTGAGGCGCAGCTACTTTATAATAGTATAACCACTTTTACATTGCAATGGTGGTCACGCCAAAGAGAATTTGCCTTTAAGGGCCGCCGCAGGGCTTAAGGGGGAGTCTACAAATAACATTATTTATAGTGCATCGATTTACATGAGTAAGGAACCGTGACTTTCCAGTGAGATGCAAGGAATTTGCCTTTGGGTTTCGCTTTGGTTCGATAATTTTGAATTCAAATTTCTGTTTTGTGGTTGAGGGTTTTGCATCTGCCTATGCCTATTTAAGAGTAAGGTAGTTTGGGTAAAACACTTTTGTGGGTTTTAATGAGTCTGTAGGTTTATTGTTAAGATTTGATTTTTACTGTTTCTTATAGAATGAAGAAGTGAATATTTTTTAAGTGATATGTGTCTTATTTTGTCATGGCCTCTGCCACCAGTCAGTAGCACAGATTGCAATACATAACCAGAAGATTGAAGGTTCCGTGTTATTGTAAATTTTACAAACATATCTTATGCATAATTATAGAGCGCTAGATATGGCCTAATTCTTAAAACAAATATTTGTAAACATAAAAATATTTGTTTGACTTTAATTCAGTGATTGCATAGGTAAACAGGAATTACCCGTGCACGCACTGGTAGGAGATCCTTATACGCATAGGCTTCGCACGGGTTTTGATATTAGCGGTAGTAGTATAAAAATGTAACCCACGACTCTTAATAAAAAGTTAAATGGCGAGAAGACCACCTTAGCAATCATACTAAACCTGGTGTCCATGAGAAAGATATTCAAATTTAAGCAATCCACATATGGCTAAGATAATTAACTGTCATAAACTAGTTAAAGCCAATTTATGAACCAATTCCATTAGTGTCTGAGCGATTTATGTGACATAAGTAATTGCATAACATAACTGAAGAATGATCGATGACGTATATTTATAGCTATCTTTGGAGCAAATAAGTTTTATATTTATTTTAGACATTTCTAGTTTAACAGTACGTTGTAGTTTATATTTGAGACGCTAACAATAACCTTTAGTTTCTTCCAGGTTCTACCTCGTTTGTCGTCTACACGTATTATTTTTTTGGTAATACGTCTTCCCCTTAACAATTTTTCTTCACATCTATAAGAATTCTATTTATGGAGCATAAATTAGGGTAATTACGCCAATAACTGTCGCCAGTCCAGTGGGAACAGGCAACCGCAAAACTGTTGCCTCCTTTTGTTTCTGCCACAATGTAGTCGATAATATCGAGTCATTAAAGTGATAATTGTGCTGATATTCTATCGTATAATTAGTAAAGCGATATGTAACAATGTATAATTATGTTTTAAATATGTTTTACGTGCGTGCACGTGTACTTTTTTGTTGTGTTTTTGTTTTTTATTTCAGATAATAAAAGGCTTTTTGAAAGCACAGGGTTTATCGAAATAACTTAAATAATCCATTGAGATTATACATTCTGAATGATGTACACCTCTTTAAAAGATATACATATGTACTGCGCCGATATTCTGATAGCACCTTTAGGTGTGACGCCACGAATTTATTTTTATATTCTAATTTTAAAATTACAGTGTAAAAGTGCATGATATATTTATAAAATATGAACAAAATATACCCAAATTTTAAATAAATAATGTGTAAAAAAGATATAAAAAAAGTTTAAGATTTACATCGCTCTAAACCACGTAAATAAACTTTAACACTACAATGACAGTATTAAGACATAAATTTTAAGTAAAATTACTAGAATTATACACACAAAACAGTTGTAGGCTGGTAGCTTACGCACAAAAACCAACCCTCCACACGCTTGACATCAAGATAAACTCACACACACAACTGTCATAAAACTTGAGCGTACAGATTATACCCTTGTCACGGGTACTATCATAAATCAAGTCTACCACGAATTATTTAAATGCCATAATGACTCACGGCCAAAAGTTAAGGGAAGCACCCAGTATTTATCACCCCGGACGGCGGATCTAGAAGGGTTAATAAATGTGAGCGGCCATTTTGTTTTTTATTCGTTCCAAATTCGAATTATGAGCGGTGATTCGTCTTTGGTTTTTTGGAGGTTGATCGATGAGTTAAGGTGCGTTCTAGTTTATGGAATTTGTTTGAATGTTATAAGTATACAATAATAATTTGAATAAGTAAGTATTAAATATCATTGGGTATTTGATTTAAATTTGAACACTTATTCGTTACGGGGCGGAGTTCAGAACCGTCCTCGGGCTTGTGTCATAAGCTCAATGTTCGTACAAGAGTGTCCTTTATCAATATTATAGTGGCTTTCTATAATATACAAACTTTAATCCAAGATTCTTAAAAATACCGATTTTCTTTCGGCGCTGTCAATGATAAACATATTTACTTTCGCGTTGCATGATATAAATTTATAAACATACGAGAATTAACGCGATCATGCATTAGGTATTTACATACCTTATTTTGCTTGACGTTTTGACCAGGTTACACCGGCCGTGGTCACCATTAGACTCTACCATACCTAATGCATGATCGCGTTAATGCCCGTATGTTTATAAAAATGATAAACATATTGTCATAATGTAAAAGCGATTCAGCGCTGAACAATTCAATGCATAAAATCGGGTTTTCAAAAAAAAATCGGTATATATAAAACCATTGTAAGACACCTGTAAGCCAAGATACATCCTGGCTTACAGGTGTCACGTTGATGGGCTTAAGGCCTTTTCTTCTTCTTCTTAATGCGTTTGTCTCTGTCCAGTGCGAGATAAAACAGTCATTGCACGGTAGTAATTTCAGTCCACTGATTTCTTTCTTCGCCCAGCCCGTGTCTTGCCCTCAACCTTCCCATCAATGGCTTAAAGTCAATAGCCTTAAAACCTTAAGATAGCCTTGCTACTTTTATCGGTAAAATGCATAATGAAGTGGCAAAACGGATGCCTTATGCCACTTTTCACTCAAAATTATTTAACGGTAAGTAAAACTTCAGTATTGTTCAGTTCTGAACTATTAAGTATTGGTATTACGCTCTATTTGTAAGTAAACTTGGGATCAAAATTCGAAGTTCTTTATATACTATTTATAGGGAGCAAAGCCTTAGTTGAGCAGCCAGCAAGCGCAAACAATAAATAAAAGAACATGACCGCAAGCAATCTATATTAATTTCTATATTAAAAACTTTCTAAACTTTCACAAAATAATTCTGTATCCAAAACAGCGCGGTACCCGTATCACGTGCTTCAGAGCACGGTAGAAACCTTGCACCTCGTAAGATAGTATTTTTGCACAACACTCCGGTGCATGGCGATATGTTCTGAATCTATTCGCGATGCGATTCGATCGTGCGCTCTGGACTAGAATGTTAGAGAAATGGATGTGGTATAATGCTTTAATAAAAAATAATCTATACTATATTATAAAAGCGCAAGAGTTTGTTTGTACGGGCTAATCTCTGGAACTATAAGTCTGATTTGAATAATTCTTTTTGCGTATGACAGCCCAGTTCTCGAGGAACGCTATAAGCTATGTAACATCACGCTACTGGCGACGAGAGCAGAGCAGTAAGCAAAGACGCGGGTGAAACCGCACCGCGAAAGGTTGTTTAATATAAGTTGTTCCGCTTGCAGCGTTCATTCTTCTACCGCATGAGCTCTAGAATGAACTAAGTACCTACCTACCATCTGTAGCGCTTTTTTTCCACTTAAAGGACGTTTGCCAATCGAAGTGACATAAACACAAACATTTCTGGAGATGTCCAAAGGCCGATCATGTAGTGATTTTAATGACCAATTCAAAAAGCATTTTATAACCCGGTAGGGTTATTTGATATCTAAATAGAAATAGTAAGTATTAATTTTATTTTCAAAACCGTCCGAATCCGATTTACGAGCTGAGTAAGTTTTTTTTTTTATAAATGTATTAATGCAGTCATTTTTTTTTTACTCTAATCAGGGGCATGGTTTCTAAGAACAGATCTTCGTGTGTCATATGGTTTCAGACCATACTAACCGAGCTAAATGTTGCACCCGGTATATCGTAATAATAAGTGTTTTTTAAAGAGCGCAACTATCTATTTTAATCATATTTTTTGTTTATTAAAAAACTCGGTGGTACTGTATATGGACTGCCACGCAGAGATCGCGGGTTCGATTCCCGCTCAGTGCAAATATTTGAGTGCATGAACATGTCTATTTGCATTGGTCTGGGTGCTTCTATGTATAATATGTATGTATTTACAAAAAAACTATATAGGTATGTTCATTCGCATTCTAGAACCCATATCACAAGCTATAATACATGCTTATTTTAGGGCTAGATGGCGTTATGTGGTTGTTTTTATTGTTACTTTTGATGCCATCTCTTATTTTTGTACATCTCTGCCTACCGCTCGGTTGCACCGGCAAAGGACTGCGGCGACTACGTGATCGTCATGTCTATTACACTTATTTATCGGATACTTCTCGATTCCGCCGCTCGATTATCAAATGTGTTTGGATCGAATGTGGGCGTGGTACAACACTAGTTGGTGAATAAGTTATCTGGGATATTGTTTTAATTTAAAAAGTTGCCTGTATAATAGTATATTATTATGTTATCTGTGTGTTTATTGAATCTTAACTAATAAATTGTACTCATTTTATTAGTCACTGCGTAAGTTTGGTAAGTTTACCCTGGTTTACTATTACTGCATTAATTACTTAAAATAAAAAGATGTCAAAAGGAAACTATAATATTAAAATAATGTCTGAAATAGCCATTTTTTAGCAAACCTCAATCACTATTACTCTATGTGAAAAGTGTTACTAAAGCAGTAAGACGCATTCATATAATTATTTAAAACAATTTAAAAACTAGAAGTCCAATCAAAAGCTCTTCTAGTAAATATACGATTAAAATTGCGACTATTACGTCAAGTCAGTTTTATTCTTATGTAATAAAAACAATATTAAAAGTTTAAACATGAAATATTTTATTGTCTTTTTTTATATTAGTTTAAGTACATTAAGTTATATTTTAAACATAAAACGAAAGTGACAAAACATTTTTAGTGAGTAAATGAATTTTATTTAATAAAAACTTCTGTGAAGATATAAATTAGCCTGACACACACACAGCTTTTCGGTACGATTTAAATTTTTACTCCAGCAATAAACTTTACTGCGGCACCTAACCAAACAGATATCTACATTTTTTAAACTAACCTCGTAAAATCGAACGGGTTGGTGGTAAAAAAATAGTAGAAAAAAATATTTGAGAACCAATTTCTACTAGTTTGTAACCCTCAAACGCTAGGCTTATTGAGATATCAAATAAAAAATCAGCAGTCTCTCGCGGAACGGCTAACAAGGCTCCCTTCAACAATGCTCCTTGATTTAGTTCAAGTTTATTGTACAACTTTATTTATACGTCTGTGTTCCCCACTAGACGCTATCCGATATCATTCTATCCACACCTGGAATCACAAATCACAAATCCACTTCCAACTCCATCAAAGTTAAACTTTATTACTGCAATTTAAAGTTGATTTTTCAGTGGAGTGATATTTGGATTTACGTAAATACAGTCGCGAAGAAAAATTTTACCGACGCATTTTATTAAGAATCGTGAATGTATGTCGGTCGGTGTAGTTTGATTGAAATATGCTTACGGTTGTTTCGTGGCACGGTCATTGGATTACGTTTGGAGCGGTTGATTGCAACTGAACAACGTTTGAGGGGTCGGTCGCTCCGTTTCAGGAAGTTATTGTATTTATGTTGTTTTCTGTATTAAATTATGTGTTCCCTCTTATACAATTTTTCTGCTTTATTAGATTTACAGTTTTATTGAGAATTCATTCAAGTTGTCGTATTATAGACTACCATAACAACGCCTAATGTCTATATTATACTAGACTAGCTGCCCGCCGCGCGGTTTCACCCGCATCTTTTGTTACTGCTCTGTTCCCATCGCCAGCGTAGTGTGGTGTTATATAGCCTTCCTCAAGAACTGGGCTATCATACGCAAAAACAATTATTCATATTCGACTGGTAATTCTAAAGATAAGCGCGTTCAAAGAAACAAACAAATTCTGCCACTTTACTTTGTCACAGAACTTTTGATGAGTGATGCAGTATATCCGTTGTAACATAGTTCGAAGTTTTTGTTTAAGTTGTCATAAATGTCATAAAGGCTACTACAATTCAGGACAATATCTGCATTACTTCTTTTAAGAGATTATCCCTTATTTTTGCTGCTGTTAAAATTGTTCTGTCTATTTACAAATTTTACAGGTTTATACCAATATTGCTTTACATTTGTACCTGGATTTGGTTTGTTACTGTTAACTTTGTCTCAATTACAGACAGCGTGTACATCAATGTAATTGAAAGAGGAGAGCGATGGAATCAAATTAACTGTTTTTATAACTTTTAAAAGCATCGAATCGTGGATATAGGGCTACCATATATGGATAGTTTTCGCAAACTAGATAACAAACTGAATTTTGTATTTTTTTTATGGCGTTTGTGCACCATATCGTAATGCTTTTAAACACTACTGCATGAATTGCAGCTTTACTAGTGTTAGACTTTAAAATTTATCTGTCTCCTGTATATTATACCTTATAGTAAGTGAAATACGTTGTAAAATTGTTATTTTGTAAACTTTGACAAAAGTCAAAAGACGATGACAAAAGTTTTACAATTCATGTTATAGGTACACAGTTATATTACGAACGAGTAGATACATGGGTTTGTTGATAGTGAATTGAAACTGCTCTACATTTTTTCTAACTTCTTTCTTAATTTTTTTTAAGTATTTGTTTTTTTTTTTATAACAGAAACATATTTATATTAACAAAAATTACACCTAGACACGCTTCCATTCTAGAGACCATAAAATGTTTAAACCCGTAAAGAAAACGGAACTCTTTTACTATATTATATATATATATTATCTTGCACACATTTCTACTTCGCCACAGAAGCAGTCGTATAAATACCCATTAGAATAATATCCAATAAACTTGGATACAAATAAATACTATTAGAATCGATTATTTTTTTTGTTTTATCTGTCACCGGCGACCTCTATATAAACGGTCGAATCACGACATGGCGGCCATTTTGTCAGTCGACGTTCGAGCAGTGAGGTCGTTGGTGTACACGTGAGCTATTTGAATTTTAATTGTTTAACGGTTTTTCTGTGTATCTGATGGTTGATTGTTTCTTTGTTCCTTAGTTCGTTTATTTTGTTTAATTACTGAAAACGTGTTTTAATTAGTGAATTCAGTTAGTAAGTAGTAAATTAGTTATTAAAAGTGATAATAAAGCCTTTAATAAATTGTGTTATTCCGTTTGTCTATTTTTTTTAACATTCTCCACTTCTGGTTCCTAAAATCAGAAGTGGGATAGGATCCGTGTCCACATATCATTGAATTTTTGAGAAAACAATCAGCTATCAGTAACGATGCCCCGGTCTTCACGGTCTCGAAGTAGGTCATCTAACAAAGACCGTCGGCGTAAAGATATGCATTCGTCGGAACGATCGCATAGGCGACGAGAATCGTTAGAGCGGGCTCGTACTCAATACCGACATAATACCCCGCGGCACTCTCGTTCCCGTACTCGCTCCCGCTCTCGTGTTTGCTCTCGTCGCAATGATCGGGATAGTGCTCATACCCGGTATCACAATCATAGGCGGTCCCGTTCCAATTCGAGTGAATCAAATTCCCGTTGCGCCAACTCGGTGAAACAAACTTTGAACACGATAATCGCACGTCTTAACGCTATAGAAGAAAGCTCGGTAGACGCTTCGCGAACGCCGCCGCGTCCAGCTTCTTACAAAATACCTCAAGAAAATAGTGAAATACCCTCCGTTGAAAAAACATTAGTTGAATTGTTAAGCACCGTAATAACAAACAAATCTCGTAATTATTTTGTGTCAAACTTCGATCCGGCGATTCATGATATTGAGGTATGGTGTGAAGAGGTGGAACGCGCTAAAGTGACGAACGGTTGGGGGGATGCCGAATGCCTTTCGCGAGTTTCAAACTGTCTCAAAGGTGACGCCAAGACCTGGCTCAATGAGTGGGTCACTAATGACCGGTCTTGGACAAATTTTAGATCCGAATTCACGCCGTTATGTGCACGAAAGTTAGATTATGCAAATATTCTATTTGACGTGATGAACGCCACATCGGACAAATATACAACGTACGCGGAGTATGCTCGTCGGTCGCTGCTGCGCTTGCGTATCGTTAAGGGCTTGAGTAACGAACTCATGGTTCTAATTGTTATACGAGGCATAAACGACCCGCAAGTGCGTGCCGCTGCCGCTAATGCCGATCTGACTGTAGAGAACTTGGTATCTTTTCTTGCCATTTATGTCAAGCCCGCCCGGACAAAACCTGATACTCGCCTAGCTTCGCATTCTACGAAAAAGCGCAATGCTGACTTATCTATTTTAAAATGCTATGTGTGCGGTCGGGCTGGACATAAAAGCTTTGAATGCCGAAAAAAACCTAAGGCTCCCGAAAGCTTACCCAAAACGTCAGAAAATACTACAAAACCCACTTGTAGCTTTTGTAAAAAGATAGGCCACAGCGAGAACGAATGTTTTACCAAACAAAAAGTCGAAGCTCACAATAAACATCAAAGTAGAAAAGTAAATCTATGTAAAGAAATTTCAAATTGTTCTCGTAATAGTGATGTGGCTGCAGCCGTGGTTCAGGGCATTCCTATAGATGTCTTGATAGATAGTGGTGCGATAAATGTCTCATTGATTTCTTCAGATGCAGTCAAGTTATTTTCTTGCCCTCGTAAACTCACGCAGTGTGTTATAAAGGGTGTCAGTGACACAGAAATTATTTCTAGAGAATACGTTACGCTAACCATTGAACTTGAGAATATTGCTCTTGAAGTTGATTTAGTCATCGTACCTGCCTCTTGCATGAACACTCCAATTATAATAGGTACGGACGTATTAAATAGAGACGGCATTGTTTACTGCAGAACTAAAGACAGACAATATCTGACACATTCCTCTAACAAGGTTGTTGGTATTAACGCAGTCCAGAGAGATATGCCTAGTGACGTAAACACGCCCCTTCAGGGCGATGATTTAATTGCCCTTATGTCAGTCATTAAAGATTTTTCGGAATTTTTAATATCTGGCACAGCTACTACTACAGTTAAAACCGGTCAAATGCACATAAACCTTGTTAGTAACACACCTGTAGTATATCACCCGTATCGTCTATCATACCAAGAAAAACTAATAGTAAGGGAAATTATTAAAGATTTGTTAGAGAAGGGTATAGTTAGAGAATCCGAGTCTGAGTACGCCAGCCCCGTACTACTAGTTAAGAAGAAGGATGGTTCGAATAGGTTATGCGTGGACTTCCGAGCCTTAAATCGAATAACCGTTAAAGACAGATACCCGTTGCCCCTTATAGAAGATCACATTGATCGTTTAGGATCTGCAAAATACTTTTCGTGTCTAGATATGGCTTCTGGTTTTCACCAGATCCCCATTAACGAAGAATCTAATCACAAAACCGGCTTCGTGACCCCCGAGGGTCACTACGAATATTTAAAAATGCCTTTCGGATTAAGCAATTCGCCAACTGTCTACCAAAGAATAATTAATGGCACTCTTCGAAAGTTGATAGATGCCGGCAACGTTCTAGTCTATGTTGATGATGTCCTTATAATTAGTGAGACTATCAATGAGGGAATAAGTCTTCTTCGAGAAGTTCTGAAAACTCTTACAAGTGCTGGTTTTTCGATAAACCTGCGAAAGTGCTCATTTCTTACTAATCAGGTAGAGTACCTTGGCCGCGTTATATCTCATGGTCAGGTCAGGCCGAGTCTGTGTAAAGTAACAGCTTTAGTAAATACTCCAATTCCAAGTACGGTGAAACAAGTCCGCCAATTCTTAGGACTCGCGGGTTACTTTCGCCGGTATATCGAGGGTTACGCGTCGAAGACTGCGAGTATATCACGTTTAATGAAAAAGGACGTGCCATTTGAATGGGGACCTGAACAGGAATCCGCACGTCAGTATTTGTTAGACAAGTTGACTAGTGAACCTATACTCGCAATCTTTGACCCAAGCTTACCTACGGAGCTCCACACGGATGCTAGTAGCGTGGGTTATGGGGCTGTTCTATTACAAACCCATAGTAATAGTAGGAAACGAGTGGTTGCCTATTTCAGCAAAACTACACAGGGAGCTGAGTGTAGATACCACTCGTATGAACTGGAGACGTTAGCGGTTGTCAGAGCGTTGCAACATTTTAGACACTATCTCATCGGGGTTGAATTCAAAATTATCACCGATTGTAACGCTCTGAAGGCTACTGAACGTAAAAAGGACTTGCTCCCAAGAGTGGCGCGTTGGTGGATTTATTTGCAGGATTATAACTTCACCATTGAATATAGAAAGGGTGTATTAATGCCCCATGCTGACTACCTTAGCAGGAATCCACCAGCGACGCAAGTAAATCATATTGACCGACCTCGAAATTGGGCTCAGATCGCACAAAGTGCAGATAATGAAACCCAAGATTTGATTCAGAAACTTAGCGAAGGTAACTTAGATTCGCGGCGATATATTTGTCAAAATGATTTGCTTTATTATCGTTATACTCCTATAGGCGAGGAGCCTCGTCTTCTTTGCTTCATCCCAAAGGGACATAGACTCAGTTTGTTGAGAATATTCCACGATGAACACGAACATATTGGAGCCGACAAGACGTTGGACTTGATTCTTAAGCATTTCTGGTTTCCTGGGCTTAGGTCATTTGTAAATAAATATGTGTCACATTGTCTCACTTGCATTTCAAAGAAACGAGTCCCTAGGGCCCCACTACAACCAATAACATCTTGGCAAAAACCGTCAATACCCTTCAACACTGTACACGTTGACTCCCTTGGTCCCCTGCCGGAATCTAATGGACATAAGTTCGTGCTCGTTATTGTAGACTCTTTCACAAAGTATTGTCTTCTTTACCCTATGTACAGACAAGATGCAGACGATTTAAAACGAGTGTTTAACGCTGCTGTCTCTTTGTTCGGGGTCCCTAAATTAATAGTATGTGATCGCGGTCGTATGTTCGAAGCTTCTAGTTTTGTAAAACAAATTACAGACATGGGTTCTGACATACATTACATTACACCTGAAATGCATCATGCGAACGGTCAGGCGGAGCGTTACATACGCACCGTTTTGAACATGATTCGCATCGAAGTTAGTAATAAAAATGCTTGTTGGTCTAATTATTTGTGGAAACTTCAACTAGTATTAAATGTCACGAAACAAAAAACCACTAAACACTCGGCTTTAAACTTGTTAATCGGTTCTGATGCAACCACTCCAGTCATCCGTGGACTAGTTCGAGATGTAGCTATAGAAAACTCCCATCCTAATCATCAAGCTTGGCGAGAGTTATGTAGAAGCCGAGCAAGTGAGATGCTAAGTAAGAATCAAACTGAACAGGATTCATACGTCAACCGGCACCGACGTCCTCCAAAGACATTTAATCTAAACGACTTGGTGTTTGTCATAAAGTATTCGCAGAGCACTGGAAAGCTGGACCCTGGTATGAGGGGTCCCTATCAGGTCAAGAAGATCTTACCAAGCGACCGATATGAGCTTAAGTTACTTGCTGGTGCTCGCGGCAAAATGACACAAGCAGCGGCACAGTATATGGTGCTGTGGAAAGGAGAATGGTGTCCGGATACATGTGCATCTTTCTTTGAACGTGAGTAATGGTTGCTTTTATGTTACAGAAGACAGTAATATGTGTGACTGACTACGGTCATATATGAGTGGTGATAATTATGGCTGTAGATATGAAGAACGCTCCGTGAACAAGGCTAGCTATCTACTTAGCAGCCTGACATGTACTGCGGTACCTGGCGGAGCAGTATAATGTGGTGTGCGCTACGATGACATACCACATAGCTTGAATGATAGTCAGATCGGTGCTGCGGTATCCGATCTGATAGTTGGACACGCTGCGGTGTTGTCAGATTGAATGTGAGAGACATGTGCTGCGGTACCGCTGTCCTCATATCAAAGATGCGCTGCGGTGTCATCTCCTTAAAAAGCACATTAAGCGAATACGTCGCTTGATGTGTGTGTTTTATACGGCCGTATAGTAGAACAAATGTGTGATGCTCGTGAGAGATGAATGTTTTAATAATGATTATGGATGCAGAAATTCAGACAGTTTACTGACTATGAAAGTGGGCCTTGAATGCGGAACGAATGAGAGAATAGGCATAACTAGATTCATAGCACTAGACTTATACACTAAAATTGTGATTACAGATGAAGACGATGACGATGATCTGGCGGAGGCGGGACCCTCAATCCAGCCGAGGGAGTAGCTACTGAGGAGGTGCCCGAGGACGACCACAGACAGGAGAGGCCGTATTAGAATCGATTATTTTTTTTGTTTTATCTGTCACCGGCGACCTCTATATAAACGGTCGAATCACGACATGGCGGCCATTTTGTCAGTCGACGTTCGAGCAGTGAGGTCGTTGGTGTACACGTGAGCTATTTGAATTTTAATTGTTTAACGGTTTTTCTGTGTATCTGATGGTTGATTGTTTCTTTGTTCCTTAGTTCGTTTATTTTGTTTAATTACTGAAAACGTGTTTTAATTAGTGAATTCAGTTAGTAAGTAGTAAATTAGTTATTAAAAGTGATAATAAAGCCTTTAATAAATTGTGTTATTCCGTTTGTCTATTTTTTTTAACATTCTCCACTTCTGGTTCCTAAAAATACTTTATTCATAAAATTTATCCTTTATATCCAATCTCTCAGCTAACTCTAACTTATCCATTATTTTAATTCGAAAACCGTGATTTGGTAACCCTAAAAGCAACTTTTTGCAAACACTGTATGTACTGTCACTAACAAAAGTGCGCTACTGGCTCCATGTCTATTATTAATTAAAAACCAAAAACGTTCCAGTTAAGCCTGTGAGTGTACCGAAATCGAATCAAAGGAGTAATTCGAATGGAATCGTCGAATGAATTGATCGAATTGGTACGAGTGCAACGCCATTCCATCATTTAAAAACCGACTATAATTTAAAGTCGGCAAGGTTCAAATTCGCAAATAGAGTCTCGTATTTAAATTGGTGGGAAAGTATGAAGTATTATGCACTTTGAGTAATGGATATTGAGTTCATTTTGAACTGTAGACTTTAATAGTAGCAAACGCAGTTTCGGTTTAAAAGAGTCGTATTCGCAGGATTGTCGGTCGTTATGATTCATTTTATGAGATGTTTTAGAGCTGTCATGGTATTTTTAAATTTATCAAAGTCAAAGTCAAAGTCAAAGTCAAAGTCAAAGTCAAAGTCAAAGTCAAAGTCAAAGCATTTATTTCACTTTGATCATAAAGTATGATGCTTATGAAAAGTCAACATTACATTTTGTCAGCCAATTGACCTACAGCCAGTTCGCTGACTAGGTAGAGCTGTGAGAAGAACTGGCAAGAAACTCACGCCACTCTTTTCAATCGCCAGATAATTACAGTTATTTGAATGAGTTACAATTTAAACACTCAATGCAACCAAAGAACCATACAAAGTAATTATTACAAATTAACCAATTAATATAATACTAAGAGTAAAGAAAGAAAAGAGAGGATTTCAATTATTTAGTTTCATCTAGTATGGTAATTTGACTACGTATTTTAATTAAACTGGTAAATGCACCTCCTGGTCACATTGCACGACAAGGTAATACTGGATTAAATATTAAAAGTATGCCATGCCAAGATTGACCAGTCATCCCAAGTAGCACCCGTTCACGAGCATGACGCACGGGCCAGCCATCATCACCCTCGCCATATTATAGGGAAGGTGATGACCCGGCCAATACGACACCACAAGCAATGACATTTTAGTGAGCATGACAATGCAAAGCATGGGTGGTAAAAGAACTCTAATAAAATGTATTATGCCTTACGAACTCATAATGATCATGATATGCATCCACTTCACATTAAACTTTTACTACAATAGTCAACATACCTAATTACAATAATAGTCAATATAATTGCTATAATAATAGTCAATATAATTATGTACAATAATAAAAATATCAATATACTTAATGATAATAATAGTCAATATAGCTACAACAATAACAATCAATATAACATTAATCTTGCATTAAACGAGCAACTATACCCATGCTGCTTTATCATTTAAATAATCATTAATAGTATAATAAGCCTTTTGGATAAGGCGGTTTTTAACAGATTGTTTGAATTTTTGTAGGGGTAGATTCATAATGTCAATGGGTAATTTGTTATAGAAACGTACACCTAGACCCGCAAATGAGTTGTTTACTTTATGTAGGCGATAATATGTACCAACTAATTTATGTTTACCTCGAGTATTCACAGAATGCATGTCGCAGTTTCTGGAATACAAGTTTATATTTTTCTTGATAAACATAATATTGGCGAAGATATACTGAGACGCCACCGTCAGAATACCTATTTCTTTAAAAATATCTCTTAGTGAAACCCTAGGGCCCAAATTGTAAATAGATCGCACTGCTCGTTTTTGAATTATAAAAATTGACTCAATATCCGCAGACTTGCCCCAGAGCAGTATACCGTATGACATCACGCTATGGAAATAGCTGTATATATATAATACTCAATAACATTGGTAACATGCATCTATTTTGCTAGTGTTTCAATCTAAATTTAGAAAATTAAAAGATGTTTTCAACTATCAACGCAAATTCAGTTTTTCTTTCAATAAATTCACAGTATTGGATCTGTGAAATTGCGCTCGGTAAATGGCATGATAAGAGAAGTAATTGCGATATTACCTGGGAGCTGGGAGTCTAAGAAGCTGGTTAAACTTACAAAACATATTTTTCACATGCCACAATAAGGCTAAATAGACGAACTTAAAAATTGTAATAACAAATGTATCTACTCCATTTTACGTGAAATAAATGATTATTATTATTATTATTATTATTATTCTCTTTATTTATATTTTTTTCTTATTAATTACATTTTTAAACAGGTATATATTTATATAAAACAAAAAATACACATTTAAAAATATAAAAAATAGATTACCACCGGCAACGAGACTAGAGTCCAAGCTACCGGCGGTTAGGGTTCCAGAGAGAGGAACCTCCTAACAATACGTGCCGTGTCGAGAAGCACTGCCTTCTGGATCTGGCCCTTGACCCATCCACCTAATGCGAGCCTCTTTAGGTGTTGGTCGAGGCTCTTTGCTATTAAATCATTTACAGTAATGACTATCGGCACAATGACAGCAGAATCCACATCCCACATGTCAACAATCTCATGGGCTAAATCAAGATATTTTATTTGCTTGTCTTTCTCAGCCTTCATGAGATTCTCGTCATGAGGGACGGTAATATCAACTATCATTGCAAGGCGTTCAGATCGATCCACCACCACAATGTCAGGCTTGTTAGCTATAATAGTCCTGTCTGTGATGATGGAGCGATCCCAGTACAATGTCGCGCGACCATTCTGAACTGGCTCTGGGTCGTACCTTGTAGTACGGCACCTCGACATCCAAAAGATTGTATCGCAGAGCAATTTGCTGGTGGATGATCCTGGCTACTTGGTTATGTCTGTGCAAGTACTCTCCGTTAGCAAGACGCGAACAGCCAGAAACAATATGCCTGAGGGATTCACCAGGGCGATGACATTCCCGACATATGTCAGTAGTGCCATCTCTCAAGATATATTTCCGGTAGTTGTTCGTCATGATAACTTCGTCAGCAATTGCACAAACAAACCCTTCGGTTTCTCCAAACAGATCGCCGAAGCGTAGCCAGGCAACGGAGGCAGCATGGTCTATATCAGGCCCATGTAAGGCCCGATAGAACCGTCCGTGAAGCTCCTTGCTCTGCCATATCATTCTACGGTCGTCTATAGTGAGTATCACAGGCCTACGCCAGCTCTCCTTAGCCAGGGCTAGCGGAGTAAGTCCACTATCCACTGCAACCATATCACGATGCACACCCTCGCTCATCTTGAGAAAATAGTCTCTAAGGTTGCATATCTCACGATTGTGGAGGGTTTTGGCGTTTAGAAATCCACGGCCTCCACATTTTCGCGGGATATACAACCTCATGACGGATGAACGCGGATGGTGCATACGAAATACGGTTAACAATGTGCGGACTCGCCTATCCAGGGCATCCAATTCGGTCTGTGTCCACTTGAGTATGCCGAAGGAGTACACAAGAAGAGGCATGACCCAACCATTACAGGCGCGCACCTTGTTGCCGCCTGACAAGTGACTTTTTAATACTTTTTTAAGGCGGCTGAAAAAGCGCTCCTGTAATGATTGTTTCATATCTGTCTCTTTAATGCCCAATGACTGCGACATACCCAAGTATTTATAGGCGTCAGCGATTAGAAGTGACCTAAGATGAGTAGAATCAGATAGTTGAATTCCATCAGATTCTACTACCCTGCCTCGCTTTACATGCATGATTGCACACTTGTCCACTCCGAAAGCCATGTTGATAGATTTACTAAAGTCTTCAGTTAACTTCAGTAACTCTTTCAGCTGGGGTTCAGTTGGCGCAAATAACTTAAGATCATCCATATATAGCAGGTGGGATATTATCTGACCACCTCTACGCAGCCTATAACCTAACCCTGAACTCTCCAGTATTGAGCTAAGAGGGTTCAGTGCTAGGCAAAACCATAAGGGACTCAGACTGTCACCCTGGAAGATACCCCGCCTAATCCATAACGGTTCGCTAATACCCGGGGTTTGTCGACATCCTGGATAGATAAGAACTGTTTTCCATTGCCGCATGCATGCCTCCAAGAAGGTGCGTATTGTAGGGTCTACTTTATATAACTCCAGCACCCTCAGGAGCCATGAATGCGGCACGGAATCAAATGCCTTCTTATAATCTATCCAGCATGTCGCCAAATCCTTTCGGTTGCGGCGAACCTGCTGGCTAATGGTCGCATCGATAAGGAGGAGCTCCTTAGTACCACGGGCCCCTTTCCTACATCCATTCTGAAAGATAGACATAGTTGAATTAAATTCTAAATGCTTAGTAATTTTGGTTCGCAGAATGGACGTAAGAAGTTTATAGACCGATGGTAAACACGTAATCGGTCTATAATTACAAGGTTCCGTAGTACAACCTGTCTTATAGAGCAGGTGAGTATAACCTGTCGTTAGAAAGTCTGGTAGCAATCCACTCCCCAGTGTAGATTGAAATTGAGATGCCAATCGAACATGCGAGCTGCGTAGCCATCTCAGCCAGAAGTTGTGCAGTCCGTCCAGTCCCGGTGACTTCCAGTTAGCCATAGGACGGACTGCATTAGTTACGTCTTCAGCTGTGATGACTACGCTATCCATTTCTGTAACTTGCTCACATGTTCGCTTGACATCTCGCATCCAGTCACCTTCAGAGTGATTAACTGGTACCGACCAGATGCTACTCCAAAACTCTCTTGTGGCAGTAGCATCTGGCAACTTACCATCATGGGTCTCAGAATTTGATTGCTCCCAGCTCCTATATACCCACCTTTGGTCCTTTTGAAATATGCGGTTGATCATATATCGATCCACTCGTTTTCTGTATCTGCCAATTCGGTTAGCCCATGCATATACCTTCTGCTTTAGGAAGTCGATGCGCTCTGTGACCCGAGATAAGTAGTCGTGGGGACTAACTCCCGTCCCCATTATTATTATTATTATTATTATTATTATAAACATAAGTGTATACAACTAACTACTACTTATCTCTTTGAAGAAAAAAGCATAATGCTACATACGAGTATGTTTAAAAAATCCCTAGAAAGTAAAAATTTTGAATATTCCAAAAAAAATTTGTTTCACAAAAAACTATTCGTTATCAACACCCGAACGAAACACATTGGGGTGAAAAATCTTTTGTTTTCTTACCCCAACGTTATCATATGATGTTACAGTGTACGTTGAGTTCCGATTGGTATTCATGAACAGCAAATCTGTGAAGATACGTTCCGAATCTTATTTCGGCTTCGGATTTTTGTATAAAATTCCAAAAGACAAGAGAAAATATCATGCGCTTTCCTACATTTCTCGGTCTTATTGTTATGGTTGAAAAAGTTGATATTGCATGCTGAAAACAAGTTTGAAAACAATTGTTTGTTTATAAATTAGGTGGGAAATAACATAATACTAGCAAATTTTTCTTTACATTGGTATAATAGGTATGGGTTATTTTTTCAAACTTTGCTGTTTAAAAGGTTCGGCGCCCATTTGAATCCAGCCGTCTGGGCATACCGCATTATTGTCCACTAGCTGTTGCCCGCAGCTCCGGCCGGGTAAATATCGGTTACATATATCTCGGTTAATTTCATGGCGATTTTTCATGTAAACTTTTATCCCCAGCGCCTTTAAGCAATTTTTCTGCGATAAAAGAGCCTAGCTAAGCCTGTGTTGTTTATCGAGGTAATTTTCATGAAAATCGGTTCAATTGTTTAGGCGTGAAAGCGTAACAGACAGACAGAGTTACTTTCGCATTTATAATATTAGTAAGGAAGTAGTTAGTATTTTGCTAGTGGTTTACTGGTGACTGACGCCTGAAGACTGACGACTGACGACTGACGGCTGACTATGACATGCTGAAAACTAACGGCTGCTGCGATTTGCTGATCGCAGTACCCAAGAAATATGCGCCAGAAACTTTTTAATAATATAAAAATATTTTAAATTTTCGTAGAGCCAGTAACCAGTTAGTTTCAAATCTTGTACATAAAATAAACAAACAAAAAACAAATATAGGTATTCTGGGTCATTACCTATTTGTAGACATGTTTAGTATGTACATACCTTGAATAGTACATGAATAAACGGCGTGAAGATGTTTCATGAAGCAGTAAACCAGCCATGTTCCTGCTATATCGTGACCGCCCACTGAATGTGTTGTGTTCTACTTAGAACTTGAGGATTTAACCCTTAAAAAAATAAATTGTTTTATTTCAAAAATGGTGAATCTACTAATATTATAAATGCGAAAGTTTGTGTGTATGTGTGTGTGTTTATTACCACTCAGCACTTAAACGGCTGAACCGATTTCGATAAAAATTCGTATGTACATAGATTTTGTGCCGGAGATGGACATAAAATACGTTATATGCCGAAAATCAGTCTGGTTGCCGAGTTACATTAATTAAACATATACCATTTGCCGCGCGGGTGAAACCGCAGGCCGCAGCTAGTAGTTTAGTTTTTTTTACATTATAGCATAACAATGTGACTTCACTCTGCCTAAAAAAAAGTAGTCGATATGATCCAGGGTGGTGTCTACCATTCCAAAAGCCATCGTATTACACTACTGGCATGGTAGCTTCTACTATGGCGGTTTTATGAGATGCATTCTCAAGCCTCTCTTAAAAGACTCAGGATTAAAATTAGAGGGTAATACATGTGCTGCTAAAGAGTTCTACATTTTCAAGTTCGCTTCGTGTACAAAATAAATATACGGAGGGTTTATGCCAGCTGTGAAACTAGTTTCATGTGTTCCGTATTCTTCATTCCTCAAAAGCTAGTTTTAAGTGTTTTTTTGTTGTACTAGCTATTAACATTTCCACTGCAGGCTTCTTTCTATACAAAAAAGGCAGATAAGTGTCAATAAATGCTGTAAATTTAAATTTTATTTTATCAGGTAAACTTTTGTTAAAGATCACAGTGACCCAGAAATTTTATAATTGCCGGGTAATTTTCCTGCCGCCTTCTCATGTCATATTTTTACTGCTATCGTTCGAGTGACAGATTCTGTTTATGTACTACGTACGTCTACTGCTCAGTGTCATACACCCGCGTCTCTATATTCATGTATATGCCTATATTACCTACATTTTCCTTATCCTTTGTTAACACTTTTCGGGACAGTAAAGAGATATGGCCGTGATGACAATAAAACATATATTGTGTCTACATTAAGGTCCATACAAAAGGTTATATACCAAATCAATCTATGTACGCTACCACATTCAGGACACGAGGCCACCGCGAGCAGCGGCAGCATTTCAATTTCATATTCCTTTTTCCCTATGAATAAACAAAGTATCAAACCATAAATTAATATCCCAAAAGACAACGAAGAAAAATAACGATACAAATTAATAAAATGAAATTTTGTACTAAAATATTCAAATAATTAAATTGTAGCTGTTTTTGTTCATGAAATATGTATCCAATCAGTCGCTAAATGATTAAGCAAACACGAAACGTGATCTGAAAAGGAATGCATCAGGAAGGAACCATGTTGGGGCAAACGGAGCCCGCCAACCTCGGCACGGCAAGCTTTTAAATATTTTCCCGTCCTTGATTTATCGTTCGCCTTATAAAAGCCTCCCGCAGGGCGATATAGCCTTCCACGGAGCGCTTTTCGGCATTTTTTGCTTTAATAAAAATCGCGTCTCCAGTTCGTTACAGGAAAATTTTAATTTTTCTGTCTAATATTCTTGTTAGAATATTTTCATTCGCAAGATCGGTCACTGTGAAATTAACGAGGAAGAAACGAGCATTGCGGTTGTAAGGGGAGTATATCAAACGTAAGTGACGCCATATTTCGTGAAAATCGCCGCGTAGACAGAATTTCATGAGTCTGCAAAAATGGTTAATACATTCTTATATTCTATTACATACCAAATCATATGTATAAGTAAAAATAAAAATGTCTATGGTAAGGTAGCCAAAAGTATTATATTTTCGTGTGTAAGTTATTTTTGTTACATATAACAGTTTGCTGAGCGAAAAATTATTTTGTGTACTTGATGCTCGACAACATAAAAATCTTATACATTCATTCCCAAGTTACTCCATACATAGCTTCACGCCTTTTTATCCCTGAAGGAGTGTGAAGCGTTTAACCATCCATTTTTCACCATCTTTTTTCAGGTACCCTGCAACGGAGGGCGAGCCTGTTGCCATTTATAGGGCAAGACTCCGGGCTAATACTGAGAATTTTCCGGCAGAAAACACTAAAAAACTAATATCACTTACACATCCGTAATTCGTACACAGTACCACCGAACCACAGACACAGTCAGTAGTTTAAGAACACTTTTTGGAGTACTTTGGGAATAACCCACTGGATAATCAAGCAAGCAGCGTCGTAACGATTTGCGGATGACACTTGGTTTGGAAGATATGAATCGACATTTCACCACTATTATTCCGCTAGATCACCAAACCAAGTGTCAAACCGTTGATTACTTAGCTGGTATACCCCATCCCAATATTGATTCTTTTAATTTTTCTCCAGTAGCTTTGGATGAGATTAGAAAAGTTATCCTATCCATCAAATCTAATGCTATGGGCTGTGATAATGTCAGTCGTCGCATGATCATAGCGATCCTTGATCAACTCCTGCCATTAATGATTCCCTTTCTTCTGGCATTTTCCCATCCTTGTGGCGTAAAGCTTACGTTATCCCTCTACCCAAAATCCAAAATCCATCACTACCCGATCATTTCCGTCCGATATCCATTCTTCCTTTCTTATCCAAAGTGCTTGAAGCCTGCGTGCACAAGCAACTCTCCCTTTATATTTACCGTAACCACTTACTAAGTCCTTTGCAGTCTGGGTTTAGACCCGGGCATAGCACTGTATCCGCGCTCCTTAAAGTGACTGGCGATATCAGGGAGGGTATGGAAAACACCAAAGTCACTGTGCTGGCTTTGGTTGATTTCTCGAACGCCTTCAATACCGTCAGTCACGATATCCTTCTGGCTATCCTCTCCCACTTCATGGTCTCGTCTGAAGCTCTGGAATGGTTCTCAAGCTACATTCGGGATCGTAAGCAGTCTGTCCGCTTTGACGATTTATCGTCAAGTTGGGCTGACATTGACTCTGGCGTTCCCCAAGGCGGTATTTTATCTCCTCTGTTATTTTCAATTTTCATTAATCTCATTACACCTAATCTTCAGTGTGCGTATCACCTGTATGCTGATGACTTGCAGATTTACTCTCAAGCAAGTATCGACTGTGTTTCATCTGCGGTGGACATGGTGAACAAAGACCTAGACTGTATCAGGGATTGGTCCGACAGATTCGGATTGACGGTTAATCCTGCTAAGTGCCAAGCTACTATCGTTGGCAGCCAACGCCTAATGAACAAATTAGACACGAATACCATTCCACCTATAAAATTTAAAGGCAATACCATAAATATATCTGTAAACATCAAAGACTTAGGGCTACACATTGACTCCACCTTAAATTGGAGAGCCCAAGTCTCCCAAGTCTGCCAAAAAGTCACAGGTACCCTACGTGCTCTTTATAAGCTTAAAAACTTTCTTCCTTGTAAGACTAAGACAATGCTTGTGCAGACTTTGATCTTTCCTTTAATCGACTATGGTGATGTATGTTATTTTGACCTGAATGCAGATCTCCTCAACAAACTTGATCGTCTTCTCAATAACTGCATTCGATTCATATTCTGTCTTCGCAAGTATGATCATGTATCTGCTTATCGCTCTCAGTTGAATTGGCTTCCCATTCGTCAGCGTCGTAGTTTACGCGCACTCACAACACTTTATTCCATCATTAAGAATCCCAATGCTCCCACCTATTTGACCTCACAATTCAAGTATCTCTGTTCTACACATCAAAGAACTCTTCGATCTTCTAACAATTTACTTCTAACATGTCCCTCTCATAGCTCTGATTTCATCCACTCCTCTTTTCCTATACAATCTATTCTACTCTGGAATGCCCTCCCTCTAGAAATCAGGATGGCCGCTAACCAGAACTCGTTTAAGGCAAAGGTTCGAACTCTTTTCATGAATAAATTGGCAGAATCAGCTAAATAACTATGTCTAATAATATATATCTATATGTATATGTATGTACATTTATTATTGTATAATAATATGTATATTTATTATGATATTTTGTGTATGTTTATTGTTTTCTTTTTTTTTTTTTTGTAATAAGTTATATGATATATTTATATCTATGTAGTAAAATAATTATTAGATTTAGCAAACGTTAGTTTTCTATATTAAACTGTCATGCACCTACTGCGTTTCAGCTCTGCATCACCCGATAGGTTGACTGGTAGATAATGCCTTTGGCATTAAGTCCGCCTTTATGCATTTATGTGTGTAAAAAGCTTGAATAAATAAATAAATAATCCCAAACAAAAAAACAACAACGAAATTGACTCTTATCGATTCCTACAAACCTCCTAAGTATAAAATAGTGTGAAAACTTTCTAAATATTATATTCAAGAGTACCGTCTTCCTTACTCAACATAAAGTGAGTGGTGCGAAACAAAGAGTTGTCGTAGCAGCTGTCCCTACCCAAACTACCCTCGTCTTCTGGCGGACTATTAATCACAGTCAGTATTGGTTAGCTCGGAACGTAGCGGTATAGATGCGGCAACTGTTTTTATTAAATAGTTAATGTTAAAAACAAAGCAAAGGACAGAGAACAATGGCGGATGTTCCACCGACAAGTGCTGAGCTCTTGAATCAAGTAGAAATAAAGAAGTTAATGTCACAGAAGAAATAGACTTCGCTCGCCAAACGTAAGTGCTTTGCTTTTTTTAGATTTGCACGAGACAGTGTTATTTCTATTGTGTCTGATATTATAGCATACGAGAGATTAAAAATGGCCCAGTGCATCAATCGCTTCGTAAACAAGAGATCATAGGTTCGAATCCGGGCAGGTACAAATGTGATTTTTCAAATAATATATTCTTTCTAAGTTTATATTGAACATTTCTGACTGACGATGACAAAAAACATCGTGAGGAAACCTGAACTTAAAAGTCAAAAATTGCCAAGTCGCCTTAAGCAAACAATGCTCATGCCTTCTCTATATGAGAAGAGGCCTTTGTTCTGCAGTGGGACAGTTAACACTGGTATTTTAAAAATGCCACCTCCCAATTTTCATATCTCCACGTTAAATACAAACTTAAGGACATTTAAACACTTATTTAAGTTACTTAACGCTCTGAATTACGAGTTGTATACACATTTATAGGCATCTAACCCGTTTGTAACTTGCCTAATACTATTTTGGTTAACTACTTAATAATAGAAGTTTCTCCAACTAATTTTATGTATGTTTGTCAGTCTATTACTCTGAATAGCTCTGCAGTGGTTGAAGGAATACTTTATATTGATGTTACAAGTTTAAAATTAAAGATTTCGGAGTAAAATGGATAGAGTGACAGGTTTAATGTTCTTTCTGAGTAATAAAAATATCAACGCTTCATGTAACTAGGTAGTATATATTACTAAAGAGGAAAACAAATGTTTTAAATGTTTAACATTAAATAGCATTACACCTCTTTCCCGAAGGAGTAGGCAGAGGTGTACGATATAAAGAAAGAAAAACAGCTATGTTTTGATTAATGTTACTAAGAGCGGGCTTGGTGCCATACACTACAAATTCCATATGACCTTACTCGACTAAGATTCGAACCTGGGACTTCTGAAGCAGTTCATAGGTACGCAGTACGGTTAAAACGGAGCTAATTAATGTTAGTTAATATTATTTTTAAGATAACTTTTCCGCAGTAGGGAACAAGTCCTATGTCGCCGGGGATTTACAAACATGCAATGAACGGACACGAAATACACCCAGTAAAATCAAATATCGAGATGGTTAATGGTCAACCTATTATCAGGATTTATTCAGGTTGACCATAGAGGCATCATCCTGTTGTCAACTTGATAACAACCGAGACCGACTTTTAACGTGCCTGCCGAAGCACGGATACGCTCAGACCAAATGCCACTATGCGGTCACCCATCCATGCGCCAGCCGTACTCTATGTTGCTTAACTCGCTAATCGTTTACCGATCAGTGAAGTTTATGGGTCAGCGATGGATCTTAAAGTCGTTATTTTGTAATAATGTATTATCCACAATAATATCATAAATGTAAAAGTAACTTTGTTTGTCTGTCTATCTGTCTGTATGTTGCGCTTTCACGCCTAAACCACTAAACCAATTTTAATGTAATTTGGTATACAGATAGAATAGACCTTGGAGAACATAGTAACTTATCGTTTATTGCGAAAAAATGGCTTGAAGAGGTTGAAATACAGGATGAAAGTTTGTATGAACTAGCAATATATTAAAAAACAAAAATCCTATAACAAAGTGAAAAGAAAGAAATCCATTTTTTTTTCTCATGCTGAAGCTACATTGCAATATTACGTACCCTATGTCATTCCCACAATTAATACGAATCTAATGACACCTCATATATTAAAATCCATTAAGACATTTAAGCTGTAGAGCGTGCCAAAGAAATACCCATACATACTCACATACATACATACATACATACGCTCGAAAAACATTACCCTCCTTGACTGCGGTAGTCGGGCAAAAATTAGATATCTAACCGACATTGTGCGGAGTGATACGTAATTGTAGTGACTTCAACAAACCTACACTCTACATTCTTCAGCCTATACCGCCATAAGATAATCCTGAATAAGCCTGTTTACGCATATAACTTAACAGTGGCTTGTCGTGTGCTCTAAGAACGACCGCGAATGGCGAGACCAACCGCTAAGCTAGCACAATTAGATAATGCCGGTGGAAAGTACCTCATTGTGTGAATAATCTTGATATTATTATGATTACAGAATTGTGAAATGAAGATACTTAAGCTTGTAGGCATTATTATGAAGAAGTTTATGTTAAGGTTCTTTGTTTACTATATTTTATTTTAGTTTTGGATTTTACTAATAACTAATAAACCAGCACCGTACCGAATAGAAGTAGAGACTTCTATTCGGTACGGTGCTGGTTTATAGAAAGTTATATGTATTGCCTGCGTCACTTTGCATGCCACTTGAAATAGTAACTTACAAAAAATGTAATAACCTGGCGATTTAAAAAGTGGCCTGAGTTTCTTGCCAGTTCTTTTCATGGCCCTACCCTACGTCAGCTAACTGGCTGTAGGTTAAATGGCTGGTATTTTGTGATTTTAACGTTTATAAATGTTAATTTAATTAACCCAAATGACTTTGACTTATGTTTAGTTTTTATGGCGATTATTTTATCGACCATAGTTTTAAAACATTTGCCAAGAAATGAAGTTTGAGAAAACAAACTGACTATTTTAAAGATACAAATGTGTGAAGACTGCTGAACACTATACTAAATTTATTTGCCACCAAAAATATTAATTTCAACACAAAAACATAATATTAACTCAATTACGCCGTATCATGTCACTGCTGTCCCTTTGACTAAATATTTTATGCCCACTGAATACTTAAGTGAACTTGGATAGTAGAGCATTGTTAGTGTTTTATTAAAATGTTGCCCAACGCTGGACAACTGTATTAGTAACGGCACGTGAGTTCTGGCTGTGCATATTTGATGTCGCATTAAGCCCTTTGTATTGTCTTTAGAGCTTGGGGATAGGATGTAACATTATATTATTTTTATTTGGATCATATATCTATACTATTATATAAAACGGACGAGTTGTTTGTTTGTCGTATGATAGTCCAGTTTTCGAGGAAGATTATTAGCTTTGTAACATCACGATACAGGCGACGGGAGCAGAACAGTAAGCTAAGACGAGGGTAAAACTGCGCTGTTGCAAGCTAGTAAGTACTTCTATCGCATAAACTGTAGCCAATGTAGTAAATAAAGAACAACAAGGACTTAGACGGAATTACAGCTCAGCTACTAAAGGCGTGAATCCAGTTCATTAGGCGCCTCAAAGATTCTTTAACTCTGTCATTATCGAAAACACAATTCGACAGACATGACTCAAAGATGTGGTAGAGCTGTTCTTCAAAAAAGGCGATAAAGCTCTTTTGAAGAACTACAGACCTAGAACATTCTTAAGTCAAGTGTAAAAGTTATTCTTGAAAGCAATGATACAAAATAACAAAGGTATACGTGTATAGGCAATTTATAGTTAATAATCACAGTCAATCAGTTACATTGTTAAAGTCCCCTGTTGTACACAACTGCTTCCTTTCCGTACTATTAAATATAGCTTCATTCTTCTACAACTCAAAATACCATTAATAAATCTATCGCCATCTAAATTATCATTAATACCATCAAACGGATAAAAAGTCCTTAAATAAAAAGAATCTGAACTATAATATAAAATATCTTCAGAACATAAAGATGTTTGATGTCACGAAAAATTAAAAATCTCGACGAATTGAATGATCTATGAACTAATTAGGAGGTAGGGTATTATTTATGGTTCCTCTTTGAAGCGCCGGCGGCGACGGCTCGACAAAATATCCTGGGACCCGAGATAGATGTATGAACTAAGACAAAGATGTTCAAACTTTGTAACTTTGTCGCCCGGAATTGTGGTAAGATTCATAATTGTGTGTTGTTTTAAATTGTGTATGTATTATTAGTTCTAGCTAATAACAGTGCACGATAAGTCGAAATGGTCTAGTGGATAAGGCACCAGTGGGTTCGAATCTGGGCAAGTGCCAATTTATTTATTTATTTACACTTTATTGTACATACACCAAACTTACAAATATGGTAAAGATCTCACAATACAATACATAGTACAATGGGCGGCCTTATCGCTAAGAGCGATTTCTTCCAGGCAATATGATTTTTAAATCAAATTCAATGTTTATCTTGAACATTTCTGGCTGACGGTGAAGGTAAACATCGCGAGAAAACCTGGACTTAAAAGTCTGAAATTGCCAATCCGCCTTGAGCAAGCGTGGTGATTAAAGCTCATGCCTTCTATATATGAGAAGAGACCTTTGCCCTACAGTGGGACAGTGAACAGCCTGGTGGTATAATAATAGTGCACCAAATCTTTTTTTTAAGTACTTAACTCTCGCTTTAGGCTCTTATCAATTACAGCCAGACCTCAAACGAAATACCTAGTTATGGATAACACAAAATTTTGAACAAAAAAGAAAACTACGTATTTTGTATCATTTTATACGCGTCGTTTCATCATAAAGCTATATACAATTTCAGTATTTGAATATTCATTAATAATTAATAAATTATTATATTATAATTATTTGTATTAATTTTATTTGTAATTTGAATTAATTTGTCGATATATAAATACAATTCCGTATCAAAACTTTTAAAACGCTGTCCAGTTCATTCTAGGTTTGTTACAAATAATTGCAGTTAATAAGTATTCATAAGTTTAAATATAACAACACTGTACCCTCACACCTTTTTATTATTATTTAATTGAATATAGATATTTTAAAACGAAATCATTAGATTTTTCAAAACTTTAAGAATCACTGCAACCACGAGACAAGGATAAATGGATGTCAAAACAGTATGATGAAAAAGGACAGATTATACCGACCTCCTTCGGCGTTTATCGCTACTGACGGACTCTAGATTAGGTACAGGACACACAGGAGCGGCTCAAATTAGATCACGTCCTCCGTTACATGTAAACGCGGGTTTATAACGATGAAATATTACTTTATTTTGTGTTATATTTCTGGATACAAGAAGGTTATGTTGACTATCAAATGTTTACGTGTTTACCAAGATAAACTGTTTACTCTTGCATAATGTAGCGTGTGTTGTGGGATTTACAAGGTAATATTTCTTACTAATACTTTTAACAAAATCCTTTTTTTTTTAAATCTATACAAAAAAGTTAACATATTATTATTCATACTAATATTATAAATGCGAAAGTAACTCTGTCTGTCTGTCTGTTATGCTTTCACGCCTAAGCCACTAAACCGATTTTGATGAAATTTGGTATAGAGATAGAATATACCTTGCAAAACAATATATCTTTTATCGTGAAAAATGGCTTGAAGGTATTGAAATAGGGGATGAAAGTTTGTATGGAAAAAACAACTGACATGCACGCGAGGGGAGCTGCGGGCAACAGCTATCTTAAAATAACTAAGCTATTTTCTTCCAAGTACTCTTTGATTAATCCTAAGTTTCTGAAAGACTGATCAAAGAAAAATTAACTAATCATCCGTTAAATCTAAAGTGACATCAAACAGTGAACGTTTTTTGTATAATGTATAGTTGACCATAAAATTGCTTTACCACCTTTAGAGTAAATGTCGTTTGCATATCACGAAACAGTAATGTCTGTTTTTGATTGCAGGTGCCGTAGTACAGTGACAGATGTCGCTGTCATTATGAGTCTTATTGATATTTAATTTTGATGGAATTTTTCTTAATGTGGTTAAGCAGATATGTGCTTGACTATACAACATTAGCGTCAAAAGAGTGTTCAAACTTGATCTTTCAATGTGATAATAGGTGTATCATTAATTGATTAGACAACAAAGATCATTAAAATCCCGGGCAAAGTAAGTATCCATAGAGTTCTGACTTTTATTCTGCGCTAGCTTGCCGTAGCGTGGTTTCACCCGCGTTTTGCTTACTGCTCTGCTCTCGTCGAAAGAAGCGTGATGTTACATAGTCTATAACCTTCTTCGAGAACTGGGCTATCATACGCAAAGAATTTTTCAAATTCGACTGGTAGTTTCAGAGAAAACAAACAAAAAAAAATCAGTTATGTTTTTTTTTTTGTAATTTGTAGAAGGTATTGGATTACAAATCCTCTACCATTACCTACTAATAACCACTATCAAAGTGACAGCACTATTGTGTCAAAGGTATATACCTTATGACTATCAACCTATTAAATACGTTCATTGTAGTTCACAGGCCTCTTCCAATTAGAAGGCCTTTCCATAGCCAATCCGCTTAGTAGACAGGTAAAATACATAAAAGGTAAGGTGATATTTTGTTCGCAGATATCACCGCTGCCCGTTACCTAGTAGGGTTAATATTCAATACATTCTCTTTTAGTTCATTCTTTAAGCCAGTTGCATAGAAACACTGTTAGGGAAATAAAATTCTTCCATCTTATGGTGCAAAGTTCTATGCCCTCTCTCCTAAATACGTGAGGTGAACAACAAGTTCTTTAGTTCATCAATACCTTGCAAAACCATGGTAAAATTATTCGTATTGGTGGCTCTTGAGGAAAAAAATATTTTATATTATGAAATGCTACTCATATAGTAGTAATAAATAATAATGCCAGCCTGTTTTACTATCCCACTGCAGGGCAAAGGCCTCTTTTCTCTAGAGAAGGTATGAGCATTAATCACCACGCTTGCTCAAGGCGGATTGGCAATTTCAGACTTTTTAAGTCCAGGTTTCCTCATGATGTTTTCCTTCACCGTCAGTCAGAAATGTCCAAGATAAACTTAGAAAGTACATATGATTTGAAAAATCACATTGGTACTTATAGTAACACTCCGATATAATAAGCACTTGATTGAGTTGGGGACGATTCTAGTTATATCTTAACAAATAGGTTTTCACATTTAAATTTGAAAATATTTTGAACAAGCTACGCCCCACGGCTTCGCCCGTGCGTATAATAGTTTTGTATCCTTCGGGAATCAGATCTATTTTCGAGATAAAAAGCCTATGTTCGTCTCCGGCACCGAATCTACCAACATACCAATATTCATCGAAATCGGTTTCGCCGTTTAGACGCTAAGTGGTAACAAACACATACACACATACACACACACACACACATACAAACTTTTACATTTATATATTATTATTATATACAACAAACATCTAAAAACTGATAATGTCAAGCAATGATTCGCAAGTACCAGTGGTACAGTTAGAAACAATGTATTTAAGACGAGTTTTTAATATTAATGTATCAGATTTAATAAATTATATATTGTAATAAATATATTTTTGTGGTTCGGTGGTACTGTTTACGGATTATCAAGTAGAGGGTTCGATGGTCGGATAAAGTAATTTGGGTTCTTCTGTCGATAAATTCTCAGTATTAGCCCGGAGTATGGAAATGTGCCCGATAAATGGCAACAGGCTCGCCCCCTGTTACATGGGAACTAAAATAAAAAATGTCGGAAAGTGGGTGGTTAAACATCTGCCTACCCCTTCGGGGATAAACGGCGTAAAGCTATGTTAAATGAATACAACAATATTACCAATGACAGTACCTATACGTAGACATTCTGAAGATGAAATTTATTTGATGTATATACATTACATGTACATGTGACAAAGAAATGTAACGAAACAATAACATGACAAAAGAAAAATGTAATAATATTATAAGTAATATAACAGTTTATGTATCTCCTTCTATAATAAATTTAATAAATTTGTGTCTTCTCGGCGATATTTTTTTTACGTGTCTAGAGGCCTAGGTCTTTGCCATATAAAGAAGTTTGTCGTAGTCGCCACGATTGACACGGGAATGAAATGAAATATATGTTTATTCAAATAGGTTAATTAAATTAACACTTATGAACGTCAAAGTTTACGAAATGTCAGCAAATTAACCTACAGCCAGTTCGCTGACGAAGTAGAGCCATGAGAAGAACTGGCAAGAAACTCAGGCCACTCTTTTTAATCGCCAGGTTATTACAATTTTTGTAAGTTACAGTTTCAAGTAGCATGCAAAGTGACGCAGGCAATACACTTAACTCTATAGATAATTAATTACTTACAGCTTTCTACGTTGTAAAGAAAAATGAAAAAGTAAAATGTGTGCTTTACAGGCTGCCTCAATTTGTATATTGCTACAAAAGGTAAAGGCAACATGTGAACTGTGATAAATGTTTCTATGTAGGTATTATATAAACTGTTAACTTTTGGTATAAGTATAAAGTAAGATGAACTTAATTTACCACAGAAGTTCCCAACCACAATAGATAATAATATTAAATCTCTTAATCGGCTTTTACGATAACTACGCGCAAACATATAGCAGTTGCAAACTTTTGACCGGAGACTATACGGCCAGTCACAAATAACGCAATCATCTTATCAGCCAAAAGACGACTGCTGAACATAGGCCTCCTCCAAATTACACCTTGTCTTGACTGCAAACTACCTTTCTGACTGTCGAGCATTCGTTTGTAATATAACATTCCAAATTCAGTATAATACATATTGTATCATAAATTTGTTTAATGTAATGCTCGGATCTGTAACCTCGGTAAGGGAGCACCTTAATAAACATAATTTTGTTACATTTACATGACGACCTGTGTCGTTTTTATACTACTGACAACTATCGTCGCAACCGGAGACACGTGTTGTTCGCTGTTCCATCATGTTATACCGTAGCGCGTTCCATGTCACCTGTACCGCGCAAACTATCAGCAGATCAGCACTCAATGATCCCCTTTATGCCAATCCTAACTGTGATCTGTTTGCGGATGGATGGCAAAAAATATTACCAGAGTGCTTCCGGTTCTGCAAGCGTGATGCATGAATGTGTTTTGTTTTTCTAATGTGTAATGTGTTTTCCTTTTTATCTGTGTTTATTGTTTTTAATCGTATATTGTGGAATAATTATTGTAATTGTTAGTAATTTACTGTTGTAATTATTATTAAATAAATAAATTATCAAAACAGTTTGTAAACTGCCTTAAACCCGTTCTGCACCTACAAAAACTCCAAGAACAATTTCCAGCTAACATGAAACCCTCTCTCATAGTATTTATCGCGTTGACACATGACAGATTAGGAGCGCGTCGCCCAAGGCTGTGACAGACAGACAGACAGAAACCTGTCATGGTGGAACCGAGATATTGAGAAAATAAGGTACTATTGTATGTAAGATATTACAAACAATATTGTGCAAAATATTATACATTTTGGTACTGAGATGTTACTAAAATTTGCTCTATAACTTAATTGTTGACGCAGTAGACATGCGTGTAACTTTTCTCCATTTTCCTAAAAGGCAACTCCAACACTGGGGTACAAGCCCAGTGTCACGGGAGACTGTACAAACACACAATTAACGGACACAAAGTACACCCAGACTCAGAATAATAATTCATAGTTCACACAAAATTTTGTGCCATGTGGATATCGAACCCATAACCTTGGTACACAGCAGTCACATGCGCTTCCATCGCACCACAGAGGCAGTCGTTACTGTACTATTAGATTGTGCGGCAAAGGTTTAATAGCAACCTAGGACAAAATGTTGTGTAGTCCCTATATTTTGTTCCGAGAGCCCAGATGCACACTTGTCTATTATTTTTTTAAGACAGCCAATATATCCTAGTGCCTGTAAAGAGTACAACTGCGGCGTTAAACTTTTAAATAAATACACAGTATAGATCACTGAACAAGTCCGTTATTGTACTTTATTAACAACTAGCTTCCCGCGGTGCGTCTTTGCTTACTGGTCTGCTCCCGTTGCTAGTAGCGTGATGTTATATAGCCTATAACCTTCTTTAAGAACTGGGCTATCATACGCAAAAAGAATTATTTAAATCTGACTGGTATTTCTAGAGATTAGAGCGTTCAAACAAACAAACAAACTCTTTCGCTTTAAATAATTGTATAGATATAGATACTTTCGCATAGCAGTAAGATTATTATCATAAAATCATTATATGTATATTTACGTAAATAATATACCTACAATAATAGTACAAGCTTCACGTACATTCACGATCAATTTACCATGAACGTACATCGAGTAGGTTTTCATATAATTTTTCGTCACAGACAATATATCGAGATATAAGGCGAATACATGAAACAATATCTTATTCATATTCGAATGTCACGACGGTTATTGCCAACGTCTTTTCTTATGATTTATATTTGTATATGTATGTATAATGAAGTTAGATAGCCCTGTTGAATTCTGAAATGGTTGTTATAAGGGTGCTTTTTAAATACATTTTAAAGCAACAAATTACGGCAGGTCACACTGCATCGCATAACAAAAATTCCCCTATAACATCTTTACGTTTTATGAAGTATAAACAATACAGGCGGATCGCAACTGACCGCAGCGCAACGCACTGCTATATTGCGACTACTCTGTGCTTTGACGCAATTTCATTGACAAATATATGCTAGCCTTAATATGTATATTCTTGTCAAAATCTTGGTATATCTAGTGGACAATGAATGGCGGTATATCTTCGGACCTCAGTTCAGATAATTTATGTACGGATAAATCAGCAAAATATGCATTTATCTGTGTAGAAACATATAAAATTGACTTGCGAATTTTTTAAAAAGAAATAATAACACAAAAGTCAAATGGTAAAAAGAAAACATGAAAATAATTATTTCCTAAAACGTCTGAACTGAGGGCCCAAAACTTTTTGCTTTATTGACTAAGCTGTACCTCATCGATCAACGCAAACTAAAATAAGTGTTTTCACTGCTGCAGAAGCAATATTAGTAGTAAATAATAATTATGGAAATTGATTCCATACGAAAGTACTTCAAGTTGCTACGCCGTAGAACTGTCTACGCCGTAACGCTACAGCATAATAAGACCTTGACTTGTTTTGGCTTATTACCTTGAGTAATATTATTCATGTTATTTACATGGAGTAAAGAAGAATAGGAAGCTGTATAAAGGTCCTCAAAATAATACAGCGAGATATGGTGTTCATATCCAAAACACTGCGTAAGTTAGTTAACTAGTAAGCTTCATACACGAATAGTGAAATTAAAATATAAAAATAAAATAAATTGCAAAATATCTAAAAATATAATAAAAAGTATTGTCAATATTTCTTTAAATAATAAAGTCAACTTTTTCTTCCACAATCTTTAAAGCGGTGCAGCTGACGTTAACGCTCATTTTTAGGCTTGAACAAGTTTAATCCAGATTACAAGATGTGCGGAGGTTGCAGCGATGGTTGCTCCTGCGGATGCTGCAGTCCGTGCATAACCATATACACGTGTTGCACAAAGATCTGCTAATGAATGCTAGCTGAGCCCTAAGCTAGGTCAAGCAGTTTTCCGACAAGCCATGGTGTTGGTGAATCAAGCTTGCTGATTACGTTCATCAATAGTGTCTGTACCGTACGGTTTTGTAGAAAATAAATAATACTGCGTATAAGAATTTTTATTTGTTTTTTTTTTATTTACATTATGCCGTTTTGCATGCAATGTATGTACACCATGTTATACAAATAAAGACTTTTCTTTCTTTTTTTGTATGCTTTTTTTGTGATTTATATATGCCTGGTAATAAAACAAAGTTTAATTTGTTTTATTGTTAACTTGGGAATTTTTGTAAAATATTTTTTAAACCATATTCCAAGTTTTTTTTCAATTAAAAATATAAATACTTAACTTTTTTTTATTGCTGACAGTGGTAGATGAGCAAACAGCACACGTGATGGTAAGTGGTAACTGTCGCTCATGGACGACTCAGAGTCCCTAGCGTTGCTCCTGCAATGCCAGGGACTCTGCGAAGCCACTGCCTAGAACACCGTGAAAGGAGTAGGGTAGGTAAAAGGATTTTTATGGATACATTTAACATTGCAAGTCGAATTTTCTGTTCATTAATTGTATGTTTACAAAATCTATCGTGACAAAGACCTAGTACATAACTATCTTTTAAAATACCTCTTAATTCACTGTACATAATATAAAACTAGTAAAAATTCCCTTGAACATTCACAAAATCGATCCAACTATAAAGGAAAGAGCAAACGTTAGATATTAAATTCTTCCTAGACGTATCTCATATGTCTTGCGTTTTATATGAAAGTTTGGTGTACACTGATATTTGGTGAGCCTTTCAGAACATACTTGGCAATCTGACTCGTTTTAATATTATATTTAACGGGTATAAGTTTTAACTATTTCAGTGTTTAGTTTTGTTTGATTTATTTTAAAGAAGTTTACTGTTGCAAATAGTTTTAACATTGAGGCATGAAAAATATATATTTATTTATAACTTCATACAATTACATATATTGGCGAACTTAATGCTTTAGCCGACAGATAAACCCAATATCACTTTACTCGACCCGGGGACCGAAACTGAGAACTGAGAGGTTTGTAATGCTTAGAAAACACAGCCATCTCTATAGGTTACGGTTACTACTTACCATCAGGTGTGCCGTATGCTTGTTTGTCACAAAAGTTGTATAAAAAAAGGATCGTCATTTTAGCTGAAAGAGCTCCAATGCTGGACATAAGCCTTACCCAATTTTCAGCGTGATGGACGGTCGTGAGCTGACATAAAAAAGTATATAATAATACCAGCCTGTTTACTGTCCCACTGCAGGGCAAAGACCTCTTCTCATATAGAGAAGGCATTAGCATTAATCACCATTGCTTGCACAAGGCGGATTGGTAATTTCAGAGTTAAGTCCAGGTTTCCTCACGATATTTTCCTTCACCGTCAGTCAGAAAAGTCTTAGACAAACTTAAAAAGTAAATATGATTTGAAAAATTACATTAGTACTTATTCAGATTCAAACTCACTACCTCGTGTTAACGAAGCGAATGACTTATCCACTGCGCCTGGAAAGAGAATACTTGAGGAAAATGGACTGGTTCGCAAGGCCAAAATAAAGCAGTTCTGAGTTATATAATATGATAACGTATTGTAATGTACTCGTATGTAATGCTCTTGTGTGTTGTCAATCGCGAATAGACCTCCTTACGGTTCCCCGGAGGGTCGTGAGGTGCGACGTACGTTAAGGATTGTGGGTAACTCACTCATGCGTATATCTTGGTTTGTTGTATCGTAGAGGTTTGGCTTAAGAAATTCTTTAAGACGCTTAGTCAATCTAGCATTAGGTAAGTGTTTGTCACAATAAATATAAAATGAACAATGCTCCTAGTATTTATTCTGTGAACTAAATTGTTTAGAAAACGTCATCGTTGCAAGCATGATTTTTTTAATAAATCAATGGCGCGTTTTTAACACTACATTGTTGCCGTAAAATAAGAAAAACAATCATAATCTCCATTAGTTCGCCCTTTTAATATTTTTAAACACGATCCTAATTGGGAGGAGCTGCTTTGTGTGATCCCGAGATATAAAACATCAGGTCTTAACTTTGATTTAGACTAGTTTCATCAAATTTATAACTTCTTTAATATCGCTAGACGTTTTCTTAGTACGAGAGTAGTGATAATTTGTATTGAAATTGACATTGATTTATGAGATCCAAAATTTCATAAAGTACTAAACAAATTCTGCTTACAAGCTCTCATAGTCTCGCAGAGAGAGGAATAAAATGAATTTTCTACTAAGGATCCAACAAATATTTAAAAGTAATACTTACGATCACTTATCTACCCTAAAAAGCTTTTAATACCTACTACTTTACTCATTCCCTTATCACCCACAACAATTATTTTTAGAAGAATAGATATAAGCACTTAGCTAAGGAGTAACGCAAATCCTGTATGTAATAAATTTTCCCTTTGTATGTATCTGTGTCGTAAATCTAGTGTGCACTGATTGTGAGCGTCAGGGTATAGCCTGACTGGGAGAATAACTAGATAACTCGCCCACATCGCCACACTGTAAGTGTATATTTATTATGTATGTATGTACTTAAGTAGGTATATTAATATGTATAACTTTATCTTTCTTCAATTCTAAAATCAGTACTGTGTGTAATCTATCAAATTTAGTCTCTGCATCACCCAAAGGTTGACTGGTAGAGAATGCATTTCGTAATAAGTCCGCCTTTGTGCATCAAGTAGTTTTATGCAAAAAGTTTATAAATAAATAAAATAAGCCAGGATTAACTGTAAAGATTGCTTGAGAAGACCAAGATATGATAATCGGGAGTCTCAGGGATAGCCACACGTACTGGGGATAGCCACACGTACTGGTTTAGACCCCACTACGAATTTCACTAGAAGTAAAATTCTAAAGTTAGAGACCACAGGACTGTGATGACAGAATGAGCCGATGACGTAATAAAGGTGGCTACACCACAAGACGATGACGAAATTAGCAGTAGTATGGTAAAATGGTGATGATATTTTGTTTGATTTTTTTTTAAATGCTGACTGTGGCAGACCAGCAAACAATCCAAGTGATAGTAAGTGGTAACTGTCGCTCATGGATGACTCAGAGTCCCTGGCATTGCTCGAGTAATGCCAGGGACTCTGCGAAGCCACTGCTTGCCATGAAAGGATTGGGGTAGATGAACGGATTGAGGAAGGCGAGAAGAAAGAAAAGAACAAATTAAAATATTCAGTCTAATGTTAGCCAATTTGAAAATAGGATTGAATTAAAATTGGACCGACGACCTTATAATGTAAACTGCCCTCATCCATTGGGTGCCCATCGACCAATGGATGAGGGCGGTTCACGACTGGCCAAGTTAATAAAAATTGGGGTACATTCAGCGGTTGACGTTTTTCGGCTTATATGATGAATGTTAGCCAAGTGAGTCTACGCCCTTATAAAACGTTCTAGTGGCCTATTTGTTTGCTATTGACAAGGACTCTGATTAAAATCACCGGTGGTTTGTGGGACCCATGTTTAGAAAAAAGCCCTGGAGCAAGGATATATTGGTTCATTGATAGGGCTCTTGTCCTTATCTTAAGATATCAATGTCAGATTTCTACATACATACATAACTTCACGCCTGTCTCCCATTAATGGGGTAAGCAGAGACTATAGAACACTATTTTCTATAATTCAAAAATACTTGTTTTGCCTCTTCAACATTAATTATTAACCGACTTCAAAAAAAGGAGGAGGTTTCTCAATTCAACCGTATATATTTTTTTTTATACACACACGTCGGTTACGGGTTCTTGTAACTGTGCCCTTTGTCAACATATTACCAGACCTCTACAGTCTAGGGCGACCCCTACCAATTTTCCAGTCAATTCCGCTTCATAAATTGCTATTATTATCCTTCTTCCATCCATCAGAGTTAGGTCAGAGTACTTTAAGTCTTAAGAAAAAGGCTTAACGTAAGCCCTAGTTCATCACAACTCACTTCTCTTTTACCAACAAAAGTAAAAACAGAAGCCATAAAAGTTCGAAAAAAGTAAATTATCTTCTACACTTAAACTCAACCTTAATTTAACAGAAAAACGTAGCAACAAGATATCTGTAAGCAAAACTTTTTTCGGGACCATTCTTTCTTTCTTTTATTCCTTTGAGCGGATGGTGACAGGCCACTAATGGAACGTTAGTCGAAATCGTTCCGTATTCGTTGAAACGAAATAGTACTAGTAGTCTTTTGTTGCGAAGGCTTTTTGTTACGAGGCTTTGTTTTGGTTATAAGAATTATTTATTAACATTGTTTAAGTAATTTTCATGTTTTTGTCGTATTTTTACCAAATACCAAAGATGGTGGCTGGCCCGTGCGTCATGCTCGTGAACGGGTGCTACTTGGGATTAATGCTCAATCTTGGCATGGTATACATCTAACACTTAATTCAGCATTACCTTGTCTTTCAATGGGACCAAGAGGTGCATTTACCATTTTAATTAAAATACGCAGTCAAATTTACTATACTAGATGAAACTAAATCAATAATTGAAATCATCTCTTCTTTTTTTTTATTCTAGGTAATTATATTAATTGGTTGATTTGTAATAATTACTTTGTAAGAATTACTTTGTGTGATTCTTTGGTTAACGTTCATAAGCATCATACTTTATGATTAAAATGAAACGTTTTGAGCTTGAGTTTCAGTTATCAAAACTCGGTTTAGGGTTTTTTTTAACAACTCGCCTAATTGGCATTCAAGAAGTAAACTAAGACTCGAAACAAATATAATATACTAAATTATTAAAATGTGCAGATTTTGCCAAGAGTCTGAGGATACTGCAATGCATTTTTAATTTTTTATATATTATAGCCTACCGAAGTGACTCCACCCCGCCTGATGTTAAGCAGTCAGTAGAATCCAGAAGGGGCGGCCACTGTACCAAAAGCCATCGTCTTAAACTGCTGGTATGTTGTCCTCCACTATGGCGGCTGGGAATGGGGTTAGGGGAAGGGAATGATATAATGGTAGTACTTCCCCGGACGATTCGGCCCATTCATGCTGAAATCAGCGTGGATCTACTACCGTATAAATCCGCTACTACCGCATATCCTCTGCTCTTGTGAACCACTCATGCACAAAAGAAGCATCCATTTAGGACAGCACCAGGTGCAACTAGATGAGATACAGTCTCTCTCTGCTTAAAATATCTGTATGTTCCTAGACTCTATAGGACTAAGCAGGGAACTTTAATAACAAGGGCTCTACAATAGATCAATTCTGGTCGAGGTAGCAAAGAGACTGTCAGCGGCCTCTTTGCTATCTCTTTTTGCTCTTAAATAATAATACTAATGGTTCACATAAAGTTTAGACTTATGTGGAAATCAAATACGCAACCTCTTTCACCTTAAGAGAACGTAAGTACACCCAATGTACCATAAAATGTGTCGAAAATTGCATTAGTTTGATTACTGACTGCACCGTTGATCTAGTGGTTAGTGTAACTGACTGCAAAGCCGGGTGTCATGAGTTCGAATACTGCGGAAGGCAAACATTTGTGTGATGAACTTTTGTATTTGTCTTTAGTCTGGGTGTTTCCTATGTATTCTAAGTATGTATTTAAAAGAAAGTATATACATGTGAACATTTGTATTCGTCTTTAGTCTGGGTGTTTCCTATGTATTCTAAGTATAAATTTAAAAAAAGTATATATTATTATATTTCAGTTATCTAGTACCCATATCACAAGCTCTGCTTAGCTTGGGACTAGATGACGGTGTGTTATAGTGTCCACATATTATTATTATTAATGCTTAGTATCACACATACACAAAGTATAAAAGAATTTCAAACTACCCTCAAAAAAAAACACAAATTGCAGGCTTAGTTTTCGCATTTACTTTTCGCAATTGCAAAGCCTCAGTCTTTAGCCGCCCGCTCTACGGTGCGCACGTTGGGCGGTTTCATCTAAGTCACGTAACTTTAACGTGTACGTTTACGTTTAGTTTTGAGTCAATAACTTTTGTTGTATTGTGATTATATTGGACTTGTGGAAATCGAATGTATGTATGTTCTTTTTATATAAACTAGAAAACTCTTTTTACATTGTTTATTTGTTTAAATATGTACAATTGGCGGACTTATATAAAACTTCTTTCTAACAATATTTGGATGGACAGTATCGCTTTGTATAAACATTAATAGAAGTAATAAAAGCATTTTATGGTGTTCAGTCAATCCTTAAGGAAACTGTAACCCCCTTATTCATAAACATCTTTTATGCTTATATTAGCTAAAATAGGTTTATATTTCGTTTGTGTTTATCTGTCACCTTGACATTTGTACTAGTAAGAAAGAGACAAAACCCATTTTAACCATAGAGGCTTATAAGATTTTTATGAATAAGGAGGAAAGTAGATAGTATGAAGTAGCTTGCATTATCCCACTGCTGCCTGGGGGACTAACACCACCTCACAGTATTATTTTAATGTTACTTTATGTTTTGTCTTTTTCTTTTGTATCATTAAAAACAAGGATAGAGACAAACGACGCTTATAATAAAATTGCTATACGAGGTTGTGATACTACAGCTACCTACTCTTTTGTATATGGTTAAAAAGCAATAGCAAATAAAATCAAATAAATTTGTTATATAATTTTAATGAAGGTAATTTAAGCTGTTTTTCCTCAATGGAAATATGGATATAGACGAAAACAGAAGCCAAATAAACAAAATATGTTTAGGAGATTTTGTTGGTTTACTTTTAAAACTGGTTTATATTTGACATTCGAAGTGGCTCGACTCTTGTCTAAAGGCAATCAGTGCCATTCACGATGATCACCGTTTCAAATTTGGTATGTACATAGGTTTGGTGTCGGAGACGGACATATGATACTTTTTATCCCGAAAATCGATCTGGTTTTTGAGATACATTCATTAAACACATACCATTTTTCGCGCGAGCGAATCCGCAGGGCGCAGTTAATATAATAAATAATCAATTTAATTAAGTGTGCAATATTGGCCAGAGGTTTATTGTACTTTTTATTGACAATAATAATTAAGTTCATGGAATCGTATCCAGACAATTGATGTAGAACTGTCAATTATTAATTATATATGTACAAGATTTTCAGATATTAATCTAAAATCTTCAGGTTCTGAGTTCAAAATTGAGCAAATACCAATGTGACTTTTTAAAGTTAGTTTACTTTCTAGGTTTATCTTTGATTTTAGAAGCTTACGGTAAATGAAAACAGCGTATGGAAATCAGAGCTAAAAAAAACAACAAAAGAAAATTATAATCCCTCTTAAGCAAGTGTAGTGTCAATGTTTATTTTATTTGTGTGAAAAGATTCCAATATTTAACAGTGGAATATAATTAATGATAGTGGCTTTCTATATACCGATCTTTATTTGAAAACCAGATTTTATGCAATAGATCGTTCAGCGCTAAATCGCTTTTACAAATGTCAATGTTTATTATTGACAACGCTTCAGCGAAAAATCGAGATTTTCAAGAATCTTTGATCAAGGTTAGTATACATAAAGGCGCTGTTGACCATAAATAAACTCAAAAAATATTTTTAGGAATGCTTTCTACTAGTGTATTAACTAGTCCACCACCGGCTTTGCCCTGTTAGGGACCCTTAATCCCCTTCGCAACCTCTAACTTCAAAGTACACTTCTGCCAAATTTCAGTTTCATAGTCCTAGTTTCCTAAATATCATTACTTACTGACCTTCCTTTTACAACGGTTGAAGTACAAATACTATCTTTAAAGTAAAATCATTCTTATTTATATAAATATAGATCATCTTTTTGTTCAACCTAAAAACTGGAGCAATAATGCATCCCTACATTAAACGTCAATGACCGAAGACTTGCATGTGCGGTTCCGTGACGTCACGAGATGAAGTATGATAAATGTTCTTACTAGGATTATAAAAGTATATTACATCGAGTTCCGACAATGATATAGGACCTTGTGCTCCAACTGGCATATAAGATATTTTGGAAACAAGCGATTATAAAAGACACTGATCGTTTGCAAGAACGTTACTTCTATAACATTAATTACGCTGCTATTTATGAGAAAATTTAAGAAAAAATAAATAAAGCAGAGAAATCTCACCTGCATTTATATAAACTAATATTATAAAGAGAAAAGATAAGTTTTTTGTATGTTTGTTTGTTTGCATTTAACTAAAAATCTACGTTACCGATTTGAAAAATTATTTCACCTTATTTAAGCTAAGCTAATTAAGCGTAAAACAGGCTATATTTTATTATGCTAAACATATTATTTTCAGTCATTTTCAGAATTTTAATATTTTCAGCGCCTTCGTAAACCTAAATGATGCAACACAACATTCTTGCAATGATGTTTTCGTAGGAGTTTGTTGTGAAATCGAATGAAACTTTTGATACCGAAGCGAAGCGAAGGCGAACCTTTATTACTTACAAGACTAATCACCCCAATAAAAACAAATGAAACAAAAATTTAATAGCACATCGACAAAATCTTTTGATGTCTACAAGTACACGCATCGTAATCAAAATTTAATTATTACCTTTATTGAACACTGTGAGCCTAGATCTCATTATGAAACAGTGGTATTTAATTAAAATTGTATTAATTCGCTGACAAGCTTTATTGAAGTGTTAAGTTTGATCGTTTGTGAGAACCATAATTGTTTTATTATTGAAATTACAGTTTTTTTCCAGTTGTATGTAGTGTGTAATTAATTGATTATAGTAAGTAGCTTTGGTGTTTTTTTCGAAGTTACCTCTCAAAATTCATTAAATACAGCTTCAATTGAAAACGGGACTTATACAATGATATTTTAACAAGTATTATGTATGTGATTCTAATACCACCGATTTTATTATTTATACAAGACCAGCTTCCCGCAGCATGGTTTCATCCACATCTTTGGTTACTGCTCTGCTCCCGTTGCCAGTAGCGTGATGTTACATAGTCTATAATCTGCCTCAAGAACTGAGCTACAATACGCGAAAAAAATAAATCCGAATGATAGTTCTAGAGATTAGCGCGTTTAAACAAACAAACTTTTTCGCTTTATAAAATAGTTTAAATAAGGCTTAACCCTGCTAAAAACACAATTTCCTGTACATTACGTAGACTATCAGATATATAGTTAATTTGACCATGAAATTGCCTTACCACCTTAGAGTAAATGTAATTTGCTTGCAAAACAATAAAGTCTATTTTTGCTTGCAAGTGCCCTCAGTACAGTGCCAGTTGTCATTGTCATTATGCGTCTTTTGAATTATAATTTTGCTAATAATATTTGTTAAGAGGTAAAGCAAATATGTGGTAGACTATCGTATCTGTCGATAACCCAATTAGAGCTGTACCCCGTGAGTGGTCCCGTGGGTAGCATTCGCACCTTCTGTCGTGCACAACGAGGATTCTATGATAATTCTTGGGCTAGTATGACTGCACCGTTGGTCTAGTGGTTAGTGTAACTGACTACGACGCCGGGTGTCGTGGGTTCGATTCCCGCGGAAGGCAAATATTTGTGTGATGAACATTTGTATTTGTCTTTAGTCTGGGTGTTTCCTATGTATTATAAGTATGTATTTACAAAAAAAAAGTATGTATATGTATTATATTTCAGTTATCTAGTACCCATAACACAAGCTCTGCTTAGCTTGGGACTAGACTACAGTGTGTGATAGTGTCCACATATTATTATTATTATTATTATTATTATTCTTGAATAATATAATCATTATCATACTAGCCCAAGGCCAGGCCTCTTCTTCAACAGAGAAGATATGAGTATAGGTTGTAATGGTTGCTCAAGGCGAATTAGCAATGAATGGAATAATGTAACTTTAGATATTTATTCTGAACTAGCTTTTCGCAGCGCAGTTTCATTAGCGTTAAGTTACACTTTTGCTTACTGCTCTGCTCCCGTCGCCAGTAGCGTGATGTTACATAGCCTTCCTCAAGAAATGGGCTATCAAACGCAAAAAGATTTTGTAAATCCAATTAGTAGTTTCAGAGATTAGCACGTACAAACAAACTCTTCCGCTTTATATAATAGTGTATAAAATAGTTATTATATTTAATGTTATTTTAATTTTCAATTTTTTTTTTATGTTACACATTTTTAATTGTAGGTAAGTGGGTTATGGGACATCTCGCCCACACAAAAACTGATCAGCGGGCCAAAAGTACCTACAATTAAAAAAGGTTGTTTTTTTTAATTATAATTTAATATGTTGTTTAAATTTGAAGTAATTTTTGTAATATAATATATATTTTTAATTTATAACTTTTTTTGTTTATTTTTTTATAATGGAGCATCCTCCTTCTCTACTACTTTGGTGATTACGAGACTATCCACTCCTCACGTGTTCAATTGATTCCATTTTTCCCTCAGGTAAGTGTGTCAACGAATCACATCAGAACATTCAACGGTAAGTAAATAATACATTTAGCATAATTTAAGCGACTTGCAAGTTCATCATTATGTCAGTCGAAACATGTCCTTTCCTGTACAAATGCCTTATTCGAGTAAAGCATGTGGCTTTGCCGTAAAAAAATTGTTTGTTGAAATAACAATTGACAAAATATCGAATATTTTGTTCAAAATTTTTCTAATCAAAAAAAGACAAATAAATAATAAAATAATTCAATTATTTTTTAAACCGTCGGTCGTAATCTTTATTATCTGCGAACGAAATCTTTGTAGTGTATCGGGTTCCGTCATTATAGAAGTAAACAAATATTTTCCTATTGACCTAAATAAGGAATACTTGGAACTGAGTTATTATAAATAAGCTTTTGTTTTTTAAATTAAATTAAGAACATCTATTCCAAAACATAAGTCTATACCAAAAGGACGTACTTACAAAATCACGCTTGGCGCATTGGTAACCTCAATCAAGTGATACTTAGTGCACAAGTAATTACTACTGCCTCTTTCTTGGTATAAGTACAATTATTCGCTTCGACACTCACCCACACGGTCAATAAAAACTTGCTATGCCACATAAAAACTTAATATTTATTCACAGTAAAGCGAATAGAAGCTTATTTTTACAGAACACTTATTTTACAGGCAATTATTACAGTCATTGATCACTTCAGTGTCGTGTCATCCAATGCAAACATTTACAAATGAACTTTAAACATTTACAAAAAATTAATTCATGTTCTGAATCCATATTTGTCCTTGTCCAAAAAGTTATTGCAATCCCAGAAACAGTATAGGGTCAGTAATACAAGTTATACGCTCCAGTTGTTGTCCCGTACCATCAGGTTGGACGCCGCGCTTGCCATCCGTCAAACTTGATGTAAGTACGAGCCAAATAAAATATCAGTGGGGGGTATGACGGGAAAGGTGACGTCATTCGTCAATACGCTGCCACTGTTTGCCGCGGCTACCCTAGTTGTTCCATTTTCGAAATTGTTTTTTAAACTGAGTTGTTCTACAGTTTTTTATTTTTTATTTTATTACTTATTTGTTCGAATTTTCAATATTGACAGTTTGACGGTTACTTTATTATTCGAGTTTGTATTGAATTTGGTCAATATTCCAATTTTGATATTGCCCATTGTAAAATGTAATTCAAAATCCATTAGAGAAGTAATATTTTATGAAATTGTGTTAGAATTATTAGCTACACTTGTATAACAGAGTTAACTCATGTAGTTAATAACCAATTATGATTCCTATGGGTATCACAATGACTACCATTATTTTGGTCAAATTATTGTTATTTTGGATAAGGGCGGCTTTACAAACGATCAAAGTGATATTATTTGTTTGTAGACTACAGTTTTAAAGAAGTAAGACATATGATTATAAAGTTACACTTACCAATCACATTTGTCATCTAGTGAACGTATACTCGATGTGTCCATTAATAACGGCGATCAAACAATTATATACCTAAACGTGAAGTAATTAAAAGTGGGAAACAAAGATTTTCCTTTTTACTTACCTACACGAAGTTTTTATTTCACGATTTCGAATAAGTAAATTATATTTTCTCTATACAGAAATTTTGCGATCACTTTGGTTTTTTAAGGGTTTTCGTATCTAAATTTTATATAGAATTCTGTGAATTTGAGGATACTTTGTTTACAGTTTCCACCACTAGTGAATTTCTCTGGCTGACAAAAAAGAAGCTTAGCTATAAGCACAGAATAAATAATAGTAGAAGAGTGAATAGGTAGTGTGAACAGCGCACTATATAAAATACTAGCTGCGCCTCACGGTTTCACCTGCGCGTATAATATGTTAGGGAACCAGATCGATTTTCAGAATAAGTAGAAGTAAAAGTAGCCTATGTCCGTTTCCGGGACCGAATCTATCTACATATCAATTTTCATCGAAATTGGTTTAGCCGTTTAGTCGCTGAGTAGTAACAAACACACACACACACACTTAATTTCGCATTTATAATATTAGTACGATAATGGTACCTTAACGTAAGTATCAAGAAGTTTAGCTATTAGCACAAAGTAAATAATAGTAGAAGAGTGAATAGGTAGTGTCAACAGCGCATATATAAAATATAATGGTACCTTAACCTATCAAGAAGCAAATGTATACTTCTATAATAGTAAACATACCTATTCATCTTTTCAAAAAAAAGAAAACAAAGAGTAAAAATTTCGGTTTGTGTTTTCCATTAACCCTTTCACTACTGTATGGGCATAAATAACCCGGTCATATTAAACGTTAAGCCGCCGAGTTTGAGACAAACGATAAAAATATTACAAGTAAATTTACGGGAGTTTTTGTACTTAACGTCGTCAGTTAGAACGTATGATGTTAATCAATATAACAGACATATTGTTAAACTAAGGTTGTAAATATTTATATTTTTAAATTAGATAACAATATTTATATTAATAGCTAATAGAGCTGCGGCTAATAGTACCGTTTGTATACGTTTAAATAAACCAGTAGTAATTTCTTCTGAATAGTTAGTTTTCAGTGCTTTCAGGTTGGACATAGCAAGGATAATATTGACGGGGGGGGATTCATCGATGATATGAACTTAACCTGTGTATGCGGTGTCGTTCCACAAACGATGGAACACCTTATGTCATATCCTGCGTTCCCGAACACCTGTGCAGGAATTGTTTGACGCTACAGATAACGCAATATCTGTAGCTGAGTTTTGGTCTGACAAAATCTAATTGCTAAAAAGAAGTGCTTTCAATACTCTTGGTTTTTACAGCGCCCACAGTAAGATTTAAAATGGTTTTGATATTTTAGACTTATAAACCCTGACTACCTTGATTAACATACCTTACCTACAGCGTACGTATATAAGCTGATAATAAAATTATAATATAAATTGCCCGCAAATAAAAATTAAGCTAAACGCGACAGAACATTTTTGTGTACACTCGTAAACTGAGCGCACGAAATGACAGGGCAATAGAAGCAACGGATTTTACAGATTGGCAACTTTTAGTTGAAAGACAATATAGATTTTGTGAAATCAAAAGTCAAATATTAACTAACTAACTATGTCAAAAATAACATTTGATTTAAAAAAATGACAAAATGACAGCCAATTAACCAACAGACTTCAATAGAAAAAATAGTACTTTGTGGCTTGTTGGACTCATGTCGACTTAGTTAAAGAGCGGATTTTTGGTATTATATCTCTGAGCACAGCATAGATAGCGGTTAAACTTCATGCTACCATGTAGTCCTTATGTTAGACGGACTGCTGAAAGTGTTTAAAGCTAATAGCTGAACCAATAATTCATTTATTTATAACTTCATACAATTACATGTATTGGCGGACTTAATGCCTTAGGCATTCTCTACCAGTCTACCATAGGGTGACGCAGAGATGTGACTAAGTAGGTGCATAAATAACAAATACTAATGGATGAATTAAAAATATTACATTAAAATAATAAATAAATAATTTTATCCACAGAACTGTCTTTAGTTTCGCAAAACTTTTTGCATGTCCATATTATATTTAGTACCCATCGGATCGAGTTAACCCTTTGTTAACTCAATCAATTTTCTACGCAAATTGGGCAACAAAAAGTTGCCAACCTACGCAATACCTAAAGAGTTACTATAGCAAGGGTTAATTTTATGACAGCCCTAACTATAACTTTGTCCCTGTTAGTTAAAGTTAATTCCTGTTTGTAATTGGTTTATCCCCTATCTGGGAATGTAACTTGTATCTATTCAGCAAATTGATTACATAATAGACCAAATGTATAGTTGATAGGTAAGGCAGGTCAGTTTTGTAGTAAGCAATAGTAGGTATTTAGTAGAGCAGATAAAACTTGCTAATATTTATGTCAATATTTATTAAATAAGCGATTGCAATATATTATATATATCGAAATGGCCCTGTGGATAAGGCACCCGATTCGTAAACACGAGGTAGTGAGTTCGAATTCGGGCAAGTACCAATGTGATTTTTCAAATCATATGTACCTTCTAAGTTTATCTTGGACATTTCTGACTGACGGTGAAGGAAAACATCGTGAGGAAACCTGGACTTACAAGTCTAAAATTGCCAATCCGCCTTGAGCAAGCGTGGTGATTTATGCTCATTCCTTCTTTATGTGAGAAGAGGCCTTTGCCCTGCAGTGGGACAGTAAACAGGCTGGTATTATTAATATTATTAAGCGATTGCAACGCATATTAGCGTTACAAGTCTAGTGGCTTTTCGTTAAAGATATAATATACTAGCTGCGCTCCACGGCTTCGCCAGCGCGTAAATATGTTTTGTATCAATCAGGAACCAGACCGATTTTCGGGATAAAAAGTAGCCTATGTCCATCACCGGCACCACAATCTATCCACACACCAATATTCATCGAAATCGGTTCAGATATTTAGGCGCTGAGTGGTAACATACACACACTCACACACACACATACATACGAGTACATACACATACTCACACACACACATACATACATACACATAAATACACACAAACTTTCACATTTATAATATTAGTAGGCTTTGTGTGATTCACGATAGGTACCTATTAAGCAAAAGAATATACAGCACGCTAGCAGACTTCAGACAGCAGAGACTTAGTAATAGGATTCTGTATCCAAAAACAAGAAGGTCTTATAGCGTTTACAAATAAAAAGTATAAAAGCGGTATCTAGATCATTATCAAAGCGTTTACATAAAACAATGCACTCTCATTCGTGAAAATTTAATCTAAAAAACAGTTATACAACCACGTTAATCAAGTCGTCCACTTAATGAAAAAAAAATCTAAAAATAACTCCATTAAAACGTTATGAAAGCACGCTTCAATTAGCGTTCTAGTATTCCGTGGGGCCATTAATATCACATACAAATCTGAACTCAGTTTACATAAGCCCAAGGTGTAAATTTGTATGTTAAACAAACTATAGCAAGGGTTAAGTAATGAGTTATTTTAGTTTCAAATTGACTCCAGCGGAGCGCAATGGTCTTTTCCCCCTTTTGTTTTCAAAAATGAACGAAAATTTTGATTGGATTTTTTGATTAATTAGCTTGTTGATGTTTTATACACGTGGCTGTGGGGTTAAAGAGTGATACGTGACGTCGGAATAAACATGAAACACACAAAAATATCAATATACATACATATATATTTCAAACTGTCTGATTTTGACAATTTCAGGTGGAGTATTATAGGTCTTTCAAACCTTATTAGTTTGACAATATTCAATCAAGAAATAGCTTTACGCCGTTTTACTTTAAACTGAGGACAAAAGTGGCGTCACGCTGTTCTTCGAAGAAGGGTAGGGCAGAGACATAATATAGGTCAAGTTCAGTCCGACACCCACGGACAGAAAGGGTGGAAAAAAAAATTACCTACCACAAAATGTGATATAAAATCAAATCAAATATCGAGTTGGTTAGTGATTAAATATAAAGGTGATACAGACACATACGATTAACACGACACAAAGTACACCCAGACTCGGAACAAATATTTATAAATCGCATAAAGTTTGGTCGCATGCGGGGTTCGAACCCTTCGCACTGCAGTCGTTTATAAAACGTAATCCATTTACATTTATTCTAAAGTTTTGTTTAATTTAACCCTATATATTTCAACGGCGGTCATAAGAGTCTCCTAAACGATATAAGAAACCTTTATCTGAGGGATTGGCAGAATTACTACTTTGTTTTCCCTTCGCCCCTCACAGGTTAACTAATGGGAATAAATAATTAAAGTTTTACGTCTTTCGTAAGTCGTAAAAGTAAAATAAGGAAGAGGGTTATTATTGTACCTGAGACATGCAAGGAGTTGGGAATAACCCATTACCTGCCTACAAATCTTGGGGTAATTTAAGTGATTGCAAATTTGTGGAAATTCTGTTTAAAATTTTGCACAAGAAATTTAGATGTTTCTAGATTTTTAATTGTACAATTTTTGACATTATAATAACTATTGTCACTTATAAATTCAACTAATACCTATTATTTTATAAATATTTACTCTGGATGATTAAGAATGCCTCTGATCTTGAATCCGCCATTATACGTTTACTATATAAAACAATTTAAATTACATAATAAATTCACAAATCATTCGTAGCAATCAACGTAAAGATTCACAAATTCAAATCCTTAAACGATTAAAACAAACATATAACAAGCTGATCGTAACGTCAGCATCCATTCACAATCAAATACAAATCCCTTACTCTAATCTAACAATAAAACATTAATCCAAACTCAAACAATATAAGCACAATATTTTGAAACACCAACAATAAAGGCCCACTTAAAACACATAGGAGCTGTCCAGTATAATTTCATCAAATCTACATAAGGTAAAACAAAAGATGAATGATAACGGAAAATACCTATTTCCTATTAGACGGGGACAAAATTTTGAAATGGACCAATTTGCATGTTAACACCGAGAGCCGACAATACGATAATTGAATCGGGTATTCATTGTAATCCAAAATCCTTTCTGCTTTTAAATTTGTTCTGGGTTATATGGAGCTGTGGTTGACCCGCCAGTGTAAATTTTTCTTATGTAGGTATATAGACTAAGAGGTTCTACAGAAATTTGAATGTACCTAGTTAAACAATGCGGAATTATTTGGTTTGAGCATTGCTGTAAAATGATAACAATATCGTGATCATTCATTACTGATACCGAAATTGTCTATAATATTATGATATACTTTCAACAAATATTTTTACAAGAAAAGTTACCAAATGATTGGTCAATTACAAAGTTTAACTGCCAATAGCATATTATGTACAAATATAGATAATTATACCTATACCTAAGTATGAAGATGGAACATAAGCTTCTCCCATTTTTTAGGATGCCGTACCCAAAGGGTAAAACAGGATCCTATTATTAAGACTCCTCTGTCCGTCATATACCAGGCTGTATCTAATAAACCAGCAGTAATTATAAATAGACAGTTGAAATTTTTATAGATGATGTATTTCTATGCCAATATTAATATTAATATTCTACCACATTGGGGTTGACATTAGCTAACGCCAACATTGTCGTTAGCTTATGTCAATCTCATACATTTATTAACCTATTCTATGAATATAATAGAAATCTATGCCACTTGTCTCGGGCCTCTGCTTAGATAAGCTGGTAGCAATGTGAAGTTTAATTATCTAAGAAGACAATGACTGGCCTGTTGGTCTAGTGGTTAGTGACCCTGACTGCTAAGCCGGAGGTCGTGGGTTCGATTCCCACCCAGGACAAACCTTTGTGTGATGAGAATGATTGTTTGTTCTGTGTCTAGGTATAATTTATCTATAATATGTATGTATTTACAAAAAAAAAAGTATATAATTAGTTTATCAGTTGTTTAGTACCCATAACACAAGCAAATATAATTGCTTAATTTGGGGCTAAATGGCCCTGTGTGCATGTGGTAAAAAAAAAATAAAAAAAAAAATTTACGAAGACTACACGGTTATATACAAATATATATACATAATATATATATGTGACGTCGCGTCGTTAATTCATAATATCATTAAATACCCTTAGGTTGCATCCACTGAGTATGTTCAAATAGTCTCACATTTAAAAACAAACAATAGAACTGCACTAATGCCCATCGTACACAAATAACTGTTGTTTGGAATTTGAATATTTGAACTGAAACATAGGGTATACAGAATTTTGCCATGTTCAGGCAAATGAAGCCGTATCTGCCGATAATTCATTGGATTATAACGGTTTAACAAATCGAATGTAATGTCTAAAATCCGCTATTATTGGGCTAAAATCTGCTATTATGATACTACTAAAATTCGCAAATGTTTTGCATGAATGTAAACTTGTTCATCTAAACAACCGTTTCTAATGTTTTCATTTTAATGGTATCCTAAAAAGTGTGTCTATAATATTTTCTGTTATGTTTTTAAAGAAAGAAAGAAAGGCATTTCTTTGCCTCTCTTTTAAACTTTAACCTAATTTAAATTAAACATAAAGGAAAGAAAAACCCCATCCAATTCACGAAAACTAGCGTCACTCAGAACTTTAACCTCAAATAAGATTTGCTTCTAACAACAGCCTAATTTAAAGTTAAGATTAGCTAAATAAGAACATTAAACTATTAATTTTAAAGGTTTTACTTTCAAAAATGTATCTACCTACCCATAAAAATTCTCTAAAAGAACCTTCAAGCCTAAATAATTCTTGTAACAATGAAGCAGCGAAGTTGGACATAGGTTTTGTAATTAATTGAATTACGAACAGTATCGAAGCTATTCGTTTTGTGTTGGCGACTCCACGGTAATGGATGACACTCCTACGTTGTATTAAGGTGGATAGAGGTTTTGTGGTTGGAAATCCTGTTCAATAAGGTGTTTGTAGTATACCTATTATAGTTTTTTGCAGTTTGTTTTTAGAGCCTCTTTTTCTTCCATATATAACAAGAAGTAAGACTGAAGAGATGTGTGATCTGTGCATATAAAGTCAAGTTAAAAAGCAACTTTCTGCCTCAATATTTTGGCGGCCTTATTAAACGCTTTTTTGAGCTGTTTAATTACATATCGCTTATTACACCTGTTACTTATTACTTTAACAAACTTTCTCAATATCAAAGATCTAAATTTCTGCATTATGTATCCCACTTCTCAAAAACACGTATCGCAACATCATGCAAGCTATAATCAACACAAGAACACTGAAACTCAAAACATACTTCACAAGTTTGGACGTAGCGAGTATGTTCACAAGCTGTGTCTTGATTTATCGGCGGGGCGAAGTACCTCCATGTAGGGGGATACCGAATTCATTATCAGAATTCTTAAGGTCATTAAGATGCTTGTTTGGGTTATGAACGTAAGGATGTTATTGTTATTCAATCTATCCATACTTTCATACTTTATAATAAAAATAATAATATAGTTATATATAGTTAATGGACTGATTCCTAAGAGCCTCCATCAACATCTTGCGAGGCTCGCGTTAGGTGGCTGGATCGTGGGTCTGATACAGAAGGCTGTGCTCCTTGATACGGCTCGCATTGTGAGCCGTATCAAGAGCTCTAGAACCACGAGAAGCTTGGTCCCTGTACCCGATATCGGTGGGTCTCCATATTTTTATATTTTTAAATGTATATTTCTATTATTTTTATAATTTTATATATTAAAAAAAGTAATTTTGTGTGTATATAATTAAATAAAGAGAATAATAATATATTTATTTCGCTCAAGTAATACAAGGTAAAGGTGGATACTGATAACAAAAGATAGACTTAATTAATAAGATAAATATGTAACCAAAGTAAGAATAGGTATCTTATATATGTAATGTACATTGTTTTTATTATACTTACTATTTGGCCTGGTGTAATATATAGTTGTAGAAACTGTATTAGCGAAGGGTAGACATCAGTTGATTTGCCTCTGACTCTCAAACTAGATAGGTACCTGTGTCTTGAGTCGACAGTGGTTCATCTATGACTTAAAAGGTTAATATTTAAACAGTTAAGGACATGTAACAATTGTTATCCTATTAATAATTTTAAAGTTAAAAGTTATTATAAAGTTATATTAGATCATTTAGATGGTGCTATTGTGTACTAATGTTTGTAATATACTTACTAGTATGTATGTGGAATTGTGTGATGTGTGCGTGGGTGCGTTTATGTGTGAGAAAGATCGTATTTGTTTATTCATGATTCTTTGTGGTCGGAAGTGACAGGGGTTAGTGGTTGGGTTACAAGTGAAGGTATACTAATATTATAAATGCGAAAGTAACTCTGTCTGTCTGTCTGTTACGCTTTCACGCCTAAACCACTGAAACGATTTTGATGAAATTTTACATAAAAATAAATTAGACCCCATACATACATAGGCTATCTTTTATCGCAAAAAAAGGGCTTGAAGAGATTGAAATAGGGGATAAAAGTTTTTACGTTAAATAGTAAATGTAAACAATGTTATAACCGACATTCACGCAGGCAGAGCTGCGGGCAACAACTAGTACTGTAATTTACAAGAAGGAATTCTCAGTATAAGACTACAAAATGCTACTTTAACATTTAATGTATATTATTTAATAAATTATTACCACTCTTGATGTCCTTGAGTCTTGATTTCATTAAGGAGTTGGGATGGATCGAATGATCGCCGCCCATTCACGCAAAATACGCGCTCAGTCGTGTAGTTTCAGAAAACAGCCCGTTCATTCCTCTTTCCTCAAATGAGAGATACGCGTGTTGTTATCTGTATTCAGACTACTATTCTCTCATAGAAGAACGACGTAAGAGTAATAGCATCCGTACTATTGCGTTTCGTTCGGTGAGTGAGACTACCAGAGGCCCAATTTCCCTCCTTTCCTTTTTCCTAAACTCCCTTTGAGGGAGTTTAGGAAAAAGGAAGGAAGGGAGTAGGGTAGGTGAAAGGATTGTCCTTTCACCTACCCTACTCCCTTCCTAGTAGGCAGCGGCTTCGCAGAGTTCCTGGCATTGCAGGAGCAATGTTAGGGACTCTGAGTTGTCCGTGAGCGACAGTTACCTCTTACCATCACGTGGGCTGTTTGCTCGTCTGCCACAGTCAGAAATAACAAAAAAGACTCATAAATTGCTACACTAATACTTAAACGATTAAAAGTATACAAAAAATAGCCATTCTGCTTAAAAACTCATTACATTATTGTAGTTTCAGTCAACAACTCCAAAAATTTAAGTAATAGCGACACAAATATTTGCCACTATTTCACGCAAAGCGAATTTTGTTTTGTATTCAGAACCAAATATATTTAAATACATTCAAAATGAATAGGTACGTTATCATAATACTGGGGCAATTTGTGAATATTATGGAGTTTCGTGAAATATACGGTGCAATTATACGAATTAGGTTTTTTTTGTCGAATTGGTATACTTTCTTCTTTCGGGTTTCGAACCTCAAGAGGCAAAGCAGAACCCTTATAGGATTACTTTGTTGTCCATCTATCTTTCAGGCCTTAACCACAGGACCGATTTTGATAAAATGTGTTATAGAGATCGTACTTGGGGAGCAACATAATATACCTTTTATTACGGAAAATAGCATTTAAGGAGGTGAAATAGGAGTTGAAAGTTTGTATGAAAAGTGCGAAACCGACATTCACGCGGGTAAAGTTGCGGGCAACAGTTATTTTTTTACATATTTGTAACTTACACGCACAAACCCGTTTTTATTATCAATGTACATGTATAAGAGTCATCCATCTACTTATCCAGCCATCTACTTACCTATACTATTATATAAAGCGGAAGAGTGTTTGTTTGAACGCACTAATCTCGAAAACTACTAGTCGGATTTGAATAATTATTTTTACGTATGATAGCTTAGTTCTTGAGGAAGGTTATAGGCTATGTAACATAACGCTACTGGCGACGGGAGCAGAGCAGTAAGCAAAGACGCGAGCGCAAAGCTAGTCTTCTTAATATATCGCTGCCTGAAACATTGAAGTCAGGCAAACATTGTGATTAATGACCATGCATTCTATATGAGAACAGACCATTGCAGTTGAACGATAATGGAGTGGTATTTAATTGCTTTGCTTTGAAACCGTGCGAGTAAGGACAAAGGGAGTAACAAAATCGTTACTGGCTTATGACATAGTAAATCATCGTGAGGAAACGTGGATTTGTAATATATAGAAATCTATGCATATAATAAAATTGGAGTGTCTGTTTGCAATATTGAAATAACCGTTTTTTACTACATGTATAATATGAATACACCAAAATAACATTTTTTCGAATTTTTGTCCGTCTGTCTGTCTGTCTGTTTGTTCCGGCTAATCTCTGAAATGGCTAGACCGATTTTGACGAGACTTTTATTGGCAGGTAGCTGATGTAATAAGGAGTAACTTAGGCTACGTTTATTTTAGAAAAAAAGTAATGTTGATCGACTGTTAGGCGGAAAGAAGTTCGCCGGGTCAGCTAGTCTGAAATAAAAAGAGTGGTGGTATTTGTTACTTACTGCCGAAAGAAGACACCACTACTAAAGAAGACACCATTGTCCTAAATAGAGACAATAATTGATTAATATTTACGTATTAAATAAAATTTGTAGTAATTGATAGCACTAAAGAAGTAGATAATTATAATACTTAATTACTTATACATATCGGCCCGTTATTATTCCACTGCAGGGAAAGACCTCTTTTCATACAAAGAAGGCATGAGCATTGATCACCACGCATGCTCAAGGAGGATTGACGATTTCAGACTTCCTCAGAAGTCCAGGATTCCTTATGATATTTTCCTTCACCGTTACTCAGAAAAGTCCAAGATGAAAGTAAAGAAAATACATATGATTTTGAAAAATCACATTGGTACTTGCCCGAATTCGAACCCACTACCTCGTGTTTACGAATAGGGTGCCTGATCCACTAGGCCATTTCGACTTACTTATTTATTCCTAATTTTGATTTAATAGCTTCGCGCTGCGTGATTTCACCCGCATCATTGCTTACTGCTACTACTCCCGTCGCCAGTAGCGTGATGTTACTTAATCAATAATCTTCCTCTGGAACTGGGCTATCATACGCAAAAAAAATTTCAAATCCGACTGGTAGTTCTATAGACTAGCGTGTTCAAACAAACAAACATATCTTCCGCTAATATGGAAGAGGCCTTGTCTAGCAGGGGACTGGCTTAAAGGTCCTGATGATGATGAAATATTGTTGGTTATAAAATTCTTAATGATTAATATCAAAAACCATAATTACGTATAGTATTTTACACACAATTTTTCCCATGCTCTATCATAAACCATTGAAAATATATATTATCTTTAACTAATAGCAATATCTCTACATACATAAAGTAAGACAGTGGTCTGAAAATCCGGACACGTATCTCTACCTGCTTTAATATAAAACTATACGTACACAAAGGTCGGCACGTATAATTCTCTCGGTGAAGACAAACTACCTCTATTTAAAGGGAGGCTAAACTTTCTGGTTATGGTAATAAAAATTATTGGTGTTTTACAGTTTTGAAACGTGAATGTTTTTTGTGATTTTGAACAATATATTATTTATGACAGCAAATATATTTTGCAGTGGACGGAATCGTAGTGACATCGTAGGTAACTATTTTTATTATTTTATGAAGTTATATTTTTAGTTCGTAGTTTTTAGTATTAGCCTGTTCTGCTGGGGGCTAAATCTTTTTTATACAGTTAACGAAAAATAATAATAATAATCATTTAGAATATTGATGTAAATATTTGCCTGTACTACAAGTCATTTTCTCCATTTTATGTCAGCCTTACGATTCACAGCGTAACAGAGCTTTCACCTCAAATTTTCAACAATATATATATTTTGTCATAAATTATAAAATATGTTTAATAAATTAATCTTAGTTAACTTTTTCATAACCTCTATAATTAACAATTTCCGTTAAAAGCACGTCATTTAACATATTTTGACGTTTCATATATAATTACATCAACTTTTCAGTTAAAGTAAGTTGCCGCGATAATTAAAACCTTAAAATGTTTTAAGCGTACAAATATAATATTTTTAGGAAATGTGAGACGCAGAGAGATTTTTAAGAAGACTTCTTTCTCTAATCAGAATATAATAGCCCAGCGTGAAAGTAACTCTAAAGAAGACCGCAATTATAGCGACACTACTAGAGTAATATTTAATTCTGCTTATTAGTAACGGTTTCAAAAGTAACAGTATTAGTTTTTAAATTACGTGTATACTGATAGCTAAATAAAATGCGGCTTGCTACCAGCACAGCGTTTAACATGATATCCACTGAGAATAACTTTAAAAGAAATATGTTTTATGTGCTTCAAATCAAAATCTTTAGAAATTCATAAACGGTCATTACTACTTACCATCAAGTAAGCAGCTGCTTCTTTCACCACTATAAGGAATAAAAATAAAAATATTTACTACCTTTTCGTTGGCAAACTCAATTTCACTGACGATAAAGATAAAGATTTGATATATATTACGCAAAGGTAAACTTTATACCTTCTAATATCCTTGTCTTTCAAGCAATTATTAAAAAGTACACTGCCTTTATAATAGGTTGTAGCAATACGGAAGTTTATGAGCGTCGTTTACTCCTCAACGTAAAGTGAATAATCTCATCAACATGAAAAAATCAAATAAAAAACATTATTATGAAAATCTTAGGATATAACAAATGTTAATTAAATATTTATTTGTCATTATAATAATACAACATGTCAGCTTGCCCTTAAGAGCGAAGAATTTGAGCACTTCTAAACTATGCCTTGATAAGGACCTCTAGGCTGATTAATTTTCCTACACATACTCTACAAATAATTATACCTATAAGGTTTAATATTAGTAAATTCCTTCAAGTTATATATGTTACAGTTAAAATTCTTAACCAGTCAAAAGTACTTTTAACTGAAAAAATATGGGAAAATCTACTTTTGTCTGTACAATTTTGAACAAGACAACAATAGTAGTTTTGCCTGAAAACCGTTGGGTAATAGTGCTATTGACAAAACTATTTTTAACCGCTCTAGATAGCTAATCAAAACAACTTTTAACCGCTTGGGAGCCAATCGAACTTAATTATGATTTGTTGAAATGAAAATAAAATATTAAACGTATTGTAATATTTTTTTTTATTACAATTCAAACAAAGAAAAGTAAGAAATATGTAAAAATAAAGTAAAAAAAATGCAATTATTTTAGCTTGTCTGAATGATTAGGGTTTTTCGTCAATTCATACCACTAGCTTCATCACATGTTGTGAATCAGAAAAGATCTTTTTTAAAGTCATCGTTTTATTATATTTCATACTACTAAGCAAACAACAATTTATCCATTTTTAATTGTTTGTTCTGTGTCTGGGTGTAATTTATCTATAATATGTATGTATTTACAAAAAAAAAGAAGTATTTAAGTATGTATATCCGTATTCTAGAACCCATAATACAAGCATATAATATGCTTACTTTGGGTCTAGATGGCGTTGTGTGTAGTTGTTGAAATATTATTATTATTATTATTATTATTATTATTATTTTATTGATACTTGCAAGTTCTTCAACAAAGGATAAGTATTAATCATTAACTATGATAGAAAGGCAATAAGTAAGAAGAAGAGTCCACTATTTACCCTAAATATAGATTTGAAAAAAAGAAATTAAGGGAGTATTCAACCTGTGTTAATATCCTTTTTTTTTAACCTATTCCATCCCATTGCTGGGAAAAGGTCTCCCCCATAGAGCTCCACAGCTCTCTGTTGGACATTGACATGGTCCAATCGTCCGCAAAGCATCCAAATCGTCGCGTCAACGTTTGCGGGATCTGCCTGGACTACTACGTCAGAATATCCTTCATTTTATTTTTTATTTTATTCATATACCCGGTTTTGAAAGTCTAACAATATATGATTCGTCAACAATGTGCATTAAAAATAATATTAAAATGAACACAAAATCTTCAATCTAAGCATTACCATATGGGCCTTAGAAGGGCACAATAGAAGGCTAGACTCGGCAGGCTTGGGGCGATAAAATTATAATAAGAACATGGTTTAAAGAGTACAGGAACTGAGGATAAAATCTTAGTGGAATTATGTTATACGCTTGGGTAACTCCAGATAGAAAAGAATTGATAAAATACTAAGATTAGAATGTCGCCAATAATTTTGTTGGATATCTGTGGTTTTTATTTGAGGTTGAAAATGTCCTGAATTTAATTTATAGATAACATTTTAATAAAATATATTAGTTTAGATTTAAAAACAATAATTAAAATTAGAAAAAGTTTGTATTGAAAATTGTGAAATTATTAATTTTTTTTAAGATCTAATCTTTTCGTAAAAAGAAAGATGTTAAATGTAAATGTATGTAGATGTAAAATAAGAAATATTTAGAATGAAAAAAAAAAACAAAAAAGGCCTGTTTGTATACTTGCCCTGCTAAAATCGAGGAGTAGTGCACATCTCGGCAAACTAGCGTGACTTTTTCACGTCCCGTTTAAAGGACCTATACCAAAAACTTTTACCAGTTTTACTTACTTTTAACACATGCAGCAACCTGTTAGTGTTTTATAACCTGATTAGATTACGTTGACTTCTTAGTAAAAATAAAATATCTCTTACAAATCACAGCAGTTTACACGATGATTTATGTCAACACAAGAAACCGTTTTTCCACTAAGTTGATATATATCTCAGCATTGAATTGAAATAACACTCGCTACTCCGAGTCCCGGGGGTACTGTACATCACCCTGCCGCTGGTTTCTCATTAGCATTTAAATTAATACATTTTATTTCATCTTAATACCATTGGTGTCCAATCCTTGCTACGTGCTGTTACTTTCGAGAGTATATTTAGACGAAGTAAAAGAACGTTGGTAAAATAAAATATGGGTAGGGGATAATTTATTTTTTACTTAATTTACATTTGAAAATAAAATATATATTCTAATTTTAATTTAAAGTCAAATATATTTATTAATTTAACACTTATGAACGTTAAAACTTACAAATTGTCAGCCAATTAATCTACAGCCAGTTCGCTGACTTAGGGTAGGGTATGAGAAGAACTGGCAAGAAACTCAGGTCACTCTTTTTCATCGCCAAGTTATTTAAATTTTTTTGTTAGTTACAATTTTAAGAAGCAAAATGACACAGGCAATACACTTAACCCCTCAGTACGAAATCGCTCTATAAGACAATTTAATTATCTACATGATATAATAGAAGCGAGACATGTACAGACAAAGTAAAATAACAATTTGCTTTTAAATCCGAATTATTATTCTCAGTACCTATCAAACTTTATTTGACATCATTGCGGAAATTTGTCCTACATATAAAAGTATACCAAAATTACCAATAACAAGAAGTTTATATTCTCCGTTTTAAGGTCACATGCTAATTTAGAAGATACGAAAACTTTTGCAAATAAAATGAATGAAATATTAAGCTCAACAATAAAGAAAAGAGATAGACATAACTTTGTGTAATTTCTTCAATTTGTATGAAAATGATACGGTATAATTTATATATCTATGAATGTTCTAGAAACCATGATTAATCCAAGCTTAGATAACGAGGATTAGGTACTCTTTTGCTAAATATTAATATAGGATGACAGTAACTGAGATATTGTGTGCGACAGTGAAATATTAAGGGCTTAGGAATATAGAAGTCAACTGAAGACGAGTTTCTTATATAGAAATATGTAAGATTGATCTATTTTTGTTTATCCAATATGTTATAAAAAGGCTAGACTTAAGATTAGTGTAAAAACAGAGCGAGTATGATTGATAGCTTTTGTAAAAATAAAATAATTTGATCAAAGTATCACTGTTATCAAATATATCTATACTACATGAAGCGGAAGAGTTTGTTTGTTTGTTTAAACGCGCTAATCTCTGGAACTACCAGTGGGATTTAAAAAAATCTTTTTGTGTATGATAGCCCAGTTCTTGAGGCAGGATATAGGTTATGTAACATTACGCTAATAGCAATGGGAGCAGAGCAGGAAGCAAAGACGCAAGTGAAACCGCGCTGCGGAAAGCTAATAAAAGATATACCAAATTAATAGGTAGTCCTGTATTAATTAGGATTGTTTCATGTTCTGACGCGTGTCATTCCTCCATCTCTTGTGTGGGTAAACGTTTCGTGAGTGTAAAAGGTTACTAAACTAATATCAAAAGACAGCTATTGCCAAACAGTCGTGAGTTTGTTAAACTTTAATCTTTAGGAAAGGCCTAAGTCCAATATTGAACGTCTCCAAGCCAATGGTATTAAATATCTCCCTATAAAAGATCATCTACTATAATAATTATATTTGTCACCTTTAAACTACTGACATTATAAAAAACTAGCACAACGACATATATCTTGACCACAAAGATTTAACTGATCTGCTGATAACCTTTAAGATAAATTTTTGCTTGTCACTGAGTTGTGAAATTTAACTGAAGATCGATAATCAGAACGTAATCTATAATAATCAGAATCTTGAATCATATTAATGATTCTTTAATTTTAAAATACGATAAAAATTAAAGGAACGTATACAATTTAAAAAATATCCCAACAACTACTTAAACACAACGCCATCTAGGCTCTTAAGCATATAATTATTATAGCTTGTGTTATGGATTCTAGAATGCGGATATATATACTTAAATACTTTTTTCTTGGAAGTAAATCTATATTATTTATAGAAACACCCAGCCCAATGCAAATATTCATGTTTATGCACACACATATTTGCATTGAGCGGGAATCGAAACCTCGACCTTTGCGTGGCAGTCCATGCTGTACCACCAAACCACAAAGGCAATCGGACTTGTACTAAGAAAAAAAATTTTTGCCTATCGTAACAGAAAAGTCAAAGTTTTACTCACTACTGAACTATTTGCTACTGTAGTCAACGAATAAACACAATATAAGTTGACCCATACGTACCTAAATACCATTCCACAATACGTCTAATTAAAAATCATCATGCTTTTATAAGTACTAAAGCAGATCTTCTTCTTAGTGTGTCAATTGAAATTAGATTTTATCAGACCTGAACTCAGCTACAGATATTGCGTAATCTGAAGCGGCAAACAATTTCTGCAAGGTGCAGGTGTTTGGGCACGCTGGACACGGCGTAAGGTGTTCCATCGTTTGTGGAACGACACCGCATACACAAGTTAGGTTCGTATAACTAAAAGCAGACTATCAACTGTTTAGTAGGTACTTATTACTTTAGAACCCCAAGCATATAACTTTTAAGAATATTGGCTCAAACGTAATCCGCTTCAAGTAACCGTTTCACTAACTTTAACAATAGTTTAACTTCCAAAGAAAGTGTAGTTTATTTTCATCGTTTCGTGCCGAGCTCGCCTAATAAAAGCATTTCAGTACCTATTGAAACTATATAAAAGCAGATTGTTGAATAATCCAACGGCCATAATGTAATCACCGCGTGATTTCCTTTATTGGCAACAACATGCCATTTCACACTATCGTCCAATTATTTAAAATTTACAATTGCATCCTTTACTACGTACAATCAACGATCGTTATCTCCGCCACCCTTTTAATCTACATCAAATCCATTGAGTCTATTATTAAGTGTATTATTTACGTCTTCTTGTTTAATCAGTAGTGTATTCAAAACAGGCGATGTTTCAGTTTTCTGAACGAGTCTCGCAAATACTCATTGTTTGCATATTCTAAAGACGATGGTATCTAAAAGTTGGTTGCTACCAGTGTTATTAGATCTCCGTTTGTGCTTATATACCTTACTTATAATAAGAACTTCGCAGATCTAATTAACTGGTTTAGAAAACCGTATCTATGTTCAAAAAGTGCATTGTGTTTAAAGGTTCTGAGTTTTCTGTGAGAATTAATTTTATCACGCTTTGAGATATTGAAGTTGCAAATATTGGGTTTTGTATGTTTTAGTATTATAATATAAGTATAGTTTATTAAATTTAATGTTATACATTGTGTGAAACTGCGTATTTACTGAGAATATTTCTACATTATAGTTATATCATTATTAAAAATGCTAAGTCGTTGAAAGTGATTATTAAAATAGAGTCATGATAGCTAACAATGTTACAATACTTGCCTCATATGCTTGTCTGGCTAATGTTTATTTATTGATGATATCCTTGCAGTTGACCACCATCTCGTCAGATATTAAACGATGAGTTATTCCGGTCAGACCCCCAGATCTGATCCCCCCGGGGATCGGTTTATTTTAATTTTATTTTCTATTCCGTTCTGATCCCCCGATCAGAAACAAAAGAGAAATTTATATAAATATTTTATTCCGGTCTGATCCCATCGTCTGCCATAGAGCGTGCTTGTCAAAAATAACTCACTCACTACAGGGACCCATCCATGTTAAACTTATCAGAAAGATAGTCTAGCAATTGCTTTCCTTTCACTGCAGCAGTTGACCTACATTAATTACAAGCAAAACACTCAACTTACCTCAACTTTTAAACTACCATGAAACATAAGTCGTGAACTAGATCGATTTTTTCACAGCATACCCTAGAGCCTATAGGGCTACCAATTGACCCAGTTAACCTACATTGCACGTTTTTACATATAAAGTTTACGTAAGGCACGTGACAACACCATTTAATGTATTTCTTAATTTTATTTCACTTTGGAACAAGGCTTTATACTTGTACATTAAAATAATGTATGTGAGAAGTTAAATAATGAGTTAGTATCCTTCGAGAATAAAATGCTCGCTTCGCATAGGTATCAAAAGTTGCGATTGCTGCTTGGTACATCTTCTGCTTCTTTATGATAATGTATAACCAAATCTGGCTTGAAAAACGCACTTTTGAGCTTTTTTATACAGACATGTGCTTTAAAGCGACCTCCTTAACTATGTATAGATATAATGCTACGTATATTGACCACAAGTCGCAGTTCTGATCCCTTCAGTACGATTACTCACTACAGATTCGCCATAGCTAAGCGTCATACCCGTTGACGTTAATGGCCATCAAGACCGAGGAGCCCTGGTGTTCATGACGCGTGATGCGATATATTGACAGCTGCATTGAAATCCAGTCTCTAAATTGATTGGGTAGCTTGTCAATAAAAGCTATAATTGCGTGCTTGTTAGGTGTTAAAATAGTGTTAAATAAGTTTAGTGAATTCATATAATACGTAGAGTAGGCTATAATGACAGATACTTAAACTCCTATAATGCTTTTTTCTTTTGCAGCAAACGACATTATTATAAGTACCCGACTGTTTAAAATAAATTGTACAAAAGCTATCTGTACCGACTTTACACGAGAATAATAATGTATATTACGACAAAATTACAAACCTTTTAATTCTCGTCATTTTCATAATAAAATGATGCATTTTATAATAAAATCTTTTGTAGAAATTTACCGAACTGCGAAAAAACCATTGCATGGTTAACGCTACATTCTACGTAGACGATTTAAAGCGAATGCGATTATGATATAAGATGAGCGGTGACAAGCGAGTTTAATGCGATGCGGTGCGACGCGGCGGCTATGTCCTACGTGCACGCGAATCGTCTCGCACAGCATTATAAACAAACAAAAACACGACGGCACCGCATCCAGTTCGCGAGAAAATGTCGAGTCAAACGCGTTCGCTTCATTTCGCGCCGCTCTCCGCACCGCGTTTGGTCACGAGGCCACTTCAATAGGTTTCGACTGTTTGGTATTTTCGCGCCGCTTCACGTTCGCGTCTAGATCACTCACGCAGGACGTCGCGTTAGAAAAATAGCGAAGAAACAAAAAGAAAAAAAAAGCGACATAATAATAATAACAATAATAATATTCTACCACATTCACACAGCGCCATCTAGCCCCAAATTAAGCAATTATATTTGCTTGTGTTATGGGTACTAAACAACTGATAAACTACTTATATACATTTTTTTTTTTTTGTAAATACATACATATTATAGATAAATTACACCCGGACACAGAACAAACAATCATGTTCATCACACAAAGGTTTGTCCTGGGTGGGAATCGAACCCACGACCTCCGGCTTAGCAGTCAGGGTCACTAACCATAAGACCAACAGGCCAGTCAAACGCGACATTGCTAATATTATTATTGGTCGAAGCTAACTACTTAATTTTAAAAACCTAATTTCATTCTTTTACTACTATCCTGCCTATGACAGTAGTTTTTACGCAAATCTAGACTATTATATAAAGCGGAAGCGTTAGTTTGTTTGTTTGTACGCACTAATCTTTGAAACTACCAGTCAGATTTGAATAATTCTTTTTCGTATGATATTCCAATTCTTAAAGAAGGTTACAGGCTATGTAACATCACGCTACTGGAGACAGAAGCAGAGCAGTAACCAAAGATGCGGATAAAACCGCGTGCGGGAAGCTAGTATTCATCTAAGCCTACAAAGCGGACCCACTGTACATAGCAAAGGTATAGTCAAGGCTTGTAAAATTATCGCTTCGGGTATGTGCAGCGTTTATGATAATTTTGTAGGGTTAAAGGTTGTATGTAAAGAACTCGTGGCAAGTGAAAGAATATGTTTGAAAATCGTAAAAAAATTAGGTGAAACGTTTTTAGCAATCATTAAGACAATTTTTTTTCTATTTATTTTTGTTTGTGTCCGGGACAGTTACTTTACTTTTAAAGTCGCAGCGTTACACTGAGACTGAGGGCCAAAACAACGATGAAACGACAATGTTGGCGTTAGCTTATGTCAATCCCATACATTTTTTAATCTATTCTATGAATAGAATAGAAATTTATGCCACTTGTATGCTCTCTGAGGTGCATGTATTAATTACTAAGGATGATTTAGGGTTTTACTACTTACCTTTCAATAAAAACGCCTGAGTTTGTTTGTTTGAACGCGCTAGTCTCCGGCTTTATTAGTCGGATTTAAAAAAATCTTTTTGCGAATGATAGCCCAGTTCTCGAGGAAGATTATAGGCTATGTAGCATCATGCTACTGGCGACGGGAGCAGAGCAGTATGCAAAGACGCGGGTGAAACCGCGCTGCGGAAAGCTAGTACTATATAAAACACTTACCTCCAGTTTCTGAAAGGCTGATCAATAAAAAATTAACTAATCACCTGTTAAATCTCATGTGAAGTACCAATTGGGTCGCTAATAGCATGAATATTTAGTTTAATTTGATCTAATTAGTAACTAACTAAATCAAATGAAACAAATTATCTATGCTTTTAGGTACTTCACATGAGATTAAATAATTGATTGGTTAATTTTTCGTTATTTGCCTTTCAGAAACTGGGGGTTAGTAATATTATAACAATAGAGCAGCGCTGTCAGTACTGTATTTTCTTACTTTTGCTATGCGAAGAATTTAGTGACGATCATTTTTCTAAGAAAGATTCTAAAGCGAGAGCGCCAAAGACCCAAATTCCCTTGTACCTTCCTTTTTCTTCTCCTTACAATCGATAAAGTATTGATTGATTTTTCTTAATATTTCTATAATAGGAGTATACGGCTATGAACAATCAAACCAACTGAATCATGACCCATTTTGCTGATATTTCGCTTAAAACTGTCAAACTTGAAAGATCTATCGTGCATAAAGTACTTAGGAGGTTTTTAATACTAACTAACATGTACTCAGTTAAAAGTCAGTGTCTAATAAAATAATAACAGGCTTGTTGTCAATGAAATATGTTTTCAGGCAAATTTAGACCCATTGCCAAAATGAGCGTATGGTTGGTCATTATTCATTTGGTTTGATAGTACATAGCCATTAGCTATTAAACTTGTCTAAATAATAACATTAAAAATAGATGTTCTTAATCTAAAATAGAATCACAAAAACATAACCCGGTTAATACAAGACCACAAAGAGTTGCACTACGAGTACGTAGCATGCCTACATAAGTTGAGCAAGGAACGAGGGGCCGACAATAGAAGCGGCAAGTAGCCGGACGGTATGCAAGGTGAGTTTACAAGTGACAAGATTCTAGCGGTTAATATAGGTATTAACTTAACTAAATATCTATATATTAGATTTTCGCGTCGCAGTTTCACCCACGTCTTTGCTTACTACTCTGCTCCCGTCGCCAGTAGCGTGATGTTACATAGCCTATAACCTGCCTTAAGAACTGGGCTATCATGCACAAGAAGAATTTCTCAAATCCCACTAGTAGTTCCAGAGATTAGCGGTTTAAACAAAACAAGCAAAAACTTTGTACCCCTTTTTACGAAAATTGCGCGGACGGAGAAGTATGAAATTTCGCACACTTATAGTTTATATAGAGAAGGAATGCAGAATGCTAATTTTTTTTTTAAATTATGCAGATATTTTTTATTTATTGTTTTCTAACTTCGAATTTCGTCCCTTAGGCAACCACTAGTTTATCTAAAACTCTAATATCTACTAGCGTTTTCACTTGTTCTAACTGGGACTCAGTTACAAGACAAGCACCGAATCGATATGACTGAAGTGGAAAGCCTGGAACAGCGGCCCACACACTTACAGTCGAAGTCGATATAAACTAAATAAAAAGCTGCTCTCTCACCGCGAACATTCACATGTAATGTAACGTTTACAGATTCGATGTAGAGCATTAGGTACCTTACAAAGTGCCTTTCTAGTGGTGGTTTGTTAGGTAAAGAGACTCGACATAAAGGAAACGTGATACAGCTCTAATAAAAGATTAAAATTATTTTATCATGATAAAATTTACTTTTAATACCCGCGTATAACTTAAACCGCTGTTCCAAGTAGCCTCAGGAGCTCAAGATAACCATTTAGCAGTCGCAACAAACCTGGCTATTACGCCTGCAGACCCGCCATTGTTTTCGACTAAAATAATAACCACCAAGCAAAAATGCCCGCGTGTGTTTCAACTAAAAAGAACAAACATATTATGAATGAGAATGGGTTGTATATTTCAGCTTTTGGTTTCCAATTTGTTTATTAATAAATGTTCACACAATTTTGATTAGTTTTGGTTGATTAGTCAGTTAGTAGTTTAAGATTATAATGTTGAGTTTTATTACCATGTCTAAAGTTATTTTTAATTTTTGCAAAAATATCTTTACAACATAAGAAATTCTCAACACAATGCCGTACCTACACAGTACTACTGAACCATAGAGACAATTAATCAAAATCCTTTTGTATTATTATCGTATAAGAAAGCTGAATTATTAAACTCAATTCTATATTTTTGCAAATCAGTGATTAATATGGATACGCAAGCTGCTTCATAGTGACTGCTTCTGTGGTTCGGTGGTACTGTGTATGGACTGCCACGCAGAGGTCGCGGGTTCGATTCCCGCTCAGTGCAAATATTTGTGTGCATGAACATGTTTATTTGCATTGGTCTGGATGTTTCTATGTATAATAAGTATGTATTTACAAAAAAAAAAAAAATTAAGTATGTATATCCGCATTCTAGAACCCATAACACAAGCATATAATATGCTTACTTTGGATCTAGATGTCGTTGTGTGTAGTTGTTGAAATATTATTATTATTATTATTATTATAGTTTAAACTAATATTATAAAGAAAAAGATTAGATTTTTTGTATGTTTGTTATGGATAAACTCAAAATTTTCGTAACCAATTTAAAAAATTCTTTCTCATATAGAAAACTACAATATCAGCGAGTAACATAGGCTATATTTTTTGTGGTATGCCTACCCACGAAGGCGAAGCCGCTGGCAACAGCTAGTCATTAATATACCGGCAAAGTCCCAAAACCGAACACCTCGATCTAACTTTCAACATCCATAATGATTTATCTCCGAAATTCAATGCACATCTATTATTACGAACAATCGCTAACTATCGTTGCGCATTCCAAGAACTTCAAAATCGTAGGCGTTTTCCTCCAGTTCCCGCCAGTACCTCCCAGTTCTCCCAGTTACTCCTAGTTCCCTACAGGACCAAAGATTTAGCCTAACATTGTACGGTACTTTTGAAAGCGCAGAACAACCCCGTATTTAGTTATTTGAACTTAGTTTGTTCTGTCTTGCTTTGCTAAGTGAAGTTCCTTTGAAATTATGTTTGGCAGTTTGCTTAACTTGCGCTTATTTTCAATGAGTTAATTTAATGTTTACGGTATTTCAATTATAAGAAGATAATAAATAAACACAGCACTATTTGTACACTGGTTGACATAAAAATACGAAAATTAGAAGTGTGTCTAGCCCAGCTTTTTTCGTCATATTAAAGACCTGTTCAAACCTGAGCGGTATTCGCTACCGCCTGCGGTAGAGAAATCCGAGTGGGTATGCATTAATACTACTGTTCACACCTAAGCGGATTCTGTTATTCTTGTAGGTAGAATATTGCGTGAGTTTCGCTCGCGAAGGTATGAACTTTTCGCCAGTTGGAGTGGGCGGTATTCCGCTCTAGCCGCGGAACTTCATACTAAATACCTGAGCGAAATCCGCGCGGTATGAACCTCTACCGGCAGCGAATACCGCTTATGTTTGAATAACCCTTATTCCTTATATAGTTGACGTTAATAATATAATCTATACTATTTTAAAAAGCAGAAGAGTTTTTTTTGTTTGTTTTGTTTGAACGCGCTAATCTCTGCAACTACCAGTCGGATTTGAAAATTCTATTTGCGTATGATAGCCCAGTTCTCGAGGAAGGTTATAGACTATGTAACATCACGCTACGACGAAAGCAGAGCAGTAAACAAAGGCACGGGAACTGTTCATATTTCATACAACAATCCGTGATCATCTTTGAAAAACGCACACCTATAGAACTACAGATATTGTCAAAATTGCCATCAATAAAAAAAATAAATGCTGTTTTTGCAAAATAAATTTATAATTTTATATTTATTAATTGAGTATTACACATTTTTAAATAAAACAAAGATCAATTAACATTTTTATAGGACACCGCTTGGGGCAACAAGACTTTCATAGCCATACCCGTTTGAATATATAATTGAATTTCCAATAAAAAAATAATCTCGAAAAAGAGTAAAAGCGTACAGCCTATTTTATAAAAGGGAGAGAACCGTTAACTTTTGCAAGTGTAGCGATTATTAAGAATGTAAACGCAAATTAAGAGGGCCGGGGCCTGTTGACTCTGATTCCAATTTAATTTTGTACACTTTATCTAAAGAATACCAAATAGATGGTCACAGATGTTTGACTTTTAGAAATGACACGCAGAGTTCACAACCCCTTAGAGACGATTATTGGTTCGCCGTTTTGAGTTAGTTCTGGGTATGTTCATTGACTTTGGTAGGTATGTATTAAAAGTTATATTAAATGATTCTTACATAACGTCAATGTTAACACTAGTAACATAAGGTACCAGTGGCGAAGCGTCCATATAACACGATTCCTGCCGGCTTCCCTTATAAATATATCCTGACTTCCTATACCTATCACTGCTTGCGTGTCTACTCAAAGACTATTAGCCTACCGAAACTCAAAATATTTTAGTCCCACCGGCTTCTCTCCTCGGAAAAGTGACTCTTCGCTACTGTAAAGTACTATACTTTCTTTCGATTTTTATTAAAATATTTTGCACCTCTATACTACTAAAGATAGTAGTACTTTCTTGGTAGTATTGTGTTTTTAATAGCGTCTTTTCGTGCTTGATTTGACCTCCATCATTCGCGGGACTATTACGCTATTGAAATATTACCTATACGGCTACTAAGGGTTGTACCTACACTATAAATTCTTTAATTACTAACTTTATAAGCTGTTTAATTAAATACAATATGAACGTAAATGTTTACACCTTAAGACGCCCAAGAAAGGAGTTTAAAGCTAGCTCCGGTACAAAAGTAAGTTTGTCACATCCAGTACCATTTCTATCAAAAATATTTCAATGTTTAAGGAAATTGTTAAGTAAATTTAATTTGTCAATTCAGTTTGCACTTTAATTCTTATGATTGGTAGCTCCTAATCACCTGAAGCTTGCTTCGATGATTGATTTTACTACAAATGAAGGGCAATTTTTGTATAAATATTTTGTTAAGAAACAATGGTACTTGGATTATTTATATAATTGAAAAAGATGACTGAAGTATTTGGGAAGTATGCTTCAAAATATAATCTTTATTTGGGACTTGAGACCTGAAGTAGTCCAGATTATTTGTAATCGTCATGAGAAAATATATCCATTTCACTGTCACGCCGTTATCTCAGAAGAGATAGTCTGTTTCATCAGTTATATTGCACGAGTCTATTGTCATATTTTGTGTACACAATATTCCAACACTGAATAGAGTAGAAGAATGGTTACTACACATTGTCCTAATAAAAGATGTCCTAATAAAGGTGATCGATAGCTGATGGATGAGAGAGACGACTAAAATTTTCAAATCAACATCTTGTTTCTTTGTAAAAAAACTTAGCGTAAAATATTGTTTATGGCCTGTTTCACCACTAGCTGATAAAGTTCCTGATATATATTTAACAGATAAAACATCTTCTAGTTAAATCTGTCTAATATTTTTAAAGAGTTAATTGTCAGTTAAGGTTATCAGGCAATTGTGGAACTGATTTTTGAGTACTACCTACCTGTCAGTTAAGTTTCGAATAGTTTATCAGTTATCACGCACTTTATCAGCAATTAGGTAAATAAGTAAGTAAACAGCACATTCACGAAGACTAAACATAATACAATAAATGCAGTTTATAATAGTAATTTCTGCTTCCAGCTTCCAAATGTAAAGTTATACTTACGTACATTGAAAAAGCAAGTGAAGTCAAATATTTTGTCAAGTAAAAGCGTAGAACCGTCTATGTTTGCGTTGTAAGATTGCGAATGTGTATCAAATACGCGGGTTCGGTGCTCCGTTGCGGCTTCTTTCATTTTGTAAATATGCTACGTAAATAAAGGGGTATTATTTTAGAGAATGGCTTCTTGAGAAGTTTTATTTAACATTTTAGACAAAAATATTTGGTTTATTTAGATAGCCTTAAAGTCATCTATATTTTTTTAGAAAATAGTGCAATTATCTGATAAATGAAGATTCTATGTTTCTATGTTGTACATAAAATTCTCTAATAAAATAATATTATCTAAACGATGGTTTGACGCAAAGTTAAATAAATTTATTTATAGATTATTTTTATAATTTTTATTTTTTGCTTTAAAATAGACAAGTCCCAAAAATATAGCATATTTTAAAACTATTTTGTACCTAACACATTAATTTACATTCCAAAAAAAATTGTGGCATTCTTAACAACAACCATTACAACTAGATCTAATTTATCATTAATAAATTCCCCTTAACGAATTAATTAATCTTATCAATCAGATCGCATCCCGGCAAATGGGAGACATTTGTTATACAATTAACTATGAACAAAGTAAAAATAATTAACTTTATCGCACACGAATAAATTACAATATCATTAATTCAAACTCAAATTATTCAACTATTCAATTTCTATAAGATAAACTAAAGATTAGGGTGAATTTAATCTAAATTAGTTAAAAATGTATGCGCTACTACCGCTTTAAAGAATAAAGGCGTAACTGAAATATATAACACGGAAAAATACCTTTTATACTACATATTTTAGGGTCACTTTTCTGTGACATCTATTTCGTTGCGTCGTTTTTCTTAGGTGAAAAGATTATAATTCAAATGTTTTGGCGATTAGAAGAGGAATGTTGTAAGCTTATCTTAATTATGCTGACTTTTTCTAAACACTGATTGGTGTCATCTAAATTTAATGATAGTGATGGGAATTAATTTACTGTATTCGTATGCGATGTCACTATTTGTGATTAGAGAGTGCGTAGGATTGTACTCAAGTGTCACAATTATAATTTATAATTGCTATCGTAGGGTTACGTTAGTAATCATCTTATAACTGAAGTTTTTAAGCTGCCCATATGCTTGCTTGCGCATACGTAATATTTGCCAGGATATATAAAGTTATTCTTTATACTTTGAGATAATCATGACAGTCGAAGTTTAGTTAGTAGATAGAACCGTCAAAATAAATAATTATAATTGAGCGTTAAACAACACGAGGCGTTGATTTTTTTACAAAACGCCTGCATTAAAATTACAAATCAGTATCTGTAAACTTATTCATACAATCACAATTAACAAACACAAAATAATAGACACAAAGTGGCACACTTAAATTATATATCATTATCATACAATATAAACATTTATAGGTCACAGAAAGTTTTTAGACATGTGAAAATAGAAGCCGTAACCTTACACAGCAGGCGGATGTATTCCTGTGTTAGTAAGTCATGTAGGGTTAATTTTTCTTTCAAAATAAACCCTAGTACATCATTATGGCACGCGTACTACATTAATATAAACTTTTCACGTGTCGCTGCCCAAAACCCTTCGCGACTAACCGTTTACACTTACACAAAAACAATACACACCCAATAATTAAACTATACGGTTCACGGTTCAGAGGCGAGCACACGAACTACCCCCTTTAAAAAAGAAGAATTTAACAACGTTATAAAAATCACAGAAAAATGTACCTAAAGTTTAATACGATAAAACAGCTTTTTATTTGGTTTTTGTGATAGTTACGCCTTTTTGCTCCAGTGCGGTAGAATAGTTGGGCGATAGTTGCTATGTAGCAGAGTGCAATATTTTAAGGTGTGTGCACACCCTCTGGCTGGAGACGCGAACGTCGGCGCACGCGCAGACCGTGCCGCCGGTGTGATCTAGTGATAAAGGCTTATGCTAGTTGGGGAGATTTGTGTTTGGGTATTTTATACACGGAAATATTAAAGATAAGTAGTAGAACAATTTTACTTTGCTTTAGTGCCTGGTCAGATTTGTTTTCGATATAAGTTAACCAACATCATATTTTAAATAAAATGTTTTTATTACTTTGTTAGCCTGAAACCTTAGATAGTTCAGCCTGTACTATTGTCCATTTTAGTATAACCTTCATCACTTCTTATGAAAAACCGTGGCAAGAGATGGAGACCACGCGACAAAAACCTCCTTTTCCTATACCCAAACAAAAGCACCCAAACTCGGAACAAACCGCGACCCAAGATAAACCTGCACGCATGACCGGCTACTTCGTTATGTTAATACCTCGGTATCAGTGTTCACATCACCCCCGGTTAATAAAAGCCGTCCTAGCATGATTCATTACAATCACCAGTACTATTAATGTTACGGAATATTTGCTTTTTCCTTGCTAGTTATTTTGATTACTTCCGTTGGTAACTACCACATTTTAGAAAGACGTGGATTTGTAATACATACCGTACAGCCTAAATACGTCCGTTATAAGACTTATAAGATAGGTATAATTCTAAGCGAGGTATTTGCTTTTATCATTAGCACGGTTGACAGGTGACATTAGTAGCTGCAAAATGACCAGTTTTATTTTGACCGCTACATCACCTGAATTAAATATGAAGCTGTTTACCAGCAAAGACAATAAAAATATGACTCCTTTAAATCAAGAAGGTATTAAAAACATGACAAAATTTAATTTTTTTAATCAATTTCTGCATTAAATAATCGCTATGTTGCGGAGCATTTTATAATTATACAATTAACGCAGTATACATAGATACAAAATACGCCCAGACTTAGGAAAGTTTTTGATGGATACCCATATACAGCAGTCGTCACACTCTCTTTTGCGTAATAAAAGCAGTCATAATTTGATATAATCCTAAATAAATAACAATTTACGTATATTTATATTTGGTTGCTGGTCTCAACGCTCCAGAAACAACAGAAAAACTAATTCAATGTTGTATTTACGGTTAGGTTCTCTATTATGGTCTAAAACGACTTGATGTTTCTACAATACTTAGAAACGTATGTTAGCTCTATAATAAAAGTAATTTTATATTATGTAAAGTAATTTTTATTATATATTATTATTATTATTGATACAATTCACTTTAAAGATTCGATAAAATAGAAATAGAATTATTTATTTATTTATTTATTTATTAAAAACTTCATATACAAAGTATATTATAATTAATAAGCATCGATAACATTTTAGTCAAAAGATATCTTGTGTCATCATTTTGACTAGTCGTACGCAAGTTTCATACATCGATTGCTGCCACCTCTGTGTCGTACTTTGTATGGGGTCTGCCTACGCGGCATCTTCAAGTTCGTGGTCAACCCTTCAGAAACTTTACTACTCCAATGGCCATTACTTCTGCGAGCTATGCGAGGAGAAGGTAATGACAAAATAGAAGAAGTTCGACACGACTTAGACCTTCAGCGCCTTTATTTATCAAACTAAACAAAGATAACAACAAGCAATAAGTTAATTTTTTTGTGGCTTAAATAACTTACATATCCAATAAGTTAATTAAATATCAAATCACCATTTCATAGCTGTATAATAATAATTATTTTAAACTATTATAGGATGATACTCCACCAGAACGTTTTCTTGTCTACTCAATCTGACTCATCCACGCAGCAATTAGTAGGGAAATACTTACACAATTAGTTTTCATTTACATCAGTCTGTAATTCTCTTTAAACAATGGAGATAGACTTCAGTCAAGAGGAACATCGCACACACCATGTTTGTCGACGACTTCACGTCTCAGTACGATATTCAGTCTTATGTAATCTAAGTAAATATAAGTAAAAAGTGCTATCAAATATCAATAAAAAAGCACCTGCTATTAAAATTAAAATTAAAATTGTTCTGTAAAATTACTTTTACTCAAAAGTGGAAAATGTCACTCTTACCCGAAACCTTTTATTAGAAAGTAATAATTATTTCATTATCCACAATATTTATGTCTCTTTTGTGGCTTAAATAACTAAAAAAATTAATAATTTTCAGTAGTCTTTGAACTGTATTAATCGTACTTTTAACCATGATGTGATTTTCTCCATATACCTATGTAAATTTCTCTCTAGCGTAGTAGAACTATATCGCATGCACATAGGTTATATATGTTATGCACACGCCACTGACAGGCCGTATCTATGTGAGACCGCAGGCCACACCTGTACGCCTGTCACCTCCAGCTAGCCAATTGTACCTCTCAGTATAATAAAAAATAAAACCAAATAAATGACTTGATATTTTTTTTACTAGAATTTTGATTGATTTTTATAGGCAACAATAGAAGACACTTTAATTAAATTGAAATAAATACAAGCAGGTACAACAGTTAAATAGAAAAAACAAAAAGGAATTCATTAAATTAGGTAAGTACTTAATATATTATTAATTCGATGACCAAATTAAAGTGACGGGCAGTCGATGAATGAGAGTCGCCAGGATCGATTTTTTTTTTTATATTAGCCTACCAAAGTGACTCCACTCTGCCTGATGGTAAGCAGTCAGTGGAATCCAGAAGTGGCGGACACCATTCCAATAGCCAAACTACTGGTGTGGTGGCCTCCACTATGGCGGCTTAGTGAGATGCTTTTTCACGCCCCGCTTAAAAGACTTAGGATCAAATAAGCAAATTTAAATTTTTTCTATGAGCACAAGCTGAACAGAGCTGAATAAGTGTGAGTAGTCCCTAACTTGGAGATACTTGAAGAAGTTTTATATCTAGCACCTAACGGCCGCCTTTAGATTAACAAAGTAAAACGTATTTAAATGTTCTTCCTCGATTATTAATAGCTTATACTAAGATCTAAGTGCTTGTTAGTCTATAAGCTCACCAAATCTGTAGGTACATGATATACAAACTGGCAAAGAAGCTGTAGAATTAATACAAGTAAATAGAGAGTTGTGAACAGTTTGAAACTGCTTCTCAATTGCATTGCAATTTTGAAGACGCCGTAACTTAAACTTCGGTTAGTTAAACATGTTAACGTGAACGTAGTAGGTATTCGTTACTTTGTGTTTACACTGTTAATTTAAATGGAACATCTACCTGTATTTATTGCCTGTCTTATGTTGCTGTAAAACTATGATAGCTTTCATATTGGCGATAAAATTTGATCGTAATATAGGAATGCATTTTGTAAGAATCTTTTATGAAAGTGTTTCGTTTAATAATAATAAATTATGCAGTCTGGAACTCCGTGAGTGTCTGTTTTATTCGATTTTCTGGGGCATGTAGCTAAAGAAATATAGTAAATACAAAAATAAATTAGCCAATAGTATGATTCTTTTTTAGTTTTACCTTATGAAAAATTTCTAATCTTTTCTAATTCTTGAAGATGAGGCCAATTACCTACAGAGGTCTTCTTTTAGTCGAAATTATGCTAAGAAGATATAATAAAAATAATAGTATCACAACAATTACACACAACGCCATCTAGACCCAAAGTAAACATACATTAATAGCTTGTGTTATGGGTTCTAAACTGCGGATATATAGATACACCCAGATCAATGCAAATAGACATGTTCATGCACACAAATATTTGCACTGAGCGGAAATCGAATATTAAATATTATTTAAACTCAGAATTCTTATAGCTAGCTTTTAAATTATAGAAATCTTCAGTTCGCACCATGACCCAAATTTCAAAGCCGTCCAGAAATTCGAAGGTTATAGAAAGCTGCAGATTCCAATTTGCTATCTCGACCAAAGTCCGTGTTTTGTTTCGTAGCCTATCATAAATTACCTATAACACGCTATTTCACGTGAACAAAATCGCGGCAGTAGCTCGAATATAAGGAAAAAGGATACACTACCATGACCATGGAACACTCGGTACGAAACGGACCTGCATTATTCATTTTTATTGCGAACGAAGTGTGATATATGAGCTAGTGTGAGTGTTGTATTTTATAGAAGTCATATACTTGGAAAAGTGGGCATAATGGTACTTTAAGTGCAAGTCTGTGGAAGTGTTTAATTTCAGTAGCTGTACCATGGGTAAATTAGCATTTTTCTTACGTGAGACAATCCTATCAATGTTATAAATGTGAAGGTTTGTGTGTATGTTACCACTCAGCGCCCAAACGTCTAAACAGATTTTGATGAAAATTGGTATGTAGATATATTCGATGCTGGAGACGGACCGGACATAGACTACATTTTATCCCGAAAATCGCTCTGGTTCCCGAGAGATACCAAATACCTTAACATACCTTTGTACTTAGGAGAAATGTTAATAAGAAGAAGACCCAAACCAAATTAATGAAGTAATCAAATAAAAATTGTACTCATAACTGTGTTCTTTACGAATTGCAAAAGGAATACCAACACTATTCAGTCGATGCCGGCTAGGAGGAAGGAGGAAAAGGAATCGATCCAAAGGATGATTGGGCCTCAAACGCCCTCTCTCACTGAAAGATAGTTAGTTTTTAAAAGAGTAAACCAACAAGACAAATGATTTACTTAGTTTTCTAGTGTTTGACCGCCATCATTCAATTAATAAAATAAATACAACAGCTAGATCGTATAAACTTCACAAGTGGACACTAGGGTCGTCACTCCCAACACTACGCGACTACAGCTGATAGCAATATCAAATAACAGCACGTAAACTGCAGAAAATACTATAACATATTTTAATAACTGTTACCGTCTAATAACTTCTAATAGCATAATATCTAGGTTATATAAAGTAACAAATTCCCTGGGAGCTACTTACAACCTAGCGGTATATTATGCATATGCAAGTATGCATGCATGCAACATTGTTTGCACATGCACACGCTCATCCCAACTTAAAGACCACTAACGTCACCGCACCGTATGTAATTACAAATTTTAGTTTATAGCATCACCTAAAAACCTTATTACGCTAAATCTAGTAGGGTTGGCAGTTATTTGAAAAAGTGGTAATATAATAATATCTATAGTTTTAAGGGCTACGTAATAAGTAACCATTATTGTATAGTGTCTAGAATTTTGAGAATATGTAAGTTTTGAATATTTTTAGCAATTAATATTGCAGCACAAAACGTTAGTCAGATGAACAATTCCTTTTTTCTTGTAACAAACATAAGAAAAAAGGAAGTGTTGTTTCTGAATAATTAAAAAATACAATTGTCTTTATAGAAAGTTTTGCAATGAACTTGTCTTAACAACTGTTTCATATAACACCTACTTCTACTTCTTCTGTGATCTGTGAGGACTAATACGCTGCCACTAATAGAGCGTTATCTGTAGCTTTGTACAGGTCCATGTGGCAGGGCACGTAGGGTAGAATAATGGCGAGAATTACCTACTTACTAACTGACTCCAAAAAGGAGGAGGTTCTCACTTCAGAACGTATTATTTTTTTGTATATGTGTGTTACGCGATGTTTCCACCAATTATGAATGAATGGATTTTAATGATTCCCTTTTTGCAAGATAGGTCATGTTTTAGACGTGGTCCCATATAAATTTGATGCCAATTATTAGTTCAGCGCTTTCTGAAAAATTTAACAAAAACAAAATATACGTAGATAATATTTTGGTTTGTTCAATCTATATAGGAATTCTAATTATAGTTTTTGTCTAAGTTTGTACTGTACATAAAAGTATAGTATTTAAGTCCGTTTTTGTTTTTTCTTAAAATTAATTATTTTATCGAATTCAATAAAACTCTTTGCTTCTGATAGTAAGCAGTATAATTTTTCCAGCTTTATTACCTACATACTAGCTTCCCGCAGCGCGTCTTCTGCTACATCTTTGGTTACTGCTCTGCTTCAGTCGCCAGAAGCGTAATGTTACATAGCCTATAACCTTACTCAAGAAATGGGCTATCTAAAGCAAAAAGAATGATTTAAATAAGACCAGTAGTTTAAGAGATTAGCGCATTCATACAGTATTATTTGACCAACGAATCAGTTTTATTTTTTTTGTAACAACCCTAACGTCCTGGTGCAAACATCTGGTAACGAGGGAAGTTTTAAAAGTATAAGTTATGAATAAATTATACTACGTCTAGGCAACTCATAAACGTCTGATGAGAGTGGCGTATACGGCATTGTGTTACATGCATTGTGCATTAGTCGTATATTGAATGGAATAACTATTTAACTGAGACTATCTTCACTGGAAACTGAACCCATTCCTTCAAGGTTGTATTTGTATCCCACATGAAAGAATACTTACAAAAATTATTCCTCAAAAGATTGAAAAATTGTAGTTTTCATGTATTTTATACATTTACAAAATACCCTGCAGCACAGGGATTGTTCCCTCCAAATGATTTATAAAGCTATGAATAACTTTAAAAAAATCAATTCCGTAAACAATTTTAATGACACTTAAGGTTTTGAATAAATAATATATTTTCAAAATATCTTGTGAACTTTAATGCCCACTACTTTTCAGAATTTAGTAAAGTCCGTTAAACTTAAGTAATTTCATCTTAGTACTTTACGAGTTCTTCCAGTTTTTTAATTTTTTTAGAACACGAGAAGAAAGTGTCGTAGTTTTAGTTACGTTTTTGTCTAAAAGTTATTTAATCATAAACATTTGCAACCTGAGAAACAAGAGAATGAATTTAATTTGTATATTGTTGTGTTCTTTTGAGGTAATAATAAAATTCTTAAACATTTATGTACTCTGTAATTTCAGTTGAACATATAAATGATGAAATTACTGTCTCGGTGGCTTTGTGCTACAGTTTACCACGCAGAAGTGTCGAGATCAATCTCCTTTTGGTTTCCTGAAGAGTAATTCTCAATATTATCCCAGAGTTGCAGTCTAACTGGCAAAATGTGTCCTCTCTCTATCCTTTTGTGAAGTAAGGCGTGATAGCTACATTGTTTTATATTATTTTTTAATACAATTTATCTAAAATCTAACTCATAAAATAGAAATCATTTTTACTTTACCGTAGATCTATTACGAGCCATTATTAAAGGGATACAGGGCCAAATCGCAGCACAATTCAAACCGCCTCCACCTGATTTTTTATGCAATAATTTCTCATTTCCCCCCAGTATCTACATCTTCTAAATCCTTATTTATTGCAAATTAGGAAAGCCACAGCGGTAAAGCTTACACATTTTTTTAACAACGCTTAAATTAAAATTCCCAGCCAACTTTGCTAAGCTTATCGCTTTAAGATTTTCTCTGCCGAAGCTAAAAGTTGGTTCTCACCCAATTTATCAAGCGAAGCACCTGCAATGGACTCACAGTTCAAACTGCCGAACGTTTCCGATCGCGGCCGAGTATTGCCGATCGGTTAAACTTCGATAGGTATATAGAACGTAGTTCGTTTGGATTTCGGTTTTCTCTAGCGTTGTTTTAACGTGTTCGATTAAGATTAAACTTTTAGATTATCTTTCGAATTAGATAGGTTTAATGATTTTGGTTTTGGATTTTGTAAAGTAAAATACTAGTTTTATTTCTTTCTTTTTTATTATTATTAGAGAAATACCATACACTTGACCAGACTAGGCATCAATGGCTATCGATGGCTATCATCTGTCATAGTCAATGTCTAACAGCGGACATCTTTTGGTGAAAATCATAATGATGGTGAAAATCTAAAGATTAATGAAAGTAATGCTGAATTTAATGATATGTTAAAACAAGTAAATTACTCTTACGTCACATTGTTAGTCTTTAATGGTCACACATCTGTATGACATGCAAAACCTAATCGAAGTTTGCTGTTCCAAGGAAGCCACAGACACCATTTCTCATACTAAATGAAAATAGATGAAATAACACCCAATATCAATTTTGAAAAGCTATACGTCACTTATTCCGCAATATTCACGTCTTTGTATTTTCGACACAGATCCCAAGCCAAAGGCTTTTGCAAAACATAAGATATGTCTACAATTCGATGCAATCAACCAGTTAACATGACCCTTTGGTCTTTAGTAGATCTTTGGCAAATGGAACATGGCCAGAGGTATTCTTAAGATGGTGTACAGTATGATATAATAACAATATATCAAAGGGACACATGCCGAAAGTGAAGAATGGTAGTCTGTCAGGTAGCTCCTAGAGGATTAAGATATGTTTGATTTGATGTTTATTTTGTTTTAAAAAATTGTACGTGAATTTTGTACGTCTACTTACTGCAGACTGTAATCACAGTCCTGATATCGTAATGATTGCATTTTCATATACGACATTGAAGGTTTAAACGGACAAGCATCAATGTGACTCTCCAAGTTTATCTTGGAGTTTACTACACAGAAAACATCGCGAGAATAATAAATTAACGTAAAAGCCGGTTATACTAGTGGTACCAAAGATGAGCTACCAACCAATAAATAAGTAACTCATAATACCAGCCTATTTTAGACTAGGTTTCCTCCAATATTTTCAGTGCATTATTGTGAATAAAAAAAAAATCACATTATTGATTTATAGACCCATCATAAAGGATTTTAACTTTAAACTCTTCCATTCCCTCTCGTTGTAAAACATTAACAGTTCTTATTACGGCGTGATACATCAAAAGACTAATAAATCATACTCCAGTTCAGCTCGAGCCGGGGCACTTGTTTACAATGCTTATATTGTTCTAAAGACTTTGAAAAATTGTGCCAAAATACACGATAGATTTATACATTTTCATTTCAACGGTTGGAAAGCCTCGTACATGGAGGTATAGTAGTAATTACGTGTTTCAATGTGAGACAGATCTTGATGTAACCAAACTATCAACGTCTGTACCACAGTTATTTTTTTTTTAGAAAGGGTTAACCAAATAAATAAAAACAATCAGTTACAATTTTATTACCTATTAACTATCCAAACCATAATTATATACCACCTTTGTGTTAACCATTTTGTTTCGTTGTTTATTGCGTTGTTATTTCTTTAGTTCATTCTTCGGCTGGGGGTTCTGCTGGTGCTGCTTCTTCTTCGCCTTCTTCTGCAGCTGGTTCTTCTTCTCGTGCCTCTTCACCTGCCGGTGGTTCTCCACCCTCTCCTTCACTTTCTTTCTCTATAGCACCTCCTTCGTTTGCAGCAGTCACAACACCATCGCCAGTTCCAACTTCTTCATCAGTTACCGTTGAATTTTCGTCTGCATTAGTACTATTTCCATCACTTTCCCCTGATCCATAGTCTGTACTTTCAGTTGCAACCGTTGTGTCCTCATATTCATCAAATGGACCACTCAACACATGGTAATCGGCTGCTTGTGCTCTCACAGCGAATATACAAGTGGAAACACATTCGTATTCATCTTTGAACATGTTGAGGCTTGGAAGGCAGCCACGCCAGATGCCCACTTCGCACCTAGACCCTGTTTTCCAATAGTACATGACAGGTTGAGGTGGTCGGCCACAATCTTCCCATCTGAAGTTAGCGAAACACGCCTCTGGTGGTACTGTAACGTTTAACAATTTTGGAGAATTATAATTTGGGGCACCATTAACAAAACTAAGTGATGTACACTCATCACTTAGTTTTGTTGATGGTTCAATACATTATTCTAAATAAACAATGATGTGCATTCGTTTTTAGACTCAATAGGAAAGCACGATTTAAAATGAAAACTATTTTTTGCATCTAACGACGTTTAATTTTTTTATAATTAGCCAATGTTTCTAGATATGTTATCATCTTTCTTTCCACTAGTGAGCCCTAAAAAAGGTTTAGATAAGTTTATTAATTAAGGACTGAGTAATAGCACTGACACGTCAGTTAATTTCAAGGAACTAATAAAAATATTATGATATTTATTTTCTTCGGCTTTAACTAAATCTAGTGACACGCTTTTTCTTTTTTCTGTATTCTTATTAAATTTCTGCTATTCAATTTTACTCCACTCCCTTCACGGTAGGCAGCAGCTTCGCTGAGTTTATAGCATTGCTGGAATGATGCCGGAGACTCTGAGTCGTTCATGAGCGACAATTACCACTTACTATCACGTGGGCTGTTTGCTCGTCTGCCACTGTCGGTAATAAAAAAAAATGATATTATTTAAATATAACCAATCTCTATCTATTTCGCCGACGAAACAGAGGGCCTAGACAAGCGGCATAGATTTCTATTCTATACATAGAATAGATTATAAAATTTATAGGATTGACATAAGCGTTGGCGTTAGCTTATGTCAATCCCATATATTTTTTAATCTATTCTATGAATAGAAAAGAAATCTATGCCGCTCAGCCTTCAGGTGTGTTGAATCTTAAAAAAATATACTGTTTCGGAAAATTGTCTGCCTACTCCAATGGGAGACATGCGTGATTGTATGTATGTTTGTATCTATTTACCTGCTGTAAATATTGCAGTTATCGAGAGGCTGCTGACAGCGGCCACCAAAGCTTCCATGTCGACGGTTTGTCTCAAAATAATGCATGTTTAGGTAACTCATTTAGATAAGGTGTTATTACCGCACGCGCGATTGAATATACGATAAATTTACTTTATTTGTTTGTGATGTAAGTTTTATATAATGCGTATGTATAATTTTATGTTATAGTGTAATGATGACACCTTATAACTACCACAGAAGAGTTTTAAAATTCTGCAAGTGATATTAAAGGTCGGTGCTCATATTTTTGGTAACCAATAATGGCAATTATAGTAATACTACTTAAAATTTGTGTAATACTTTTAATAGTAAATATCAGCTGAACGATTGTGCCTAGTACGAAGTAGTGTTTTTCTGATATTCTATTTTTTTATTTACAAATTGAACCCTTGATGGTGATCTTTATATTTAATGTTAGAATCAATAAACAGAATAGCAGGAATATATCAAAAGGAGCCTCATTCCAATCCAATCATTTCAATGTGATTTAATTTTTCAAATTGCTAAAGCGAGCGTCTGCGTCGATGACTCAAAAGAAATTCAAACCTGAACTAGTGCTGAACATTGAGTTGGATTCTACCATAATAAAGTGATTAACTATAATATTCTTACGTCGGTATTAAAAAGACTTACCACAGACGAGAGCTGTTTGACAGCCGTATAATTGCTTAAAGAGTTTTACAGAGAATTCACAAGCTATTAAATTTTAGCAAATGTAGCTGTAGTGTATGTATGTGTGTATTCTCAACGGTGACAGCATGAAATATTTGTACTCGTGTAGAATAATTAACAGCGCTCCTAGTTTTCACTCGGAGAACTAAATTTGACGTAACTAACCTCTCAATGGCTGTAAAAAAAATGTGGACCAGGTTTAGGTTTGTTTCATTTTTGCTAAAAGATATGACAGATTGTTTCATTTTTGGTAATAGTATAAGATCCCACCATATAATGACCTTCACCGGGCTGGTTAATCTGAATACAAGACAGTCAGGATTCCGGCAGGGCCACAGTATACAGCTCTGAGTGACGTTGTGGGCAATTTTCTTGAGGCTAGGGACCAGGGTGAGGGTACTGTGCTATGCTTACTTGATTTTGCCCGCGCCTTCGACTGCATCAGCATACCATTGCTCCTCTTTAAGCTTGCATATTACGGATGTAGCTCACAAACCGTAATGTGGTTCAAGAGCTACCTGAGCGACAGAGAGCAGTATGTGCAGCTGTCTGATGAGAGGACTGGTGATAAAAGTCAATCTTCTGTGAGAGAGGTGCCCAGAGGAGTTCCTCAGGGATCAATTCTAGGACCACTTCTTTTCATACTCTACAGTTCTGATATCACCAAGTCCATCTCTTATTGCAAACTTCATTTATATGCTGACGACTTACAGCTGTACATTTTTTTTTCCCTGAGGATTCTCATGCCGCAGTGGAACATATGAATGGGGACCTTGACAGGGTTGCAGATTGGTCCAGGAGGAATTGTTTGGTCCTCAACCCTACTGAAACAAAATATATTATACTGGGCTCCAGGATCTTATTTTTAAAATCAAGTCAAAAAATCTTGCAATTAGTATTGAGGGCACAGCAATAGAGCAGGTTGAGAAAGTCAGAAATCTTGGGCTGATCTTCGATGGTCAACTACATTTTGAAGCACATGTGCGACAGGTGGTACAAAACTGCTTTTACTGGCTTAAACTTCTTTATAGAATACGACCGTATATAAATGTGAACTTGGGAGTCATGCTGTGTGAGTCACTGGTCATGTCTAAGTTAAATTATGCTGACACAGTCTATGGGCCCTGTCTGCTTGCACGTACTTCCAGGCTTATACAACGTGTCCAGAATACCTGTGCTCGCTACTGTTACAACATTCCTCCACGTACACATGTAACGCCATACCTACTTGAACCAGGGGAACATGCTTAGGATGGAGGCGCGCAGAAAGTTACACCTTGCCACACTGTTGTTTGGTGTTATCAAAAGTGAAACATCTGTGTACCTGTATGAGAAACTATCCTGGTCCAGGGACCACAATAAATACAACACAATGGCCTCATCATACTTGCTCGTAACATCCATCACAGGACTGCGGCGTTCCGTTCTTGTTTTAAATTCGCGGCTACCAAAATCTGGAATGACCTCCCTCCTCTTTCCGTAACCTAAAAACTACAAATATGTTTAGAAACACATATCGAAAACATCTTATAAGTATTCAAAAACAAGGTCTTAAACTTGGACATTTTTATTATAATAGTATGCACATATTATCTATTTATATAATTTATTTATAGTTTTATTCGATAAATTTAATTATTGTTTTTATTTTTGTTGAAATTAGCCACGTCAACTTAAATTATCATCTGTCACTGTGTGTCACTGTGTTTGCCATGCATTTCTTACCGTGGGTGCCATTGTAAAAATTCCCTAGAATTAAGGATTTTAAATGCACTATTACAAAAATCAATTATTATTGTTAATATAAATTTTATTTTTTATTAATTTTGATTATTATGTTTCTATTTTTATATTATTATTTTTGATGATTTGTGTGTATATTTTTATATTATTATTATTTTTTCTATTTTAATTTCTTTATTTTACTAGTGATTGTACTGTTCTCTCCATTTCCGTGATGCCAGTCTAGAGCCTTTCAGAAAACCAGCGCTATGGTACTACTACCATAGCTCAGTGCTATAGACAAACTCCATACCAATCGAAAGTATGAAGCTCATAGAATATGCAAACGTTAGGTTGACTACTTTTATCCCATCACAACTCTTGGGTAGGCAGGTATAAACAGGTAAATTGATACTAGTAACTTGCACCGGTCTAATTAATGAATGAAAGTTAAATTAAAATAAAGATTATTTCATTACGAACACGGTGGTATAGGGTAGTCTGCGAAAAATCAGTCCTGAATTCCGGTTGTCGAATTTAAAAAAGTAAAATATTGCTGTGAGTGAATAAGTGCGACAGAGAGGTCCCAGCGAGCCATCCCATGCGATAGAAGAGTACACAGCATCGCAGCTGTGTGTAGTTCGTCCATTGAAAGAAAGAGAGTGCGCATGCTTTTTGCCCTTGAAAATGAAAAGGTTTTTTAATTGTTAATTAATCATATTCTGGACTGAAATTTTTTAGAAAACCCATTTTTCAATATATTTATTGACATTTAATTGAATATAAAATACTTTTCATTCATTAACCAGCCCTAGACTATAATATAATATTTAATCTTCAATATATTATATTATTTAAGTTTTATACCTACTTAATACTTCACAATACAGAAAATAAAATTTTTGATTCTATCAATGTCAACAAGACTCAAATGAAAGAAATTACCACAAGCACTCGACAAAAGAATAAAGCAATTCAAAATCTAGGAAACAGAGCCGCCACCATCAAACCAATTGCAAAATAATTTCCGTTTCTATTGAACGCCATGGTAATTTAGTTAGTTGACGAATCGGAATCCGGCGAGCAATGTAAAGCAAATAATCGAGACGGATTAAGCTTCTATTAACAGATGTGATTTTGCCTACTATTTTGCTCCTGAATAACTTATGAGTATTCTTCTATAGCTATTTTTATATTAGTTCTGTCCATTGCCACTTTAGTACAGCAACACTGCGAGCTACATAAGTCAGTTACTTTGTTTTGCCTGCCAAATTTCGTCGTTCCATAAACGATCGCGCAGGAAGACTCCTAACGTAACCCGCTTCATCGCCCTCTGATAGCTCGTTGCGCCCACTGATCGGTAAACGATTAGCGAGTTAAGCAACATAGAGACCGAATAGTGGTATTTGATCTGAGCGTCTCCGTGCTTCAGAGAGCACGTTAAAAGTCGGTCCCGATTGTTACCAAGTTACTAACAGGCAGATGAAGTCGGATGTCTCTATTGGCGACCTAAATACATCCTGACAATAGATTGACCACCAACCACTCGATATTTGATTTTAAGCGACTATGTCTCTACTGCGTATGTCATCACTTGGGCGGCTTTGGACAGTAGACCTCTTTCAGCTGATATGTTGATGCTTACTTCTAGAATTTCGATGGCAATCAGGCTTTATTGGTCCAGGAATTTTTTTTTGATATTAGCCTACCAAAGTGACTCCACCCCGCCTGATGGTAAGCAGTCAGTGGAATCCAGAAATGGTGGCCACCTTACCAAAAGCCATCGTCTTAAACTGCTGTTATGGTGGTCCACTATGGCGGCTGGGAATGGGGTAAGAGGAAGGGAATGAAGGAGGTGAGGAAAGAAGAAAGGGAGGAAATTGGGCCTCCGGCACTCTCACTTACCGAACGAAACGCAGTAGTACGGATACTACTACTCTTACGTCGATCTTCTATGTGAGGGTAGTACTTCCCCGGACGATCCGGCCCATTTATGCTAAAACCAGGATGGTTCTACTAACGTAACCATCGTTTGTGGAACGCCACCGCATCTATAACTCAAAAAGAGTATGATTTTATAGTTTACCATGTTAGTTTATAGTCTCCAGTATATAATAACTATACTATTTGTCCCCGTGGCTGTAAAAGGCGACTTAAGAAATACTTGCTAACTAATCACATCCTCGGTACTTTTCATTCAATATGGTCGGCATGCATTATTTTTGCAATGCTTAGAAAACGTTTTCTATTCATGACCATATTATGCATGCTTGTTTGCCACCAAAGTCGTACATATTAATACTTTTACGGACAATACGTTTAATTACGTGATTTGATGAATTCACATTGCGACACAACGCCTATTTACGTTCAATTTTATTTTCATTTCAAGAGAAGAGTGAAAGAAAAGCGGACCTTGCTCAGGACAATAGAAAGTAGAAGAGGAAAGATGATTGGCCACATTATACGACATGACAGCTTTATAAGAAACATCATAGAAGGGAAAATAGAAGGAAAGCGAGGTAGGGGAAGACCACGGATAAACTATATGAGTCAAATAAAGAAAAGTGCTGGTGCCATGTCGTATAAGGAGGTTAAAGAGATGGCTCTGGACAGGGAGAAGTGGCAGGAATTGCATCAGTTCCACCGACAAGAGTCTAACTTTTAAATTATGGATGGGATGACACCAAGTAGATAGGCGCATCTATTCCGATGCAAGTTTATTGAAAAAAAATCCTACTGCCACAACACGAACACTTTCAAGCTTGTACTGTCACATCACAGCATTATAAGTACACAACTTAGAGGACGTTATACCTACATACAATTTATACCTTAGAACACAGGCAGTGACACCACGTCAGTATCTGTTTCTATTTGTTTGTGTCTCGGGCGAGCCAGTCGCGTAGTGTCACAATGAGGAAGAGATTGCGCCCGCGCTCCCGGTGCATTTACGCCACGTCGTCGGTTGATTTTACAAGTTTTTAGTAGTAAAATAAATTTGATAAAGTAATATTTATATACAAATAAGTTGAATTGTGTTTTTAATTTTCAAATATTATTTTGGTACGTGTTTTGTTGGCTATTTGCGAATAAAATGCTTACGAAAAAGCTACGATTTTGTTTACGACGCGACAGTACGGCTATGTCGTGGCACGTACAGAGACGTACTGTTACACCCACGTATATCGAATATTCCGCAATGTGAAATTTTAGTGCTAAATTAGGAAATTCAACCAGCACCCAGTGTCCGTGAAAGTGTTAAAACTATTTATCACTTACTCGTATAAAAAGGTATACCCTTGCAGTACAGCGATTCTCTGAAAAATATTTTGAATTTCGAATAGTCTAAAAATTTTTTCTCAATATTCACCCCAAGCAATATATACGGCGGTACTTGTAAACCCTTCAGTACACTCCGCAATAAGTATGTATTGAGTACTGGTCCGTATACAAGAGTAATGGATGCATCTAGAACATTTGATTCTTTGTGTGTAAGTACTATGAGTGTACCTACGAAGCAAACTGAGTATGCTTTTTAATTAGCCTTATAATTGTAGGTATTTATATGACTAGAAATCAGAAGTCAAAGAGGTTCGAATTTTAAGCATGCTTCAAATTACGTTTGGAAATTATTGTGTTCAAGAGGTTGAAACTGTACTTTCAACCCGTTTGATTTTTAAAAAATTTTGTTACCATTAATTCGAAAAGTGTATATGTATAGATATTGCCAGAATAAAAAATATTGCACATGTCAAGTTTGTCAGGAAGAGAGAGAAAGAAGTTCTTTAACGCGAAACAAAATTCAAGTATGAATACTATTACTTTGCGTTTATATTTTATTATAAGGTAGATACTTCTCATCTACTATATTAAAAATATCATAACATTCAAAATTATAATAATACTTGCACACAGCAATATAAACCGTAATGTCTACTAGATAACTCTTGAATTATCGAAGCACAATACATGAGCGGACCACATCCAAAAATCTTTGTATTCGTAACCCTAAATCGATTAAAATTCAAACTAACATAATAAAACCGCAATCTACGAGTATAGGGTAGTCCCCTCTTTTCTATCGATAATTGATTTTTAATCCCATTGAATTTTGATTAGAAGTTTTCATTTGGTTAACACGGGGATGACACGGCATTTGCTGCTTCGTTACATTTTTGAGAAAAGGATTTACGAATACTGAATGACATTTGAAATTGTATTAGCGATGAATTGCAAGCGCTTTAGTGTCATATATATGGGAATTTAACATATACAAAAATAGGTACCAATTTAGTTAGTAATTTATACTATTTATTTATTTATTGCAAACACACAGAAAATGAAATTCGTCGAAATGGTCCAGTGGTTAAGGCACCCGCTTCGTAAACACGAGGTAGTGGGTTCAAATCCGGGCAAGTATCAATGTGATTCTTCAAATCATATGTACTTTCTAAGTTTATCTTGGACATTTCTGACTGACGGTGAAGGAAAACATCGTGAGGAAACCTGGACTTAAAAAAGTCTGAAATTGCCAATCCGCCTTGAGCAAGCGTGGTGATTAATGCTCATACCTTCTCTAGAGAAGAGGCCTTTGCCCTGCAGTGGGACTGTAAACAGGCTGGTATTATTATTATTTATTATACACAGAAAGATACAGATATAAAGCGATAAGATATACTTTTATATAAAACAGAAGAGTTTGTTTGTTCGTTTGAACGCGCAAATCTCTGGAACTACCGGATTTGAATAACTCTTTCTGCGTTCGATAGCCCAGTTCTTGAAGAAGGTTATAGGCTATGTAACATCACGCTACTGGCGACGGGAGCAGAGCAGTAAACAAAGTCGCGGGTAAAACCACCCTACAGAAAGCTAGTGTAAAATAAATCAAAACTGAAGTAGCTGTTAAATACAATAATTTTGATGTCAAGAGGTCTTAATTATTTGCCATTATATCTGTCTTGCTAATACTAGAATAATATGGTATCATAATCCACCCTGTGGAAGACAGATTTTTATAAATAAACAAGTTTTTTTAAGTTAAAGTTGCTTTTCAAGCTCTTAGAAAGATTGCTCTTCCATCGCACTGAGATAGTACCAATTTTCACCTGATTTTCAATTGGTAAAATTAAGACTCATAAGACTGTAGTAATCAACGCTTAAAGACTTCTTTAAGAACCGATGCATATGCTGTGTACCTTTTTGTAATTAAAGAATTTATACAAGATATACATAGGCATTAACTAAAATTTAATTAATAATAATAATAATATGAGGACACTATCACACACTGTCATCTAGTCCCAAGCTAAGCAGAGCTTGTGTTATGGGTACTAGATAACTGAAATATAATACATGTACATACTTTTTTTTGTAAATACATACTTAGAATACATAGAAAACACCCAGACTGAAGACAAATACAAATGTTCATCACACAAATATTTGCCTTCACCGGGAATCGAACCCACGACACCCGGCGTCGCAGTCAGTTACACTAACCACTAGACCAACGGTGTAGTCTCATATATGGGCAACAAGACACAACCCAAAAAGTGTTGGTAGTTGTAACAGCAGTATTTTAACCAGAAATATTTAAACCAAAAATTCAGTCTCAATTCTATTATTTTTTAGCCTACTTATAACTTTCTAGCAACAAAACTGCGGACGTTACAAAATAAGTTTTCAAAACTTCAATACCATATTCCTGATACAGCAATTTATAATGTGTTAGCTAATTCCGAGTCTCTGCTTATTAGTCAGTTGGGAACTTCTCCATTGTTCTGTACGGAGAGTTGGTGAATACCGAACCGCATCGAACTTTCGCACCCTGTGAAATGTAGATGTGTTTTGTAGTTCGTAAGTGGTGTGATATTAAATTATATGGACAGGTTTGTATGTATGCTTATCTATAATGATTATGTTTTTTTTTAAATTAGTATTTAGGAAAAAGTAGGTTTGATTTGACTAGGTAGAATAAAAATATAATACTTTTTTTTACTTTTATGTCAATACTTTTTATATTTATACTGTAACTAGCTGCGCCCTGCGGCTTCGTCCGCGCGAACATTGCTATGTGTTTAATTAATGTAACTCGGGAATCAGAGCAATTTACGGGATAAAAAGTAGCCTATGTCCCGAAACCAAATCGGTTTAGAGGTTTAAATTTAATATGGTGGTTAAGTATTCTTAAACTTTTTAATTCACCGCGCAATTTTCTTAGTTTTTCTTTCATAAGAACCTTCTCCTGACAATAACAAACACAACAAAAAAATAATTAACAAAATTGATCTAGTCGTTCACGCGTGATGCCATGACCAAGGGAAATAGGGATTCATTGTTATATATATATAGATTATGATACACTGTCGTTCTTTCAATAAATAAAAACCGCGTATGCCTGCCGCACAACAAGTTGCGGGTTGATTTCTATATAGGACCAAACTATGTGTGATATACAAATATTTGTACCGGGTTTAAGCATAATGTTTACGCGTTATAGGGAAAATAAGCCGACATATACGAAACAAATGAGGGCAATTGTTAAGTATTTACTTATATTTAACTAATGACGTACAATTTATAAAACACGTTTCATTACGTCATATTTTAAACACAAAATATGAGATTCGCACTGTAATTATTTAAACTGATAATTTACAAAGATAAACCTGATAGATTAATTGGATCTTTTACGAAAGCTGGCCTTTGACCAACAAAAATGTCGATCTAAAAACTGCGAAACTGTCTCACCAGTTAAATGTCAGTGAAAACGAGAGAACAGGTTGTAAAGGTCTGCTAATGGGGTATACTATGGTAATACGAATATCTGAGCGCTTTCGAGTGTCTTTACCGCGAAGTTTTGCGAGCAAATGGCTAGTTTTACTATAGATAGGTACGTTTCTTTAGTTTGCAATGACATCGTGTTTAGTTTAAGAGCATATATTAGTTTTTTTTTATCATTTAGTAAACTATTACATAGGTAGTTGAGTTCTCGCAAAGAATTATAGAAACCACTTCTCAACATGAATGCCGTAGTTCTTATAAATTAGAATACTGTGAAAGGGAAAACAATAAAGTAGCAAGAAAATATACGCCGATATTCTACTACTATTTAGAAATAATATAATATAAATAAAACATTTAATAATATAGATTATTTCAGTGTTTTCTACGTCTAAACTACGATATTTAAATGATATAACCATCGTTCTAAACGCCTGCAAATGAACTTTGCTGGACGAAATGTAAAGATATTTACTGAAGTATTTTAAATTTATGCAAAACTAATACAATCCATATCTTTCTTTTATCGTTATAATAAAAATAATAAAATATAAAAAAACCAATATCTGTAATCATATAGTAGGCTACAAGTTTTAAGTTACAAAAGTTGGTTTCATTTTCTGGTAATTAAGTGTACTTTATTATTACAAGTAAGCGTTGCAAGCAATTATATAAGCTTTCTATAGATCGATTGAATAATTATGACACATGTAAATGGTAAAAAGTCGAAATGGTCCAGTGGATAAGGCACCCGCTTCGTAAGCACGAGGTAGTGGGTTCGAATCCGGGCAAGTACCAATGTGATTTTTCAAATCATATGCACTTTCTAAGTTTATCTTGGACATTTCTGACTGACGGTGAAGGAACACATCGTGAGTAAACCTGGACTTAAATGTCTGAAATTGCCAATCCGCCTTGAGCAAGCGTGGTGATTAATGCTCATACCTTCTCTATATGAGAAGAGGCCTTTGCCCTGCAGTGGGACAGTAAATAGGCTGGTATTATTATATGTAAATGGTTATAATTTTTTGTTGTCATTCCATGAATAATCGTGGACTTTATAACTCGTGGTGCAAAACGACTAAAGACCCCGACTTTATAGCATACTAGCTTTTCGCGACGCGTGCATGCATCAAGTAACATTTTAGGTTACTGCTCTGCTCCCGTCGCCAGTAGCGTGATGTTACATAGCCTATAACCTTCCACAAGAACTGGGCTATCAAACGCAAAAATAATTATTCAAATCTGACTAGTTGTTGCAGAGATTAGCGCGTTCTAACAAACAAACTCTTCCACTTTATATATTAGTACCTATAGATATCTTCAATAAAATTAAAGTAACTTACGAACGTCTACTGCTAGTCATAAGTCAAAGGCGTGAAGTTGCTATAGTTTCCAGGCTTGCAGTACAGTAACGTGACCAGAAAACGCTTCTCCCCATAATTTATCATTCCCTAATTTGCCTAACCGTAAGAGACGATTAAAGAAATACCTTTTCTTTCCGTAAAGCGGTACCGACGGGCAGAAATGGTATTTCCTGGTTAAATACAGATCCATAGTACACAGACCACACGGTTCCATAATCTCACGTTCCCTAATTTGCCTAACTGTAACAGGCGATTAAAGAAATATCGTAGATCGGCACCAACGGGATGAGATGTAATTTCTTGGCTTAATACAGTTCCATATTACATACCACACCGTCCTCAAGAAACTACAAACAACAACAAATAGAATAAAATCAATAACACCCAACTATCTGCTGGCGATGTTCGAAACCACATTTTTCCTTCACTTGAGTAAACTTAATTGTTTAATGTCTTCCTATAGCAAGCTGTAGATAGCGACGACGGCTGATTCAAACTGAATTAAACTTTAAATTGTTTTGTAATGAACACTTCTGCTGCTAACACTTTGTTTCCTATCCGTTTATTTACTTTTGTGATTGCTATATACTTATTTATATGCCTATTAAAACACCAAGCAAAGTATATAAATAGAACTTGTAATTTCTTATATCAATTTATTATTAAAGGTTTGTTTTTATGATCTCTCATTCCGTATATATTAAGATTTATTACAGTTCTTTAGAATACAAATGTTTGGTACTTCATACTTATATCGATCAGTTAACTCCTGAACTTACTAACGCTTAAGTATATTGTCTAATTTTCATCATGGTTTTTTAAAAGTGACGTGAAATGACGTCTCACAAAACCGCAGCCATGATAATAATATATTTGTCTCGATAACAATTAGGTAAATGATAAACACCATTACTATTCGATATTAGAAAGACACGGTAGCAATATACAATTAATATTTTTTCATATTAAAATTTATGTTTTATCATTGAGAATACAAAAAAATAACATATCCCAAAAATGCTGGTTACTCCCAATTTGCTATGGCACAAACTGTGAGGATACATTTTGATATTAATATCATCTTATGGAAAATTTTCGTCAGTGAGGCATAAAATTCAAGCAGTTTGAAATCGTGATCCAACACATTCATAGTATTGAGCTCAAACCGAAACGAACGAATGAAATGGATGAAAAATATCCCCTTTTTGAACTAATATCTGGTATTCGGTACAACGGCTTCCAAAGAAATATATGTACTTCTTGTGCGACTGAACGATTCATAATTTATCTTTGTTTTGTGAATTTTACAGATGTTTTTAAACATTTATACAATATACGGATTTCTTTCAATACTGCTGCTTGGAAAGGATACAAGAGGTTACTCGTTGCGATCAAGTGGGCCTCTAATTAAGAGGGTATTGTCATAAATACGTCCTTCTATCAAAACTAAATTTCTTCCAAATCTAACAATTTCACCAGCGTTGAATCCAACACGAAACTAGACCAACTTAATTCAGCCGAATGAGATAGTAAACAGAATTATTACTTACACAAGTAATACATTACAGTAACAATAGGAATCCAAACCGCTAGTCGTACAAATAAATCGTCGGCACAAACTATTTGTCAAGTACACTAGTGATGTACACTGTTAGATTTATACTAACAATGTCTAAACTAGCATTGTTAAGAATTTATACAGTATCTAAAATCTTTATAATATAGTTCAACATTACTTAATCTATCATTACCCCATACGTATTTTAATCTATTCGCCACTTGTCTAGGCGCTCTGTAAAGAATAATCTACTAAGAATTCAAAAACGCCAATTCTGTGATATTAAACGTGCAGGGCCTTGTATCCACAGTGAGAGTGCTCCAACTCCACAGTTAGAGACCTTCCTCAAGGAGGAGTTCTGGCCGAAGTGTGTCTTATATCGCCGTTTCCGCGGCCGGCTACTTGACACTCCGCAGCGTAACACGACGCCGACCTCTCGTGTACAGTAGTTTTTAGTTTTAAATTATATAAAATATATATTAGTTTATAGTTTTTATTTTGTTATTTATGTATTGAAATTTTATGGGCTCTAAATGCCTGAAATAAATGGTTATTATTATTATTATTATTATAATGGACATCACTTGGCATGGTAGAACTAAAGATTTATGTCTTTAAGAGTCGCAGGACCTTTAATTGCAATATCTACGATAAGTTTCAAAACGACATTCAAGCGATAGAATATTATTGATAATGCTATGGTATCTTACCCTATAGTAAGGGGTCTATCATTAGTACGAGTTTCTTTAGTAAAATATTTACTGTTCTTTAAAGTTTTCTTCCAATTAACTAGGGGATTCTTCATTCTCGATACCTTTAAGAGGCATTATGTCTACATTGTTAATGGACTGGTCTTACAAACTAAAACTAAAAATATACGTTGTAGTATTATTTATTGACGGCGATGAAAAAATACGTACAGTGGAACGTAAATAAACCACATAGATAAGGATTTTCCCCCCTTTTTAAAGTCGGTTAAAAACTATTCGACTTATGGCAATGAAATTTGGCAGACATGTAATTAATATATAATAATAATATATATAATATATTCCAACAACTACACACAACGCCATCTAGACCAAACGTAAGCATATATTATAGCTTGTGTTATGGGTTCTAGAATGCGGATAAACATATTTAAATACTTTTTTTTGTAAATTTTATTGTTAATGTTCTATTTAATCTTTAATTATTTATCGGTAATATGTTGCCAATAAAAACCTGCTAAGAATTTCTTCATGCACATTCGGTGGAATAATAAATCTCAATTTTACAAACCTTGTGCCACCTTGACTCCATCAATCAGATTACTGTAATCATAATTTACGGAGACCTTTCGCCATTGCAGGCCATAAAACGCCAATATGTTAATTAATTTAAAGATATTACGGACAGGTGTCTTGATAATAATATCAGATACATGATGCGAGAAAATTAAAAGTCAAGAATAATCGATAGCATCACTGTGTCATGTGATGTTGCTGAATTATAATATATTTGATACTAGCTGTCCGTAGTGCGGTTTAACCCGCGATAAGTTACATCTTTGGTTACTGCTCTACTCCCATTGTTAGTAGCATGATGTTATTTATATAGCCTATAATAATAATATTTTATAATAATATTCTACCACATTCACACAGCGCCATCTAGCCCCAAATTAAGCAATTATATTTGCTTGTGTTATGGGTACTAAACAACTGATATACTACTTATATATATGTACATTTCTTTTTGTAAATACATACATATTATAGATAAATTACACCCAGACACAGAACAAACAAGCATGCTCATCACACAAAGATTTGTCCTGGGTGGGAATCGAACCCACGACCTCTGGCTTAGCAGTCAGGGTCACTAACCGCTAGACCAACAGGCCAGTCAAATAGCCTATATTCTTCTTTAAGAACTGGGCTATCAAACGCAAAAAGAATTATTTAAATCCAACTGATAGTTTTAGAGATTAGTGCTTAAACAAACATATTCTTCCGCTTTATATTAGTATAGATTTGGTAATAAATCAATAATAATACATAATAATAATAATAGTATTACATCCGCCTTGAGCAAGCGTGGTCATTAATGCTCATGCCTTCTTTATATTTGAAGAGGTCTTTGCCCTCCAGTGGGACAGTAAACAGGCTGGTATTATTATTGTTCTCCTTTATCTAAAAAAAAATCACAAAAATTACATTCAATATTGAAAAACATACATTTAAAAATATAAAAATTGTAGACCCACCGGCATCGAGTACAGGGCTCCAGAAATAGGAATCTCCTTACAATGTGAGCCGTGTCGAGCAGCATTACATTATTATTATTATTAATACTATTGCAGCAATATATAGTAGCAAATTTAAAAGAAAAAAGCAGCACTTTAATAAAACAACTATAAAATATATCAGCAGATGTGAGTACGGGATAGATTTAAGTGCTGCAGAATGCTAATCAGAATTTCCGGACAGTTGTTACAAAGTCGTCGCAGCTTGGACCATCCGTCGTCTACCGTCTTGTAGTACCGAAAATTGTAACTATGCAAGGCCATCTAACTGAGTAAATGTGACAGATATGTCCAGCCCAGTCCCACAACCGGATTCTTTGTGGTATTTAAGACCTACTTCAGCAATTTTAGTTCGAAAACGATCTAGATGCTTCACCAGATGAAATAATAAGTGATCCTAATTTCAAATTTCACCTAGTGGATATTCACCAACTCGTCACGAGAGACTGGTGACGAGTTGGTGAATAACCCCTCACATCAAGGATTCTGTACTCAAACATTTTTATCTAATGTCTAAACAATACAATAATAAAATGCTTCATCAAAACATGACAATAGAAAAGAAACTCCTAATAAGACTATATATTTATTTGTAACGTACGATAATATGTTATTTGAAAAACACAATACATGAAATCGGATTGAATCGAGAATTATTAATACAATACATAATTTATTATTTATTTCCAAACAAAACGTATTCGGTATGTATAAAATAATAGGTTTTTTTATTTGTTTCAGATTTCAACATTCATCTTCAGACTAGAACTAGCATAATTTTAAAAGGTATGTAAATGCTATAAATGTCAACAAAATAAACCTCATTAAAAATAGTCTATATTTTTATCAAAATGGCGGACTTACAAGTTAAAATTTTAGTACCACCAAAATATTAATTTTATCAACAATATTGTCTCTAAAATATTTCTACTTTCACTGGTCCTGAGCCTACGGCATCCATCGATTGACGCAACCTCTACCAGATCGGTCTATCTTGTAAAAACCTTTTGCCGACTCTCTTTCGAATCGTACTCACCACTCTAAAACTTTTCAGTACCCTACGAGGTATGTCAGTCACATCCGTTCCTCAGTTTTGTACAAGTTTAGTAAGATTACGAAAATATACATCGTTCTCTGATTTAGTACTTTGAGTTCTAGTGACCAGGGTGCCGAGTGCAAGATGTTTTAGCGTTAATCGTGATTAAAACATTTACCGCGTTTGGCTTTCTGATTGGTTATGAGCTAGGAACGGGCCAATCGAAGCGCCAAACGTCATAAATGCGTGGATTGCGTTAACGTAAAACAAACTCGCACTAGCCACTCAGTAACAAAAATACGATTATATATTCGCAACTACATAAAATATTTAAATAGTATAAAGTTGCTGTATTTGCCTGCCTGTTTCTCAACTAACTTTTTTTAAACCAAGCAAGGGTCTTTTATACGGATTTCATTAGGAGCATTTCGAGAAGGTTAGAAGTCTAATACGCGCAATAGAGTAGAAACAAGCCCAGAATTTCAACGGTTTGTAATCATGGTACCCTGGGCGAAATAGGGGTGCGTCGTATATAATAAATGTATCTAGTAAGATAGCATAAGTCTTAAGGCTTAACTAATATATATCGATAGTCGCGAGTTTTGGTCACGAAATTCAGCAGACCGATTATCGATTATCAAACCTTACAAATTCGCGTAACAATAGTCAACTAATATCATAAACCACAAGTTAAGGCAACTAAACTATAGTAACTGTATCAGTTTCTGGGTACATTAATTTTAGTAGACGCTTACAACGTGATTCTGGGATTGTAGACATCAATTGTTAAGAGGCAGCGTGAGCGCTTTATTTTCGGCTCACGACTGGCCTAGAATGTAAAAATTGGGGGCCTATATCCATCAGTATACGTCTTTTGGCTGATAAAATGATAATGAAGCGCTTTATGTGTATCCCAAGTTATCAGGTTCATGATAAAGCGCTTTATATATGTATCACACGTTATCAGGTTCATGATAAAGCGCTTTATATATGTATCACACGTTATAAGGTTAATGATAAAGCGCTTTATATATGTATCACACGTTATGAGGTTAATGATAAAGCGCTTTATATATGTATCACACGTTATCAGGTTCATGATAAAGCGCTTTATATATGTTTCACACGTTATCAGGTTCATGATAAAGCGCTTTATATATGTATCACACGTTATAAGGTTAATGATAGAGCGCTTTATTTATTTACCACCTGTTATCAGTCTTATTTAATTGCTGAAGTAACAGACATCATGTTAATGAATAAGCGAATGTTTGGTAAAATGAAATGTTGAGATTAATTGTCATTCAGTAAGAAGTACTAATATCTATATTATATTATATAAAACGGAAGAGTTTGTTTGTCTGTGCGCGCCAATCTCTGAAACTACCAGTCGGGTTAGAAAATTATTTTTGCGTGTGATAGCCAAGTTTTCGAGGAAGATTCAGGCTATGTAACATCACGCTACTGGTGACGGGAGCAGAGAATTAAGCAAAGACGCGGGTGAAACCGCGTCGCAAATGCTGGTATGATAAAGCTAAAATTCATTAAAATATTTTTATTAGGTAAAATCTAAAATATTTGTTCATTAATTGTTCCAGTGGACGAAGATCCCTTCTCATATAGAGAAAGCAGCATTGTTTATCACGACGCTTACTCAGACCGGATTAGCCATCATAGACTTATAGTACATAAATTTAAGGTTCAGTTTTCCTTCAACATTATGTCAGTAATGTCAAAGTACACGTGAGTTCAAAAAATAATACTTTCAGAATACTTTAGAATACCGTCTTTACTTTTGCATTGTGCGTATTATATGTCGACAATGGTAACACATAGGAATGTACTGAGAAAATACAAATAAAAAAAAATCAATTAAAGTATAAATATAGTAAACTATTAAAATATTAACACAAATTTCCACACCAGCTTTGTCTCACACTAAATAGTACCTAAATAAAACTCTTTACAATGTTACCAAAGAAATTTTCCTACACAAAAAGTTTAACTAATACTAGTCGAATTGAAACTGAAAACAATATAACGCGAAGGTTAAAGGTAAATGTCTGGTGGTAAATAAACAGCTGGCTTTATTTCCCCTGCATTATAAAGTCCATGGGAATCGTCGTTCCAAATGAACATGAATATTCAATACTGCCTGCTAAGAAAGAACACCACATATATTTGCAGGAAAATGGGCCTAAACATAACACAATAGAAGCGTCTGTTCCGTGTCTCCTATCTTTTATTTACGTCTTTCTTCTTTAGTCAGGGTACCAGCAACAGTAACTTGTGGAATAAAATACCACTGTACTAGCCTGTACTTAGATTTTTAGAATAGGAATAGCTTATTATTTCAACTTTCCCTTTGTGGGATGAAAATCAAAGCCACTGAAATGAATATTGCAAGAATTGTGTTTGATGTTGGTAATTTTGCTGATGGCATTAATTTGGAATAATGATGCAGTTTCGATAATACGAATAAATTATTATGTATCTAATTAATTCTACTTAGATGCAAAAAGTTATTGTACACCTAATTCTTAAAGAATTTGCATATTAACTACATAACAATAATATATTAAGTGCTAACTCATACGACAATGCAATAAGTATTCTAAAACAATATCACAAAAGAATGGATAGAGGGAAAGCAAAATTATGAAATTGGTTAAACGGAAGCAATACTTTAAACCCTGATGATGAAGTTGATGTATTCAAATAAAATAAATAACCTAAACAATACCAAAATTACTGTAAAAAAATTAAGCTATACTTAACGTGTATATTTTTCCTTTTAGCATAATATAACTGTCCTTTATTGGCATTCTGGTTCTTCATTTTACCTAAATTAACACAAAATTTTTAAAATCAAATCTATTTTCTGTATTAAAATGTTCACTATGTTTTCTGTAGTAGGTAAAATCCGCCTCCATCCATACCTTAAGCCGTTGAAACCCAAGGCAGGAAGATTAAAATTTCTATGTACATTGTTTCATAAGCGAAGGGGCTCAGCAGCATCTGTGCTTTGACAAGGGTAGGGTCACTGCGCTGACGGATGGTGTCCTATTTTTGTGTCTAAATGTTTTGTATAATATATAATATTGGATTTGTGTGAAGCGTTTAAGTGTTTCACCTGTTTGTGAAAGAGTGATGGATCAATTTTTCTTTGAAAAGTGTATAAGAATGAACCTTTGGTAGCGATAATTGGGTAAACTGCATCCACTGCTGGACGTGGTCAAGCAGTGGACGCAGTTTCGTCTGTTCGGATGAAAAGAAAACCTGCTTTTTATCATTAAAAACAATGCTATTTGCTTGATTGCGGTTGTATTTTATATGGGTTTTAAATAGTTATGTATGTGTAACTAATTGTCGTGATAAATATAAAGATTTATTTGATATAAGCCACAGACAAAAAAGATATAAATGAAATTTACATAACACAATAATTTAGCTACTTAATTTATAAATTAATTGCTTTAGATACTATTCTGCAACGGAAAATGTTTATAAAACAAATTGTGATGGCAATGATACGTGAGCATATAGCTTCTATTTTTGTACCATCTGATTGTCTATCCTAGAACTTACATGTACCTACTATATTAGCTGTTTAGAGTGCAGACTGGCTCAGGCTCCGAGCTTAAGCCGTAGTTATAGTAAAAAGAAGTGAAATTACCGCTGAACTGTAAATTGGGTTTATTGTTCTATATTTACAAATTTAGTCACGTAGACGTCAGTTACTAAGAGAGCAAAAACATTCACTGAATAAAAAATGCACATTATTATAACAGGGTACTGTAAGAAATACTTTCAAATTTACGTATCCATAATAATAATTTTGTTAGACGTTAATGTCGTCTCTTGGCACTTCACCGGCTGAGACCAACCTTCATTACGTCATGCAAAACCTTCGCAAAGCCTTTTTTTATATCTTTTCCTAGTGAAGTGAAGTTGCGAACGAGTTAACCCTTCTAACAGCTAATGGTTAGTGGCCAGGGAAGTGTTTCCGTCGACCTTTTACGGACACAAAGTTGTAGAGGGTTGATTGTGTGGTTTTATTTAGGTTCTTTTTAACGATGTTACTTATGTGTAGAAGTATTATATCTATAAAATCTATATATCTTTATAATATTTTTAATTTAAAGTATTTTTACACGATTCTTATTATTTAAATCTTTCTTAATTCTGGGCATATCAATTATTGACGGAAAAAGAAGAAATAAGTTTTTCATTTATAAATCGGATGATATGTTCAGATTTTTACTTATCAAATTTAAAAACCTCCTAATTAAGCTTTCTATTTACTAGAGCGCTGTATTTGCCTATGACTCGTCAGATTTTTCAGATTAGACATTTTCAAATATTGTCGCAAAGACAAACATTTTATGTACCTATTCTATTACATATCTAGCTTTAATCTACCCATGAAAGCCTATCAACCTTATTGTATCTAACAATCGTATCAAAACAGTTATTATTTAAACTAAATCATACGAGATTGATTCCGTAACGCCTAGTGAGTTAGCCAGTGGATTAATGGCCTAATAGCGAATGGGCATTGTTGGTATAGTGCCCATTCACTCGAATGGACTTAGTGTGGATTGTGAAGGAGAAAGGGATGTAGCATCAATACGTCTGTATGATATTATATGCCTTTGCTCTCATGCAAGTTATTATTACTGTATACTGCTTGGATCTGCACCCCTGCATAACTACAACGCAAATTATTTTTAAATTAATAGAAATAGAGGATCTTATGTATATTAGGTGCGTCCCACGGCTTCGATCGCGCGTAAAATATGTTTTATATCCCTCGGGGACTAGACTGATTTTAGGGATTAAGAGTAGCCTATCTCCGTTGGCGGCACCGAATCTAAAAACGAAACGGCTGAACCAATTTCTACGTAAATTGGTATGTAAATTACCAATTTTCATAGAAATCGGTTCAGCCGTTTAGGCGTTGAATGGTAATAAACATACATACACAAACTTTTGCATTTATAATATTAGTAGGATTATGAGTCTAAAGTATTCAACTGTTAGTGAAGCCTGTAGATATAAGCCTTCCTCAAGGAAATTTGCCATAAACACCACGCTTGAAAGATGGATTAGTGACCGCGCGTAGTCGATATTTATTATATTGTATTTTGTTAATCACCTCTTTCAGCATCTTAGAGAAGAGATAGGTTGGTTTTATATTCTCATTTTATATTCATATTCTAAACGGGCACATGGCAGCTTATTTGACGTGACTGTCAGTTGTTATAACCATGTTTTGGTCTAATGTATCATAGTTTTATCTCCTGCAATATAATGTTCATGTTTCAGTTCATATCTAATGCCACATTATATCTATATATATAAAAATGAATCCCTATTTGCCTTGGTCATGGCATCACGCGTGAACGGCTAGATCAATTTCGTTAATTCTTTTTTTTTTGTGTTTGATAATGTCAGGAGAAGGTTCTTATAAAAGAAAAACTAAGAAATTTGCGCGGTGATTTAGAAAGTTTAAGAATACTTAACCAGCATATTAAATTTAAACCTTTAAACCGATTTCGGTAAAAATTGGTATGTAGATAGATTTGGTTTCGGGACATAGGCTACTTTTTATCCCGCTCTGATTCCCGAGTTACATTAATTAAACACATAGCAATTTTCGCGCATGCGAAGCTGTAGGGCGCAGCTAGTTGTTCAATAAATATAAGATATAAATCTTTAAGTGCCAATAAAACACAGAGGCTCGTTAGATTGTCTCAAATATGTTGGACAATATTATATTAATAGCTTATAGCTGTACTGCAGAGGCATAACAGTACCTAGTAGGTACTAAAGAAGTGCGTGTGGAGCTCACTAATATAACCCATATTTATTAAAAATTAAATTTAGAATATTTCTTTTAATTGTAAGTACAATAAATTGTACCACTAAAGTCACAAAGAATACACATATTAAGCACCCTTATATTAAGTAGGATTCCCGTAGAGTCTTTCTATGAGCGCCAAATGTGAATGTTAAGGGTGTGATCTCAGTGAATACAGACTCTAATCTGACTTAATTTCATTATATTTATAATCACGGTTGTCTGTACTCTTTTAAACACGTGTTAATACGTTTGCGTTTGTAGTACAGTCTTCCTTAAAGGAAGTCTATATAGACTAGAGTAATTTAATACAACAGATAAGTAATTTACTATGTAACAAATATCTATACTTATAATAAAATTGGGGTACCTGTTCGTAATATTGAAATAACCATTTTTTACTACATGTATATGAATATATATACGGTACATATGTATACCAAAATAACATTTTTTACAATCTTTGTCTGTCTGTCTGTTTGTTCCGGCTAATCTCTGAAATAGCTGGACCGATTTTGACGGGAATTTATTGGCAGGTAGCTGATGTAATAAGGAGTAACTTAGCCAAAAAGGATCCTTAATTCTGCTTTTGCACCAAACTTTCGAAATGCACGGGGCGGCAATGGCAAGTGCGGGGAAGTGCACTACCCGAACGCAGTCATACGCGTGAAGGCATACGTCATTGATAGTTGTGTCTAAATACTTAAAAAAAATATGCGCCATTCTGATTCCGTTCGATTTCTTGTATTGAATCTTTAAGTTACATTCATATTAATAGATTAATCAATTAAGTTATTTTTGCTACTAGGTTATATTTATTATGGTTATTAAAATCCTTCTTGGCGTGCATGCGTGCGTGCGTGCGTGCGTGCGTGTGTGTGTGTGTGTGTGTGTGTGTGTTTGTTACCACTCAGTGCCTTACGGGTGAACCGATTTCGATGAAAATTTACATGTAGATAAATTTGTGCCGGAGACGGACATAGGCTACGTTTTATTCCGAAAATCGGTCTGGTGCTCAAGGCATACAACAAAACATATTTTAGTAGAGATATAAAGTCCTTATTAAAACTTTTTTTAACCGCTGAACTCTGAATCCCCGAATACCAGAAAAAAGAAAAAAGAAAAAAAAAAGAATTCTGCTTTGCTTTACACGTCTTTACTACTTGCTTACGTTTTATAACAAAATATAAAATTAAAGCTAAACTACTGAACAATTTCTTATAAAAAAATATGGGATCCAATTTCAGAGTATACCTTTTTAAATAACAAAAAGAATTTTCCACATTGGTTTATAAATGACCGAGTTTTGTTGTAACAAACATACAACTACTGAACCATTTTTAATAATAAAAATATATGACCAATTTCAGAGTATACCCTTTCAAATAAAAAAAGAATTTTTCAAATCGGTTCATAAATGACGTAACATACATGATGAGTTATGAGGTAACAAACATACAAAAAAAAAACATTCGGGTCGTATGTTTTTTATTGATAACCTCCTCCTTTTTGAAGTCGGTTAAAAAAGGAATTCCGACTTCGGTCTGTTGACTCTCCTGGTCAACCCCCTGGGGGAGATATATGGAATTTTCTAGCCATGGTGTCTTTGTGTGACTCAGGGGGTTGACCAGAGAAGGAGACACTAGATCGAAGTCGTAATTTCCAGGTTTGAATTTGTACTGCCAATTGTGCTATCTGATATCACCCATAAAGTACGAATTCTTCCACTGTTTGTTCTGCGAAGTACTTATTTAGTTTCATATTGTAAAACACATAAACCAACTATTATGCTATACTTTTACAACTACCTATAAATTTAATTAAGTAAATTAGCATTTAATTTTCTCATTTTAGAATGTTATTTGTATTTTTACGTATAAAAATGTATTAGAATCAACCCTTAAACAAAGTCAAGTAGAAAAGAACATTATTGACGTTAATGCACATTGTAAATTTTTGGGAACACCCATAGCAGTTAAAGGGGCGTTTTATGAATTATTTAATAGCACACTCACAGTTTGTTTCGCTAATTCTATAAATCCTTTGTGGAGTGATTTAAGTGGGTCCATTTTGTATGTGTCTTTTGTTATGATAATAATGATATTTCCGTATGTTCAATTGAAGTATGGATATTACTAGTACTATACTGAGGGTATACTTAGTATGTAAATAATTCTGTCCATATATCTAACTAATAGCAAATATTAAATCATTTAAATTTAAATTATCTTTTCTGCAATTGTTAACTGTCTGTTTTGAATGGAGCTTTTTATGTGAAGGTTATTTGGTTGTCGTATTTTCATGCCGGCTAAAAAGACCCGGATCAAAATTACAAAAAAAAAAAATGTGGAAAATTTTGGTGTATTTTGTATGTACACTTAATTATGTATTTACAAAGTCATAACACAACTTTAATCAACTTCAAAGCCATTGATATTCATGCACTATTTTAACTATTATAAAAACATAGAACCTAAAATGTAAGGTCTGAAAACTTCAGAGCTAAAAACTTTCATTACGCTTTGTCCAACAAAGACCTCCCAGTGAACAGTGGACTGAAAAAGTGTTAATCCGTCGTTAGCCGCGGGGCTAACGGGCTGTTTACACGAAACGGCACTCACTGTGGATATCCATGCCCCCCATGTACACCCACCTTTACCCCATAAAGTCGACTGGTCACTGCTACATGTCATTGATCAATTCTAAGCGGAATAACTACTACATCTTTATAGTATCGTGAGAGCTGTATTTATACGGTTCAGGCTCGAAACTTTTGCACATATTTTTACGAATAGAGTACTATTATGTCGGTTACATAACTACCTGATTTATTAGTTTATACCTATAGTGACCCGAAAACCTAACCCGATAGCGGGTTAAATTAGGAACGAGAAAAATATATAATATTTATTCCTAACGTAACCCTGTTCCCAATCTGATCTGACGCATCGTTCCTAACGTAACCCGTACGGTTAATCAACGGGACCAAGGGCTCTTCATAGAAAAATCCAAATTTTTCGTGAAGAGCCTTTGGTCTAGTTGATTTCTGCTAAAAACAAAAGAGTAACGGGAAAACAAAATAAATCGAATGAAATAATTTTAACGTTTTTATGTTGAAAAAATGCAGGCATACGTTTTTCAACCTTATTAACTTCTTATAGAAAATTGTTTTTTCTTATTAATTAACGTAATTTAGCACGTATTAACAATATACAAGCAAAAAAGTTGTATGTCAGTATGGTTCAAAACGCGTGCACTCATTTCTTAAACATAAATTCGTTAAATTATTTTTTACGATTGTCTTTCTGAATTCAGAGTAAAGAAAGAAAGAAAGAAAGATTTATTTTTGTACACCAAATGAAACACACTTAAATTATTACAAAGAAAAAATAAAACTAAAATCAGAAAATAATGTAAAAAATAAAAATGCTCACTGGCAACACCACATCTCCCAGTATGTGTATGTTTACGAAACAAAAAGTCAGTTTGTCAGCAAGCAGATTACAATTTAAATTTTAAATGAGAAGAAAAATATTAAAAATAAAAATAATTTAAATAAAGTATGTAATGTGTGAAAGTGTGTGTCCCATTAGTGCCAAAAATTTGGACATCACTCAGTTACGTTGCGATTTTTATGATAAACCGCAACACTGATATTCTGCGATATCCGATTAGTAAGTAGGTAGTTATCATTACATTTCACTAATTATCTTATCGATTTTGGCGTGATCCGCCTTCACAATCGGTTGTCCGCCACCAATATCAAATCGTAGTCAGTCCAGTCCACCTTTAGAAGGCCTGCAAAAATAAATTATTAAATAAATCATTTCAATCTTTAAAAATATTATTCTTAAATGTTATTTTGTTGTAAACATAGAGGTAACCCTCATAAGTACGTAGAAAAAGAACATATCAATTACTGCTCGATAAATGATCCCTATGGATCGTTCAACACCTAATTATGAACTATTTTGCTGAACAACGAGTACTTATATCATAAAAATTACATACTTCGCCAACAAAGAGTTCCCAGGAGTAACAAAGTAACAAGTTGATCAATAAATAATGTTATAGAACGAACGAAACAACAGACATTTAGTACTTCCGATATACTGTCGAGAAATGTTCCTTCTAATGTTTAATGTGTTATTTAAGATCTTAGGCGTTTTAAATAACTTTGAAATGTTTTAAAAGTATTTGATGCAATTGCAATCAACAATCACTAACCCCACAAATTGTTGATTGTGTCTGCTTGTATGACGTTGATGGAATGCATAATATTTTAATGTCACATACCTACCTACATGCATGTATTAATTAAAAGTATTGCAAAAGTGAACTACTTGTAGAGTAATTCAAATCGATCTAAAGCCGTATGAAAATCGTATCGAGCCCAAGTCTCATTTAAACAAGCGAAATATGTTATTTAAAAAATAATAACTATGGCTTGTAACGTTCTTAAATGTAATATGACATACATTATTTTGGTAATTTTCATGTTGCGATCGGTAAATATCTATACATATAATAAAAATGTAACCGATCGCTGTCTGTACATGGAAGATATATGAGAAAAAATACTATTGGGACCTATATCAACACAAATAGAACCCAAAACAATGATTTTTTAAAATTTTGTCTGTTTGTATGTTTGTCTGTTTGTCTGTGCGTTTGTGCACGCTAATCTCAGAAACGGCTTATCCGATATGGTTTTCACTAATATATTGTGGTAAGCTTCACTTAACATTTAGTGTTTGTTTCATGTCAATCGGTTCATAAATAAAAAAGTTATGCCAATTTAAATAATCACGTCATACATGTGGTATGTATTTAGCTTAGGTTAGTGTGTTTTTAAGTTAGGTTAACACGTCTTATTTCTTTATTAAAATGTAAATACTTTATCAGTTAAAATGTAAATTAAAGTTAGATTTATATTTTTCTGGACTTATTTTATTTTTTATGATAAAAACATGTTAACACGTCTCATTACGGAATAGGTGGAATTAAAGTGAATTACGAAATAGTAGTAGTCGATTTACGCTGATTTCAGCATGAATGGGTCGGATCGACCAGGGAAGTACTACCCTCTCATAGAAGATCGTTGTAAGAGTAATAGTATCCATATTATTGCGTTTCGTTCGGTAAGTGCGAGAGCCGAAGGCCCAACTGATGCAGAGATGACAATCCTCGCAGCATGTGTGGGACCAGCTGAGTATCCGTAGAGTCATTGTGTGGGTGGTGTGGGTCAACCCGCCGGCCAGTAAGACCCGTATAAATGGTGGTGCCGCTGGACGCCCGCGGCATTGTACAGGGGCCCAATTAGACCTAACCGTAGTATTACGGTAGTAGATCCAAGCTGGTTTTAGCATGAATGGGCCGGATCGTCCGAGGAAGTACTACCCTCTCATAAAAGATCGACGTAAGAGTAGCAGTATTCGTACTACTGCGTTTCGTTCGGTGAGTGAGAGTGCCAGGAGCCCAATTTCCTCCTCCTTTTTCCTCACTTCCCTCACTCCCCTAACCCCATTCCCAGCCACCATAATGGAGGCCACCATACCAGCAGTTTAAAACGATGGCTTTTTGTATGGTGGCCACCACTTCTGGATTCCACTGACTGCTTACCATCAGGCGGGATGGAGTCACTTTGGCAGGCTAATATATTTTAAAAAACCTTATAGCGTTTTTATTCCTCGGATTCCTCTCATTCCAAACCATTTCCCGTTTAGTTTTAAACGAGTTCATTTTCCAGTAAGCCTATGTTACGCGATGACAATTAATAAAGCCTAAGGTCAGACACTAAATGTTGTGACTGTGGATCTAAATATTAGCTGTTTTTTGCATGGTCAGCTTTATGTGGATTTGTCACGTGTAAGTAATCCTAGCAACCTGTATGGCTTTGATCCCCGATGGCTATACGTCTAAAATCGTATAAAGAGAAGCATTTACTGTAAAGATTTTTCTTATTCACCTAAACGAAGATGTTTATAATTCAAAACAAACCAAAAGATATATCCAAAAAATGCTGTCCAAAATCACTATTCCACGCGGACGAAGTCGCGGGCACAGCTAGATGCTAAATATTATTAAAAAACAAAAAACCCGCCTAAATCAAAGCGCTGACGCTACATTAAAATGTTATATACCATGTCACTTCACAATCAATACGAATCTAATGACACCTCATACGTTAAAATCCATCAATCCATTTAGGCTGTAGAGTGTGCCAAAGAATTAGACATACATACATAATACCCCTCCTAAAACAAACTAAAAAAATGAAAACTAATTTTTCCGTGCTGACAATGCATTGCAAAATTATATATCCTATTTTATAAAAATATGCATACATAGGTACATACATACATACATACATACATACATACGCTTCAAAAAAATTATTATTCTTAAATTCGACAGTCGAGCAATGACATCAAATACGGCAGGCATCGGTCATGATGATTTTCATACATTTTAAGATGTTATTGGACTATCCATACATTTCGCCAGAAATCCGTAACCGCATCCGTTTGCATCAAAATGATATAATCCAGGTCATAATGTTTATACAGATATTTTACGAGGTAAACGAAGGGAAATAAATATTTTCTGAAATTACATCACATCACAGTAAATGTTTTAATTTTATATCCGTATTTGCGTAATGTAGCTGCGTTTACTAAAGAAGGTAAACGGTATTGATAACGATTTTTACGACATAAGTTTGTTTGTCCCTTTAAGATGGACAAATAAAATTACCACGAAGGCCCTAGACAAGTGTCAAAGATTTCTATTCTATTCATAGAATAGATAGAAAATTGTATTAGATTGACATATGCTAACGCTAACACTTATGTCAATCTATTATAAAATTAATATTTTTATCTATTCTTTGACACTTGTCTAGAGCCTCAGTTCTTTCATCTGAGTAATAGCGTTAAGTTAAAAGCTCATGTGGTAGCAAATGCATAAAGTCAGTCAAAAGAAAGATACGGAACACCACGAGGCTTAGGTATGCCCAGACATAGATATCTATATAATATTACAAACTAACTTCGCGCGGCGCGGTTTTATCCGCGTCTTTACTTACTGCTCTGCTCCCGTCACCAGTAGCGTGATATTACATAACCTATAACCTACCTCAAGAACTAGGCTATCATACGCAAAAAGAATTATTTAAATCCGACTGGTAGTTCCAGAGATTAGCGCGTTCAAACAAACAAACTCTTCCACTTTATATATTAGTATATAGATTTAGGCGAAAGTTTGTGTGTGTGTGAATGTTTGTTACCACTCAGCGCCTAAACGGTTGAACAGATTTTAATGAAAATTGGTATGTACATAGATTCGGTGCCAGAGACCGACATAGGATACCTACTTTTACGAAAATCGGTCTGGTTCTTGAGTTACGTTAATTAAACATATAGCATTTCCCGCGCGGGCGAAGCCTCTAGGGCGCAGCTAGTGGTAGTAATAATACAAGAATTCTCCTATTACCATTTATGTTTTTATTTTGTTTCCTTGCGTAATGTACACTTTACCATTTTGACTGGCCTGTTGGTCTAGTGGTTAGTGACCCTGACTGCTAAGCCGGAGGTCGTGGGTTCGATTCCCACCCAGGACAAACCTTTGTGTGATGAGCATGATTGTTTGTTCTGTGTCTGGGTGTAATTTATCTATAATATGTATGTATTTACAAAAAAAACAAATGTATATAAGTAGTATATCAGTTGTTTAGTACCCATAACACAAGCAAATATGGTTGCTTAATTTAGGGCTAGATGGCGCTGTGTGAATGTGGTAGAATATATATATTTCTTTTAAATAATTAGCGCTTTAACTAAGGTAGTATGCACTACACCAATTTACATTGCTAGTGATGTTCAAAACATTACATTACTTTCAACAACAAAAAGGTCGTCTCTCCTCAAACATTTAACCTACTTTAACAAATCGATACGAAATCCGTATCCCCTAATTAAAAAGTGCAATGTTCTGCTTGTTAACTAATCTCTAGACCTTTTTGTATTGAATTTAGTTATCTGATCGTAATCTACTGATGACCTCGACAGATTTAGATTGCATGCGTATTGTCTATTTAAATACCTTTTGTAATTTAAAAACATGTTTTATATGTACCGTTGCAGTTTTAAGCATTTTAATGCACTTTTTATATGATTAATAAAAAGAGACGAGTGCTGGTTTCTTGTGAATTTTATCAAGTCATTTGCATTAAAGACCTGAGAGCCTAGACACTTGGCAAAGATTTCTATTCTCTTCATAGAATAGATTAAAAAATGTATGGGATTGTTATAAGCTCACGATAATGTTGGCGTTAGCTTATGTCAATCCTATACATGTTTGGCCTCTGTGTAGTAATGTGTAGCACAATGTATATTTGTAAAATCTTCTTGACGTAAAAGTCGTTGCGGGTGTTATCAGTTTTTTATTAACCTACGTTAGTACGTACTTCGCATAATTATGTACATACAAACTTTTAAAACTCTATCTCTCTTCCTCACCAACATAAGAAAGAGCCAGCACTTTATCAACTACGTCACTCGGGCGTGAGATTGTCTGATCAATGCTCTGTTGATTAATACCCGGAATCTCACAGTGTATGGTAATTAAACAATATCAGCAACATACGGAAGCTGGAGATAACTGCATGGATATGTAAGATCATTAGAGTGGTGGAAATGCCAGACTAATGGACAATGTTTGTTTATTTAATTATTTTGTACTTAGTTATATTATTAGTCGTAATGGTCCAGTGGTGAAGGCACATGCTTTGTAAACACGAGGTCGGAGGTTCGAATCCGGGCAAGTACCAATGTGATTTATCAAATATGTACTTTCTAAGTTTATTCGGACATTACTGACTGATGGTAAAGGAAAACATAGTGAGGAAATCTGGACTTCTGAGGAAGTTGTAAGCCGCAAATCCGCCTTTAGCAAGCGTGGCGATCAATGCTCATACCTTCTCTGTATGATCTGTCGTTTCCTGCAATGGGATAATAATTAACTACTTATAGAAAAACAAACTTTGAGAAAGAGAATAATAGAAAACTCTTTATTTTACAATTTACAAGAAGCTACGTGTTTTGACGTAGTTCTCCCAGAGCATCCTTCCGAAGAGCACCTGCGCGTTGAGCAATTATTAATATTTTTGACAGGATTTTGGAAGGTGCCCTCCTTAGTCAAAATTTTGAGAAGTGCTCAACATGGACTAGGCTAGGTGCTAAACGCGCAGGAACTACGACCGCGTTTTAACCATGACTATTCAAATGACTAATTGTATCCACTATCACATAAACTTCTCTGAATGCAACTATTAAAAAGTTACGATCGCGATTAAAATGTAGCTCTTAACAATTCATCGAAAGGATTCTTAAATGATTCGGTATTCCACTAATGTTAAGTTGAGTTATGTATATAAGAACTTCAATAAATTACAAAGTCTTAAGATTTATAGAATGTGACTCACTGATTTAACTTTTGCGGTCAGACTTTAGCAGAAGTATAAAATGTCAAATTGATATATTGAGATAATAACTCGTTTATGTTGAACTTTATCTAAAACTGATTGCCAATTTTAAAGTTCTTAAAATAACTATTAACTATCTTATTGGCAGATTTCTAGGAATTAGTTTTCCTGAACAAGCCTACTAATGCTGAGCAAGATGTTGTAGACTCAGCAAACTGGACAAAACCTTTTAAATGTAGAAATGTTACCAAAATTGTACTTTATTACCGTTAATTGCATATTTGTAGTAACACGCGACGCTGATCTTGTTTCCTAAGGAGGGCATTCACTTTTTTAAAAATAAAAATAACTGTTTAATGACTTTTGCTTCTAAGAACGTGGGTTTTTTTTTACTTTATAATGAATTTTTTTTTACTCTTAAAACGTAAAACGTTTTTCAAAATGATCTTTATACCCTATTACCGTTTAAATATATAAATGACTAGCTGCGTCCCACGACTTCGCCATATGTTTTGTATCCCTCGGGAACCAGACTGATTTTCAAAGTAAAATTTACATACCAATTTTCATCGAAATCAGTTCAGCCGTTTAGGCGCTGAGTTTCAACAAACACACACAAACTTTCGCATTTATTATATTAGTAGGATACCGATGATAAACGAATTAAATCCACTCCATTCTTCATAAATATTTTACTAATTCAATACAAGTGAGCTAGTAAAAAGTTCTTTGAAAAAGCTTAATAGAAAAGCCTTCACGACCAATAATTAATTACAGGTTGATGCCTATAATATTACAGATAAAATAGCCTCGATTTTGCTGCTATACTTGTACTGCCTGTTTTAAGTCGATATTGTAGTTATAGATAAGAGTTAATATTTATATTTTATTGGCATACTTGCTTTCTGCGGCGTGGTTTTACCCAAGTCTTTGCTTACTGCTCTATTCCCGTCGCCAGTTGCGTGATGTTACATAGTCTATAATCTTTCTTGAGAACTGGGCTATCATACGCAAAAAGAATTTTTAAATCCGATGCAGAGATTAGCGCGTTCAAACAATAAAACAAATAAACTCTTCATTTAGTAGTAGGTAATAGATTTAGTGCATTTTATTATGAAAGACAGGTATTTAAATATGTATATCCGCATTCTAGAACCCCTAACAAAAGCTATAATATATGCTTACTTTGGGTCTAGATGGCGTTGTGTGTAGTTGTTGTGACATATTCCCTTTTCTTTTCTTTATTTTGTCAATTTATAGTTGGACTAACTGTTAAGACGACGAAATTTAAGCATTAAATCGTAGTCGCGATATAGTCAGCTATTAAAAAGGAACATAAAAAAGGAAATTATATATAGATACTTCATATTTTTAATACAATTGTCGCAATAGCAATCAACCAATATGCCGCAGGAGTCAAACATTAAATTAACAAAACTAATGTCTACACAAAAGTTTAACCCATGTAGGAATCACAGCAATACACCCTCAGTCTCAGTCATCGAAAACAAAATATAGATTAATATTTATTTATTTGTTTATTTATTAAACTTCATGCACAAAGGTACAGAGGCGGACTTAATGCTAAAAGCATTCTCTACCAGTCAACCTTAGGTGATGCAGAGAAAAACGAAGTAGGTGCAGTTAATGAAGCAGAATAAAAAGCTAAGATTGCGATTTAAATTAAGAATATAATTAATAATTATATAATACAATATTTACATAATATCTGATTTAAAAAAATATAATAATAGCATAGCACTATCTTTTAATGTAACTGGGTCCTAAACCTCGAGTAAAGTAGACTTTATGATTAAGTTGTCCTGTCTGACAGATCAGTTAATCACGTCTGTACGATTGGAGCCGACTTTAATTTGTAACGAGTACACAATTGCACCATAAACATTTCAAATCTACCCGTACTACAAGGCAGTGTGGAATACATACGTTTATAGTAATAATATAATAATTCTTTATTTTATTCTCACAATCACAAATCAATACAAATTAAATCAACAATTTTAACAAATTAAAAACATTAATTGTGAGAGGAATAGAGTCTGGATTAGGCCTGAGCCTGTAGCTCAGATACCAGACACTCACCCTGCTAGAGTCTTTCTTTGTTTTTATTAAATTATTAATGTAATTTAAAGACATATATTACAATTAATTGGAGAAGATACAGAATTACCAATATGAGATACATGCAATAAATAAATTTTATAAAATAAATATACTTTATAAAATTTATTTATTTGTATTAGTGTGGCCGTGTGTAGAAGAACACACGGCCAAAGGTGGATAGCCATATCCACCTTCTTCAAGTGGATGTCAAAAGAGGTGATTAACAGAATTGTAGAAGCCTTTGAGTGTTATTAGATGACAACATCCAAAAATCTCTACTAAAATACAGTTGGACACAGAAGTAAACCTTTAAAAAATATGAGAAAAAAGTCTGTTACTCCAGCAAAGAAAAATCTGCCAAGCTTGGCAATACTATCAAGTTTTACTACTAACTCAAATTTCATCTGCATAAGTCAACTATTTTATAATAAAAAAAAATCATATAAAAACGTGTGAACAAAGCAAACCATTGAGCTTTAACTAAATCGCTCAGATAAACGTTTTATTGAATGCATTTTTGTGATGGCATATTTTATCAATAAATTAAAATAGGCCAGCCATATGTGCCCTATATTTATTATCTTTTTGTAGCAAAGTTAGCAAATTTTGTAAGTTAAACATGGGCGGGTAGGTGTTCGTATAGTGATAAATAAAAGTTACGTTGCTGCCAATTCCTAATATTCGTTTAGCCACTTCTCTGCTGGTGTAGAGTAGATAGAGGTAAAATATAGTAGAGCCCTCTTTAGCAGAGTTTATTTTATATTTTAAAGTGCAGACTTATACGGCTAAACATATTTTATACATGGCATACAAGCAATAAGATATGTGAAAAAGTAGAGACTGTAGGTATCTCTGTATGTCCCTAAATAGGAGCAGTGATAAACATACTTTATGGACCAAACCAAACCTATGTGTTCTTAGCACATACGAAAAATACGTTAGTGAAATTCCTTGTAAAAGTTTTGTTGCTTAATTTTAAAATACGAAAACTGTTGATTTGCGTTTATTTTATAATGAAAAGTGACATCTCAAACGCTACATCTTGCACCTATAAACAAGCCGAACAGAATTAATAGGGACATTAAAACGCGCCATGAAAAAAAACACCGTCCTGTTAGATATTCTGGTAATTGTCATTTAATTACCAACTGAAGGGAGGGGTGACAAAAAAAATAAAGCTTCTTAATGTCCACCAATTTTCCGGTCTGTGGTCCCGAAACCGTTTTAGCTTGAAACATTGTTTTAGCGCGTATCCGTTAAAAAGTTAAATAAAAAATATATTTTTTAAAAGAAACGGATAACTGCAACGATTTATTTTAAAAGACTATTTATTTAGTTCGGCGTAAAGCTTTCGATTTTAATAACGCTCAATTTCAGTAGACGCAAACCAAACAAACATTACTTAAGATTTTACCTACCTATATCGTTTTTATGGTATAGGAATTTATAAACATTGAAAATAAAAATGAAAATGTATTTCATAATTTTTTTTATTTCACATTTTATAGGTTAATTAAATGAACACTTATTACCGTTAAAAATTACAAAATGTCAGCCAATTAACCTACAGTTATATATTAAATGGTCTATAGATATTATTATTTGTAACGAAGATACTTCAGCGATGTTCAGATTTTGCGATGGTTGGTCAGCGAGGTAGCGGTTATGTGTAATAAAAGTATAACTTTTCAGCGGAATGTTATATTAAAGTAACGAAGTGTCCCCGGCACGGGCTTACAAGCCGTTTTATATTATCTTTGACAAATAAATACAGCAATTTTATTAATTCTATTTAAATCTAGAATTGGTATATTTTGACTGGCCTGTTGGTCTAGTGGTTAGTGACCCTGACTGCTAAGCCGGAGGTCGTGGGTTCGATTCCCACCCAGGACAAACCTTTGTGTGATGAGCATGATTGTTTGTTCTGTGTCTGGGTGTAATTTATCTATAATATGTATGTATTTACAAAAAAAAATGTATATAAGTAGTATATCAGTTGTTTAGTACCCATAACACAAGCAAATATAATAGCTTAATTTGGGGCTAGATGGCGCTGTGTGAATGTGGTAGAATATTATTATTATTATTATTATTATTATTATTATTATTATTATATGAAGTAGCTAGCTGCGCTCCACGGCTTTAAATAACGGCGTTAAATATGTTTTGTTGTATCCTTCGGGAATCAGACCGATTTTCGGTAAAATTGCCTATGTCCGTCCCCGGCACCGAATATATCTACATACCAATTTTCAATCGAAATTGGTTCTACGTTTATGTGCTGAGTGGTAACAAACAAACACACACACACGCACAAATTCAATCCAAAAATAACCCTTTAGCGGTCGTACCTATGTATGTATGTAATATTCATAGCATGAGATAATGGCACAAACATTATCGAGCAGCAGTGTCTTGTAATAAGGCTGTCGTCACTGCGATCGCCAATCTAAATGAAACATTCTAAAAGTTATGTTTAGGAAAGGCCTTATTCTCACAGTCGATATATTTGAAATGACAATAAATTCTCATCCAATCTCGTAGTTTAACCACAGTTTAGTTTACAAGCATTCTACCTCTACCGATAGTGATAACTTTACTGAACTTTAAACGAATTACAGTGAGTAATGGCTGAGTGATGGCTACTATAAGTTTCCTTTAGGAGCATTGGGAACCGCTATTTATCACTGCAAACTTAAGACATCTACTTAACTGTATACCACTGCTGTATAGGTATACACAATGCCCAATATTTGCCATAGTCGCCATGCTCGGAAGGTGAATTGGCGATCGCAGTATTCGCAATACAAAACATCGCGATAGTTCAACCGCCAGCATTCGATTGACTGATTGCCCTATTGAAAGAAGTTATATAAGAGAGGGTATATACGACCGCTAGTTTGTATTTAATCCTAGTAGAATATAGCTACTAAATACTGACGTATTTAGTTCGGGTCGTCTCGAGATATAATGCTGCCGTCTCACAGATTAAAATCGTAAAGTATAAGCATTTATACTATCATTCTAAACGTACGAAATAAAAAAGATTATTAAAGTGTTGATGACATAATGCTTTTATATATGCTATGTACATATTTACAAAAAAAAAGTATTTAGGTCTGCATTCTAGAACCCATAATAACACAAGCTTTCAATACTATTATGTACAGCGGAAGAGTTTGTATGTTTCTTTGAACGCACTAATCTCTGGCACTACCCGTCAGATTTGAAAAATTCTTTTTGCGTATGATAGCCTAGTTCTCGGGGAAGGTTATAGGTTATTTAACATTACGCTACTGGCGACGGGAGCAGCGCAGTAAGCAAAAACGCGGGTGTAACCGCGCTGTCGAAAGTTAGTTTATTATATGCTTATTTGGGTCTAGATGGCGTTGTGTGTAATTGTTGTGATATTATATTATTGTAGGTACCTTATAAATTTATGAGCTATATATTTTATAGTCATTTTGTGTGAAAATCATCTTTTTAAATACATACATATAACTATAATATCCCGAAACATACAACTACTAACAAAAATGTTAAGCGGCTTTTAGTCTGTACCTAAAAAAAACAAAATCCCGCCTAAGTAAGTACCTGCATTCGCTGTGGCTGATGGTTTCACCGAAATAAATACAAAATAATAAGTTGCAAATGGAAATGGAACATCTGTTTCACGCAGATCCGCGGTTTTTACAACTGCCAAATGTTTTTTTCGTAACAATTATAAGAGAAATGATTTGTTTATAAGAAATGGGTTATTAATAGAACATTATGGAAGACCACGTTCAATCAAACTTCTTTCTTTATTTAGATCTTACAAAATTGATCTTACGAACGTTTAACCAATAAAAAATAAGTCAAGGTCGATAGATATAGCCAGTTTACTGGAAAGGTACAGTGAGAAGAACTATGAAGAAAGGTCTTACATTTAAATCGGGAATTAAAGCACGCAATGATGGAACTGAACTAACTACTATTATACTGACTATTGGCCTAAAAAATAAGTTACTTGTTATTTATTATGGTCAAAAAGGTGGTTTGTGAGTTACGATAATTGTGTACAAAATCCTTGAAAATGTACAAATACTAAAGAATGTCTATACTAAGTTCGCAACACTGTAGGAGATACTCTTATTGTGTTGCAAAGTGAAAGTACTACGTTAGTAAGTAGTCCAACATGAGACAATATGACGTCACAAACAAGCGCTTCGGCTAATGAGGGGGTAAGCAGACAAAGTAACAACACTAGGACTACATGCAAATGAGGTGCTTGCATTTTTATGCGAAAATATTTTGAAATTTAACCAACGTTCCTAGAATACAAATTATAAAAAGTGTTGTACAATGTATGCTCTGAAACAAATTTTAAATAACATTGCAAAAATATTGTTATAAAAACATTACATAATCGACCGTGAAAGAAAAGCAATGAGGGCGGAGATAATTATAATATAAACCGAACAAATAATATGATTAGACTATATAAGTGGCAATTTTCCTCCCTTTCCTCTTTCCTCACCTCCCTAATTCCCTTCCCCTAACCCCATTCCCAGCCGCCATTGTAGAGGCCACCATACCAGCAGTTTAAAACGAAGCTTTTGTTATAGTGGCCACCACTTCTGGATTCCACTGACTGCTTACCATCAGACGGTAGTAGATCCACGCTGATTTCAGCATGAATGGGCCGGACCGTCCGGGGAAGTACTACCCTCTCATAGAAGATCGACTTAAGAGTAGTAGTATCCGTACTACTGCGTTTCGTTCGGTGAGTGAGAGCGCCGGAGGCCCAATTTCCCCCCTTTCCTCTTTCCTCACGTCCCTCATTTCCTTCCCCTAACCCCATTCCCAGCCGCCATAGTGGAGGCCACCATACCAGCAGTTTAAAACGATAGCTTTTGGTATGGTGGCCGCCACTTCTGGATTCCACTGACTGCTTACCATCAGGCGGGGTGGAGTCACTTTGGTAGGCTATACTATAAAAAAAAAAAAAAAGACGGGGTGGAGTCACTTTGGCAGGCTAATATAAAAAAAAAATAACACACCCATCTGGTATTAAGTGATTCGTAACCTTTAAGCTGACAAAGTAGTAGCCGACCACAAAGGAAAAAGATAATACTGGGTGGCGCAAAAGTAAAGACCCTATTTGGTTCAGCTATAACATTTTTTCTAAATTAGAAAACTAGATTTAGATTTTTTTAAATGTATATTTGTGCCATTAAATTTCGTACCATTAGGATTTAAAGATGATGTCTTTTAAATGGTGACCTCCAGAGTTGATACACATTTGAGCCCTATTTATGACATTTTGCATAACTTGCCGTAACACTTCCTGCGATATGTTCGTTATTTCTTGACGAATGTTTTCTTTTAGAGCTGCGAGAGTCTGTGGCTTGTTCACATACACCCGAGATTTCAAAAAACCCCAAAGAAAGAAGTCTGGACTGGTCAGATCGGGTGATCTTGCAGGCCAAGGCAAATCGCCAAAACGAGAGATAACTCGGCCTGGAAAAGCGTCCCTCACTAAGTCCATAGTGTCGCGCGCTGTGTGTGCCGTAGCGCCGTCTTGTTGAAACCAGATGTGCTCCAGCCCCAATTCGTCCAAACTGGGTATCAAAAACTCACGTAACATGGTTCTGTAGCGTTCTCCAGTGACAGTAATCGCATTGCCTCCAGCGTCTTCGAAAAAATAGGGTCCGATCACTCTGTCAACACAGATGCCACACCATACAGTAACTTTTAGTGGGTGTAGAGGTGTTTCTTGAATAATGCGCGGATTATCAGTGCCCCAGAACCGAGTATTCTGCTTATTGACATGCCCTGAGAGATGGAAATGGAAACGCAGGAAGTGTTACGGCAAGTTATGCAAAATGTCATAAATAGGGCTCAAATGTGTATCAACTCTGGAGGTCACCATTTAAAAGACATCATCTTTAAATCCTAATGGTACGAAATTTAATGGCACAAATATACATTTAAAAAAATCTAAATCTAGTTTTCTAATTTAGAAAAAATGTTATAGCTGAACCAAATAGGGTCTTTACTTTTGCGCCACCCGTTAGAAATAAAAAAATGAAAGGACTTAATTTGTCATTGGTTATTCGAACAAAACGCAACATAGTCACTGTACTACGGATTTACATCCTTACAGTACTATTATATAACGCGGAAGAGTTTGTGCGTTTGTTTGTACGCTCTAATCTCTGGAACTACCAGTCGGATTTTAATTATTCTTTTTGCGTATGATAGCCCAGTTCTTGAGAAAGGTATAGGCTATGTAACATCACGCTACTGGAGACGGGAGCAGAGCATTAAGTAAAGATACGGATGAAACTGCGCCGTTGAAAGCTAGTATAACAGGTATATATATTTTATGAGAAATCAGACACATCTCCGGTCAATCCGGTTGTACTTAAACTTGCAAATTACCATTTTTTTTTATTAGCCTACCAAAGTAACTTTACTCTATCCTGATGGTCACCATTCCAAAAGTTAAACCTGCTACGAATATCTTGTAATTTAAAATATTCCTATCCAAAACTTATAAAATTGAACAAACGATTATAGTAGCAATATTTTTAAAGTATAACAAGATGCAATACTCAGAGCTGCATGAATCTGATAAATGCATCCGAGCTTACGGAGCAGATACGATTAACAATATGTAATAAACTATTCAAGGAATTGATTCAAATTATAGATTGTGGTTGGCCTTTTACATTGCACTTTTGTTACTTAGTAAAACGTTTTATTGATAACTAGCTTGCCGCAGCAAACCCACCCCGCGTTTGGTTACTGCTCTGCTCCCGTCGCTTGTAACGTGATGTTATATAGTCTATAACCTTTCTTAAGTACTGGGCTATCAAACGCGCAAAAAGAAAGCAAAAAATGAGGAGGTTCAGGCAAATTTTCGCCACCAGTTGGCGCCACTTTGGTAAAGGTTTTTCATTTTGACAGCGCTATCAAAACAACATTATGGACAAGAAAATTTCTGAGAGGGTTTTCGAAAATGGCGTCATCGAGGTGGCAGCACTGATACGTCAGGTCTAACTGCCAAGCGTTTTTTTAGAGTTAACCCCTGATTAGCCCAATATGAAAGGTGCCAACTGATAGCGAAAATTTTCCTAAATACCCTCAATTTGAATCCTACTAGAACTTTCAGATATTAGCGCGTTTAAACAAACAAAAGAACTCTTCCGATTTAGATATTAGTATAGATTCCTGTAGTAGCAATTAAATTTTACAGACTTTAAGGTAGTAAACTAAGAATGTACACATAATATAGTATTTTCTAAATATTATTGTAATGCATTGTTTTTTTGTGTATAAAAATCCAGCAAAACTATAAAGCAATATAACCACGATAAAATTTCTACAATAACAAATTATCGTTGGTAATCAACTGTGATGCAAATGCGTCATCATTAATGCCAATTATTTTAGCAAACATCAAAATGATTAGACTATCTTATACTCATAACAATAAGATACATATTTCTGTTACAACTAATCATTCAATCGTAAACATAAAGTTGTTTGAAAATCATCAGAATATTAATGCGTTTTCTGTTCTAAAATTATAAAATCGATCTTATTCTCAAAATTTTAAGGGTTATATTAAAGTTATGCTATGACATTTATATGTTTGTATAAACATTTGTCCCTAGGGCGAATTAGTAGTCGAGTGTTCAGAGCGCATGCCTTGAAATAAGACTATCAAGATAGAAAATGTAAATTTCCTTCAAGTTTATGCACGAGTGTAGCCGCGGGCGTATGCTAGCTTGATTACGCGACCATAACATTTTAACATCACTATGATTTTGCTATAAATCATGAATTTAGAAGACCACCTAGAATTTTGTATCGTAAGGAAACTTCGTAAGCAATATATACAGACATTTTTCGTTTTTATTAGTCTACCAATATATTCACACTCTACCTGTCAATAGGGTATGAGATTGTTAGACACCATCCCTTGAAAACTGTTTGTGCCTCAAAGATAGCTTTGTGAAAATGTTCTAAGTTACTGACCCCCATTAACCGAGTGCAGACACAATTTCTTGAAACTTGTCTACAAGATAAGTTTTGGCCGAAAGGTGTTGTGTATCGACGTTTTGGTGGAAGGCAGCGTAATATGACGCCGAAATATAGTTACTTATAAGTTTTATATTATCTATGTGTATTAGTCTGCAAGGTATTTAATAATAATAATAATATTCTACCACATTCACACAGCGCCATCTAGCTCCAATTTAAGCAATTATATTTGCTTGTGTTATAGGCACTAAACAACTGATAAACTACTTATATAGATTTTTTTAAATACATGCATATTATAGATAAATTACAACCAGGCACAGAATAAACAATCATGCTCATCACACAAAAGTTTGTCCTGGATGGGAATTTAACCCACGACCTCCGGCTTAGCAGTCAGGGTCAATATCCACTGGACCAACAGACCAGTCAAATTTATATCTAAGTCTATGCAACCTGAAAAGTGTTTTAATATTTAAATAAAAGTTTTGTTATAATATTAAGCTATTGCATAGCTTTTATCGCGGGCTTGGAGCGCGGCGACCGAATCAAGAAAATCCGTCACGAAAATAAAACCTAACACCACCCACTCCGCCATGAAAAATTTATTTCTCAGGATAAACACTAGTGGCGCTAATTTTTACCACACATAAACCAAATATTTTGTAACATTTGAGATAAATTTTATCTGGTAGAACTATAGAAATGAAACTAAGATTTTTAATATCGTGTAATAATGCATCAATGTAATGTAATGTCCCAGTTTTATTCTTTTTCGAGTAAAAATACTTAGTAGGATGATAAAAATTCCTGAATAACCTACATGTATTGTAAGATAATAAAAATATTTTAAACGATATTAACTTCTCATTTATTCAATAAAAGAAAAAAATTGTTTTCTTATGCGGTCACCTCGCTCAAAAAGTGTAACTTGAATTAATATCAAAGAAAAAAATACTGCATAAATGAATATAAATAAATAATTATAATTGCATAAGTTGATAAAAAATGCTATGCAATAGCTTTACCGCGACAGTCCCCGAGTGCTACAGGTTTTTATAAGATCTTGGATTAAAATATATAAATATATAAAGCTGGTAAAGGGCTTCATGCTTTAATTTAGGGATATTAGTATAAATTACCGAATCATTTGAAACCCAAATTCCACTGTAAAGGGTGGCACTTCTATTTTGCACGTGGCATTTAAAATAACTAAGGAAAATGGTAATATCAATTCAAAAAGTTTTTCCTAACACTTAAAAAATGGAAATTTGACCCAGAATGACCTACGTCTAACAATGAACTGACGCAAGCCTATGATCGTGATGAGTTACCATCAATTTGTAAAGTTGGAAGTACTCCAATAAACAATCCAAATAACCGCACTGTAAATTTAAGCTTATCTTTCACTGACGGGAAAGAACGATATGAAGTTATTTTTGCAGAAGCTACTTCCTTGCTGCGAGCATTAAACCTAGAACCTGTAATGTAACGTTTTTTCTGTAACGTTTGGCTTGATTTTGATTGATTTGAGACTATGAGCACCAGAGGCCTAATTTTCCTTCCTCCCTCATTCCCTTCACCTATCTCATTCCCGCCTTAGTGGGGGAAACCATACTAATAATTGAAACACAATGACTTTTGTAATAGTGGCCACTACTTCTGGATTCCACTAACTGCTTACCGTTAGGCAGGGTGGAGTGGAGTCGCTTTGGTAGGCTAATATATATAAAAAAATATTGAGCATTACATTTTGAATTTGTAACAAGCGAATGCCCACCTTTAGAGAAACAGTTCAATTTATTCTTAACAAAAAAAGTGCGAAGAAGATTGGCGTGGTGTTTCACCTATTGATTGTACGCATTGATAATGAGTGCTACAATATATTATTAATGTTCTTTTTCAAAAAAAGTTTAAAGACAACACTAACTTTAAAGAACCGGTCCCTCAGCGGTTCAAACTTACGCTCATGTTTATCTATCGTAGGCGATACAAAAATGTTATTGACGACTACAGTACTTTGACAATTGCAAGATAGTTTTAATATATGCAGCTTTCGAATTTACGCCTACTGTGTATAAATAAATTCTTATCAAATTTAATCTTGTTTAAATACTACACAATTTTAAATAGTATAAAAATAGCGTTTTCTAGAAATTAACATAAGATTGCTATCGTAAGTTTATCTTGATGTCTCGCCATGAACAAGTCCGGTTCAAAGGAAACGAAGACAGCTTCACATCCTTAGATTATTCTAGATTTATTGCAGTTATACTCGTTCTTGTACCCGCGGCTATACTGTAATAAATAGTGGTAGGCACTTTAAGTGGCTGTGTAATTTGTTTATAATTAAAACCAGAGAAAAATACAGAAGATGAACTTTTAATTTTGTTAATTGATGATGAAATTTTAATACCTATAAAATGTGGTACTGTGGTAAAGTGGTACTTTAGTTTATTGTTCGTAGAAAAACAGTATAGTTGTGTTACAAATGTTTGTGTTACAAACTGCTTGTTGCGTGACGAATATAATAAAAAGTTTTGAAAAAATCACTGAATACTGTTTAAAAATAGATATAATAATGTTAATATAATTATCCTGGTGAGTTTGCTTCAAAGTTGCTTCTCTGAAGTGGCAATGGGCAGGACACATAGCACCCAGAACTGACGGCCGTTGGGGCAGAAAGGTTCTAGAGTAGCGACCACGAACCGGAAGATGCAGCGTGGGCTGACTCCTCACTAGGTGGACTGACGACCTTATAAGGGTGGCGGGCAACCGATGGATAAGGACGGCGAATGAAAAGCCACGGTGGCGAATATTGGGGGAGGCCTATGCCTAGCAGTGGACGTCTTTTGGCTGATATGATGATGATGAGTTTGCTCCCAGTAATGGAATTTTAGAAAGTTAAATGCAGAAGAGTTACCCCCGGTTTCTGAAAGGCTGATCAACGAAAAATTAACTAATTAGCTGTTAAATCTCATGTAAAGTACCTGAAAGCATGCAAAAAGCATGGATAATTGGTTTCATTTGATATAATTAGTTACTAACTAGATCAAATTAAACTAATTATTCATGCGTTTAGCAACCCAACTGGCACTTCACATGAGATTTAACAGGCGATTGGTTAATTTTTCGTAGATCAGCCTTTCAGAAACCGGGGGTAAGTCTCGAAAATCTAATAAGTTATGAAACGAGTTTCATTAGGAGTAAAGTCTTTGGTCAGCGCAGGATCATTTAGCGAAAAATATTTAGAACTAGCTGTTGCCCGCGACTTCGTTCGCGTGAAAATTCAGATGGGTGCCTCTATGAGAATATTGCGTGCCTGATTTTATGGCAATCGTACATTGTATCAGTATTATCCGTCTCTATGGCGAATCCAGTTTAAACCCGCTACCGCTAAAACTGACAAACCACTTTCACACAAACTTGCGACTCTTATTTGCCCATTTAATAAGGGTGGTTTCTGAATATTAAAAAAAGAGTATTTTCTAGTAATTTGGTAATCCTACTATAAAAACTATAGAAGTTTCATACAAACTTTGCCACCCCTTTATACCCCCTTAGGGGATGGATTTCGCAACATTCCGTCTAAGTGAGCACCTATATTCTAATAGGAATGACAATGCAAAGTTTGAGATTCCTAGCACTTGTTGTTTCTGAGATTTCTTGATAAGTGAGTGAGTGACCTTTTGGGCTTCGCTCGCGTGAATGTCGTTTTTTCCAATAGACATTTTTATATTGTTTTAATAATGTTTTCATACTATTTTATATCTCCCCCTCACTCCCCCTCACTTCCCCCTCACTTCCCTCTCACTTCTCCCTCAATTCCCCTCACTTCCCCATTACTTCTCCGTCACTTTCCTCTCACTTCCCCTCACTTTCCCCTCACTTCTCCCTCACTTCTCCCTGTCTTTTCCCTTACTTCCCTCTGACTTCTCCCTGACTTTCCCTTCACTTCTCCCGCATTTCCTCTTCACTTCCCCCTCACTTCCCCCTCACTTCCCCATCACTTTCCTTTCACTTCCCCATCACTTCCCTCTCACTTTCCCCTCCCTTCCTCCTTTTCCTCCCTCCTTTCCCTTCCTCCCCCTCCCTGTAAATTTCGAGTCGCTAGCTTCAGAAGCTTAAGAGCTTTGTATAGAATATTTCATCCCTAATTTCACCCCTCTAAATCCACCCCTGTTAAAATAAAATTATAAGGATATTTTTTATTTAAATAGAAGTATTCCAAATTAAAATTTCTAAAGTGTAAGTTAAAAAAGAAGAAGATTCATATAATCGATTTCATCCCTTTTTCACACACTTAGGAATTAAATTTTAAAAAACCCTTTTTTAGTACAACCTCTAGACATTTAGACAAACACACCCTCCAAATTTCAAGTCGCTACGACCAGCAGTTTAGGCTGTGCGTTGTCTGTTAGTCAGTCAGTCAGTCAGGACAAAGCCTTATATAATATGTACGGGTGTATGGATTAGACGTATAGCTATCGGGGATTAAAGCATACAGGCTGCTAGGAATGCTAAGACGTGATGAGCCACATAAAGCTGACCGTGCGAAAAACAGCTAATACTTAGATCCACACCCACAACTTTTAGTTGTGTCTGACCTTGGGCTTTATTAATTGTCATCGCGAAACATAGGCTCACTGGAAACTGAACTCATTTAAAACTAAACGGAAGATTGTTTAGAATGAGCGGAATCCGAAAAATAAAAACGCTATCAGCTAATTCCGTAACCTGTTAAAGTCTCTGTTTCTATCAGATTTCGTAGTAAATTAACAAATGTTCGACGTGATTCTTTAAATTGGCATAACTTTTTTATTTATGAACCGATTGACATGAAACAAACACTAAATGTTAAGTGAAGCTTACCACAATGTATTAGTGAAAACCATATCTAAATCGGATAAGCCGTTTCTGAGATTAGCGTGAACAAACGCACAGACAAACAGACAAACAGACAAACAGACAAACAGACAAAAATTGTGACAATCAGTGTTTTGGGTTCTATTTGCGTTGATAAAGGCCCCAATAATTTTTTTTCTCATATATCTTCCATGTACAGACAGCGATCGGTTACATTTTTATTATATGTATAGATGTGAAAAGAAATAAACAGCGCTATTGTTTGATAATTACTCTAAAAACTAATTTATGTCTTATCAATATTTTACATTGGCACCGTTAGGAAAACATACATTAACTTCGTTAACTCATTAAAATACGGAGTTCATTTTTACCTTGTAACAAAATTAAAAAAATAATTTTAAAAATATTTCACAAACAATATTGTTTACAATAACACAATATCAACCTCACACCTAATTCGCAACACGTTCACACAAAAACAACTGTCCTAGTTGTTGAAAGAAATAATCCAAACGCAGCTCGAGACACCCGTTCTGAACTGGTAGTATGTACAATGTACATACATATATATGTATATAACGCGTACAAGTTTTATTCCAACTATAAAATTCACTGAGAATACGAAGGCACCCGCCGGTATTAAGCCGTGACATACGAAGAAACGGGCCCCTACTATTGGAAGATAAGCATCGATTATAAAGTGAGTCTGTTGAGAACTTCCTAGTATTAACTCGAATGACCTGGTCTCGCACCATAAACTGGTTTAGGCTGGCGCAAGAAAATAAGAAGCATAATCTAAGTAAAAGATTGCTCTAGTATTGAATTATATTTAGTCAATGGTAATAGACTCGACCCTAACTGGGGGCTTGGTTGCTCTAAGTCGAGTCGCGTGCAAAGCGCAGAAAACCTTGCGCTTTGTTTTCGATAGACGTAGTACGCGACTTGACGTTACGCGAATAGAGGTAGAGAAACCAAACAAACGCGGGTGATATACATATCTGCCTAGAAACAAACCAGAAGTTTTATAATTTAGTTATAATTTGCGGTGCCGTGTAAACTATAAGATCAACTGACTGCATACCATCAAGCAGATTAAAGTCACTTTGGTGTTAATTTATAAGAGATTTTTTGTGGATAGCAGCAAAGAAGAAAGAAAAATATTTACTTAGTGCTCACAAAAAAACAAACAAATATAAAAGGAATAATTAAAAACAATGGTGAGACAGAAAAGGGACTTTTCTCAGCACTTTGCTATGGTTGTTATACTATAGCGCTATTGGCGAACTACATTGACGCCACAAATCCGTCTGTACCAGGAAACTACACTAACACTAACTAGTGAAAACGAACGAACGTTGTGTTCATTTAAGAATTACTTTTATTTTTCACCATATTATGATGACTATAGAATCTGTTTACAGTATAACACTTTGCTATTTACTGACTTGATACTACACGATATAGCTATCTAGCGCTCGCGCACCATTACGTGTTACTCAGTCAACGGTCAGGAAGCGACTGAATTTTCTATGCACGCACCGGACCGGACACAGAAAATACCCCCTCTCCGCCCGCATACACTACATTTTATGTCATTCGAGAAATACACAACGCAATAAACACGAAACACATAGTAGGAGCGACAATACGTTAGAAATATCATCATTATGTCCCCAAACTAGCTGTTAAGAGCTATCTCACACCTGCAATACTGGGTTTGGGAACACCGCTTGTACCACGAAATTTAAGAACTTCTATCTATACCGTACATTTTAGAGTTAAAATAACTTCTTTGTTGGATACAGGAGTATACAATATATTTGCAGGCAATATATGAGTGTTTGTATTTTATTTTTACTTCTTTATATTGTTGAGTAATCTAGGCGTTCTACATGAATAATGCCTTCCATCAAAGGTGACCTTGGAGGGATAATCCAAGGACGATGAAGGTCATAGTATACTTTGGATTACATTGGGCACGTACACGGATTGCATCAAACAAGGTCCCCTCTGATGGAAAGCTTAATTACATCCGTGTAGAACGCGTCTTAGCTTCAAAACTTTTGCAAGGTCACTATTTTTGATGTTCACTGTTCAAGGTATTCTTTATAAATCTTTTTTTAATGTTAAAATATTTTCTTAGTTTTATAAAAATGCCTTTATTCTAAAGTTGCATTAACACCGCAGGCGAAATTGTTTTTTGATTACACAGTCATGAGTTTGATCAACTTGAAGCATTTCCAACGAATTAAAATTAAATGTAGGTATAAAATAGTTCATCTACAAGCACTTATTAGATTACCATTATGCCTTGACCCAAAGAAACATTACCTTAAAAGTGACACGGATGCTAAAGTAGGTAGCATCGCGGTAATCCAACTTGAAATGAAATTAGGCCTACTTAGGATAAATGCAACGTTTTTCTTATATTGTCGCTTACTACTTTTTAATAGAGACACAATGAACTTAACTTTTAGAAGATTAATTTTAAGGATAGAAAAACCCAATATCACTTTACCCGACCCGGAGATCGAACCCGGGACCTCTGTGTGGTAATCCGCACGCAGTACCACCGAACCACAGAGGCAGCCTAAAAATGGCGAAAAGTGGGTGGTTAAACACATCTGCCTACCCCTTCGGGGAATAAAAGGAGTGAAGCTTTGTATGTATGTGTTATTTTTAGAAGAGTTCTATGAAAATGGTTCATTGGGAAAATACTCACCATTCAGAAAACTTTAACATCTAATTGCAAGACTAAATAGTATAATGTTTGTGTTTACGAAAATCAGAGTAAGAACGAAATTTTATGTAACCGATGCCAATGCACTAACTACTCTGAATATTATAAGTTGTTGTCATCTAAACTACTAACCAGTCTCCAACCATAAACAGTTAAATAATAAATGGTACTGGGACTTGCCTAATACATTTAGAGCCGGGTTGCTTCAGGAACACTCAAAAACTCAATAAGGGTAGAAAAATTTCAACATCGGAGCGTAATTCGAACCGATTCTAGGCGCACTACGAAGTATGCTATCAGAGTGCCGCTTTATAAGTATAACCAATGCAAGGCATTTGCAATCAAATGTTTTTTATTAACACTCAATAAATCATACTCGACTTCATTTTGGAATATTGAACCGTTTGAAGTAAGCGCGACAGACTGCTGGTAAAAAATTCCCTCGACTGTCTATGGTTACCTGTAATGGTACTTAAATCCCATATGGGTGCAAAGTTGTAATCATTACAAATTTATTAAGTCCAAACACCAACTAATTGCTGTAAATCATTGTCGAGTTCCCTCGACTATCTTTCGGCTCCATCATCAGATCGACTCCAAACGTTCACTAAATAGTAGTGCCTTAAAATACTTAATAAAAAATATAACAAATGCACTAGTCCCCAGTACAATTTTCGAAAGTTCCACTCGATTTCCCTGGGATGCCATCATCAGATCCTGGTTTCCTTATCGCGGTACTACACTTGAAAAATATACTTTCCAAAAAAAAAAGAATCATCAAAATCGGTTCATAAATGACAAAGTTATTCGCGTAAACACATAAAAATATATATATATATACGGTCGAATTGAGAAACCTCCTCCTTTTTTGAAGTCGGTTTACTACTTAAGATTTAGATTACTTAGATCGTTTTGCTTACGAGTAAAATAATTCGGAGAAAATATTATATTTTTACATTAAATTTTCTATCCAACAAGCTAAAACTCTTCGTCTTCATTCCACAATAGATTCCAATTGCGACCGTAACATTGCCAAGTTGGACTACAAAAAGTGTTATTTGCGACCTGCCAAACCGCAAGGCTGTATATAGCAGCTGTTGCCGCCAATTCTTTTGTATGTTCCAGTGTATTAAAGTTCTGTATTAAATTCCTACAGTAATCGAGATGTTGGTTGTTAAAATTGTACAGCTGCAATTTTGTTGGATCAATTATTTTGTGGTGTATTTTTGAGTTGAGGTGTTTAATAAAGAAATTGTTACATATATATGTTGAAAAATATTGTAAAGTATGAAGAAAACACAGTAATTTTGAGAGCGCCGCAAAAATCATTGACGTCGTCAAAAATGACCTTTGCCTTCATTCGTTTACGATACCTACGGAAAGAGATAAGATTATTTCATATTAAACTTGACACTACCCGGCTCAATATGGTAATGTTTTATTGCAGGACAAATACAAATACAACTAAAGTTCCTACCCATTTAAAACAGGTAAATAAAGAAACCGGTTAATTCACATGTGTTTCAAATACAAGTGCAACCTGTTACCTAACTATAAACAAAGAACAGGTAATACACCAGCTATTTGTCAAAGTAATAGTGTAGTACTAGCATTAAATCTAAGATGCTCAGATCCGCTTAGTGCAGCTTCCCTCGAGCCGCAATGTCCAGTCATTAAACACTAAATTCCTTACGAAAACCTGTGACCATCATTGTGTGATATTTTAAGATTTATTTGTTCAAAGGTAACATAAATAAGTAAATCTATTTGCGAGATTAAGTTCTCTTTTGAAAGAAGGTGTGAATTGATATCTCTGCGCATACTCACTTACAGTGGCTTTCTGCATACAATTTTTAATCCAAGATTCTTTAAAAGCCCGATTTGTCGTTCGTAAATAATATACATACTGACATATTGTAAAAGCGATTCAGCACTGAATGATCTATTGCATAAAGTCGAGTTTTCAATAAAGAATGTATATAGACACTGTTACTCAGGACAGATTTATTATCTCTAAATTGTGTTTGTCCAAGTTTGCTTACGCTAGTAATTCTTAAAATGCAAGAAATGATTATAATGACATCTATTGTTATTTCAGTGTTTTCTTTTAAATTACTGAAAACCAGTACTTACCAGAAACACTACAATGCCTAGGTAGTTACCTATTGCTATAATTGTGCCGTAAAATAAATTTTACAATCAGGTTTTTTAATCCGAACGATAAGAGTCCAAAGTAATATATTGCTATAGGTACCCCTCACAAAGGGCATTATATAGAAATTCATGGCCAAAATACAAAAATAAAACATCTAAAATACGACTTCTTTCAAATAATTAAAACTTTACCAACGAAACCGAATCTACTTTGTAAACAAAACAGAAATAAATAGGAAAAAATATTAAACATGCAAACAAAACTTTTCTGTCGATCACACTCGAAACGCTTTGCATGTTCAAACTTTCACGAAACACTACGAACTTTTCTAGGACTTTTCCAAAGCATGCTCAGTTTATGGTCTCCCTACCGCTCTACCTTAGGCACCGTCTACCGCAGAGAACCCTTTAAGCTTTCTCGAATGCACTGAATATCCAGGCGGCCTGCTGGACCCCTTAAAACGCTTCATTCCAAAGCTTTAAGTAATAAACTTTAGTGAAAAGGAAATTTCTCAAATACCTCTATTATGAAGTCTGGCATAAAATGTGTAGTAAAGTATATAAGTTCGTGCTTTTTTATTCAAGTGGCTTTAACTTAGTGTTTATATTGTTACTTACAGAAACTTTTTTACTTAAAAGTATTAAGAGTAATGTAGTTGCAAATTAGTGCTCGTAAATCCTTTCTAAATTAACTCAGAAGTTTAAAGTTAATGTGAAATAATGAGGTTTTAAGAGGTAGACAAGATTTTGTACGAACAATTTTATTAAACCAAGTCACTCATTTTAAAGGTTAAATGTATCGTAATTATTACCTATGCCGTCGCTATAAACGCTCGTTTGTCAACGGGCTATATCTCATGTACAGTAATAGGTAGACAGTTGAAATTATATGCCTTCATATTTTATAAATGTATATTATTTCACATATTATATAAGTACCTATTGTTATATACTATGTACAAATGACTTTCATTGCCATTTTGTAGAATGTATTCAAACTTAAATGGTAATAAAAATATGCTTAAACGCTGACTCATAAACCAATAATACCGCCAACAATTTACCCATAACAGAATAAAAGTTCAAATACTCAAGAAAAAGTTTTTTCATTACTTACTTCGTTCGGCAAAGTTAGTCAAACCGATTTAAAGTCTCAAGAAAAACTTGAAACAAAATCAAAATAATTTATTCACATTGATTTAGAGTACAAAAGAACTTTTGCCTGCTCATCATGACGACTTCAAAGTGAATTTAACTGTGTGCCAAAAGGTAAACTGGGTCAAAATGTTTACCTATATGTAACTACCATAAAAGAAAGCTAGACTTATTGCGATTAATAAGTAGGTACCTAATTATTTTCCAAATCTGAGTGCGTTTCGTGTGTAATTCTGTCAGTAAAATGTATACAAGGATGTAGTTATAAAAACAACAACATTGCCTATTTCTCCAGATTTAAATAATAAAATATTATAATGCAGAAACAGATTCTGAATACATTGCTGTAAATAACCACCTACTGCGTACTCATAGTATCTACACACAACTTCTTCTAGGTAATAAACTATTCATTTGAGGAAATGAAACTGCAGAGACTTAAGAGAAACGGACTAGCCTTAAGACTAACTTCAGACAGTAGCCTATACCAAACTAAATTTTATGAATTGTTCTGTTTTACTCAGCGGATTACTAAGTTTGTTTATTACTATTTTATCCAGTTCATTTCTAAGAAATGGAAATGGCAAATGAAGTGTTTGTTTTCTTACTAATAGGTTTTTATGTATTTTCAACAATATGTATTTCTATAAGTATGTTTATCTGCATTCAAGAATATATCACAATCTACTACATACGCTTACTCTAGTATTAAGTAATGTGAGGGCGTAGACAAGTGGCATAAATGCACTTTACAAATTAAAATTCCTACCCGATTGCCTAGAAAGAACACATATAACCTATTGGATGTACAAACGTCCAAAACAAACCTAGGTCATTATGCTACTGTACCAAGACTCTGTAGGCAGTATAACAACTTATCAAAAACACATGAAATCGACTTATGTGATTCTATGATTAAATTCAAGGAATGTTTAGACCAATACATTTCATTGTTCATTAACAATGACTGTAATTTTAAAATGTTTATTTGGTGTTTTATATTGTATTAAATTAAATGTTTGTGTACGTATGTATTATACAGATTGCTGCTGTTTAAATTGTCCCCTTGCTTTGTTTAAATTTGTTTAATTTTCATTATTGTGTAACATATTAGGTACTTAAGTTAGTTAATATTATTATTATTATTATTGTTGGAGATCCTGAATAAATAAAATAAAATAATAATAAATAATGCTAATAGAATAGTGAAGATTAAAAATATATAGGATTGACATAATCGAATGTCAATGTTGGCGTAAGCCCTCTGTGCTTTGGTCGTTAAAGCGCTGTATAGCTAGCAGTTGTATTATTATTATTATTATTTGATATTTAAATACATATTCTGAATCTAAGTTTGATTAAATAAAAAACATTAATTCTAAACGTCGTGGCCCAGTGGTAAAGACACCCACTTCGTAAACACGAGGTCGTGGGTTCAAATCTTGAAATCATTTGTACTTTCTAAGTTTATCTGGACATTTCTGATTGACGGTGAAGGAAAACATCGTGAGGAAACCTGGACTTCTAAGGAAGTCTGAAATAGCCAATCAGCCTTGAGCAAGCGTGGCGGTCAATGTTCATGCCTTCTCTGTATGAGAAGAAGCCTTTCTCTGCAGTGGGATAGTAACGGGCCGATGTGATGATGATAATTTCTTTTTTACAAAATAATATGGCAAACTCACAGATAAATACAATATACCTGTAACAAAACTATTTGTTTGTGAATTCCCATGCTGTACAAAATTGACGCCCAAGCCCTCTTAAGACTGGTTGATTTATTAATTATATGTTATTTAAGTCCCTCGTAATACAGAGATTGTGTTTGTGCAAGATCTTTTAAATATAAGAGGAAAAGGATTACGTCACATAATTTTCAACCATTGGCTATAATGTACTTAATAAAGGTCGTACGAAACGCAATACCATATTTACGAAGTAGCTACGTACTCATACGGTCAGGGACCCTGTACAGTATTTTTTTTTTTTTTATATTAAAGCCACTATACTAAAAGCCATCGTCTTAAACTGCTGGTATGGTGGTCTCCACTATGGCGGCTGGGAATGGTGTTAGGGGAAGGGAATGAGGGAGGTGAGGAAAGAGGAAAGGGGGGAAATTGGGCCCTAGGCGCTCTCACTCACCGAACGAAACGCAGTAGTACGGATACTACTACTCTTAAGTCGATCTTCTATGAGAGGCCCAATATATCTAATGTCATCCAGTGATATCACGATATATTGCTTTGGAACTCTGAAGCATTTAACACCACACAACACAATAACACTTATTGTCACAATCCAAGATGTATCGTCAAGATTAAATACATTCTCAACTTGCATCCACTACTGTTGTAGATTAATAGACAGAGTAGACAGTTTGTATATATTACATACATTTATAACTTCACGTCTGTCTCCCATTAATAGGGTAAGCAGAGACTATAGAACGCCATTTGCATTTATTTTTGCCATATTGGTATGTATATACCTAAGTCTAAAGTTACTAGGATCTCGTATATATAAATTGGTAAGTTGTGTTTATGTCTATAAACTCGTACATTGTAAAACAGCTTATGTTCGTAGGTAGTTCACTCTGTTACAATCAAAAAACTTTATAAAAGTAACCATCTGTAATAATCTAAGGCTTCATATTGTTCAAACAGTAGGACAGATGAATCGATGTGTATGGTATCTTTTTGTAATATATTAATGGGTAAGGTGAGGAGAAGGTTAAGCAACACCATTTATCAATATTTGTCATATGGTCTTTAGCTGTTCGGATTACAAGGCAATTAATCAATGGTTGCAACCGTAGGTAGGCAACTATTAGGTAACGTATATGTCGCAGGCAAATTGTATTAATCGGCCTCGGCATATTACATATCGCCGGATATGTTACCAGCAATATAATAAGTACCTAATTTGGGATGTTTAAACTAGTTTGGCAACAAATATAATTCGTTCAAAGCACTCGCCGGCAGCAGCGGTGGCTCGCTCGCTTTGCTTGCTCGGCTCGTGTGCAGGGAGTCACAGTTCTAACCTAACCCAATCTGCCTTCGGTATATTATATAACGTGGATGACAGCTAGCGTATACAAAATGCCGAGGCATTATTTATGCGCGGATGTATTCATTTTGCCTGCGACATATATGTATGTAGATATATTTGATTGTGATTAATTAAAAACTGTCGTAATGGTCTGGTTCGTAGTTTTAGGTTCAAAATCGGGCAAGTTAAGAACTTGATATTATAAAGTCGAAAGTACTTTCTTCAATTTGCTTTGAATACAATAATAAGTTAGACGTGTGGTATCTAGTCTAAAATATGGTACACCATCTCTTGTCTTAAGTGTCGTAAGGGAATAATCATTTACCCATAGAATTGTTAAATGCTACAAATTTTATTACATTTAAGCGTGGTGTAAAAAAGTTACTGCTTGCCAAAGCTTACTATTCTGTCAAGGAATACCTAGCAGATAAATCTTTATAATAATATGACTGTGACATTATTTTATATATATTCATAATTAAATTATATAATTATTGAAATTAATTGAACTGTATAATCAATATTTTACTTTAGTTTTCTTAGAATACTCTAATTAATTCTGACATGTCTTGTAATTATTTAATATTTATTCCTAACGCTTTCTAACAATCTAATGTTTAAATTAAATGACGAATAATAATAAGTATATAAAATTTTGCATGCTAATAAGCTGAGTATGGTGATACTCTATTATACCAATTTAAGATCCATGTAAACCCATATTACGCAAATAAATTGTTTGAATTTGAATTTGAATTTGAATAATACCAGAGGCCCTAGACAAGTCGTAAAGATTTCTATTCTATTCATAGAATAGATAAAAAAATGTATAGGATTGACATAAGCTTTGGCGTTAGCATACGTCAATCTCATACATTTTTTAATCTATTCTATGAATAGAATAGAAATCGTTGACATTTGTCTAGGGCCTCAGGTACCTAATAAACGGCAAATTTAACTGTGAAGGTACTAAATATCAGTTTATTACAGTATGCCTGCCACGCGTGTTGACTATGCAAATACCTATATTTGGCGAAGGCATAAAAATATATCCTTCAGAGGACATCTTCAGGTCGTTGAAGATGATTATATTGACACTGTATTTACATTTTAATCTTCGTTTAAACGTCTCCATGTCACAAAAATGGAAATACCACGAGTACCTTACAAGTTCACAAAAGTACACTCCTTTTGGTAACAGCTACAAGAAGAAACGTTCAGACGATGTTTACTAAATGTATAATGACCATTCAAGTAGATAAATGTAAGTACATTCAAAAGTCTTCTTGAAGTTAAAATGTCCCATTGAACAATTGTTATAAATAACTTAGTACAAGCCCGTGGACGTTTTTACAAATGATGTAAACTGTGTTAAATAGAGAGACCATCATTTAGTTTAAAAGCAGGTCGTTTTATTAATATTTATTTATATTTTTATGATAATAGGTATAGTCGACCACATATTTACTTTACCACTTTTGACAAAAAAAATCTATTAAAATAAAAATAAAATAAGACTCAATAAGACAGTGGCAACTGACAACTGTCACTGTACTGAGCCTACTGAGGTAACTTGCAAGCAAAAATAAACGTTATTGTTTTGTGATGTGTAAACCACATTTACTATATAAAGCAATTTTACAGTCAACTATCATCATATCAGCCAAAAGACGTCCACTGCTGGACATAGGCTTTCCCCAATTTTCACCACCGTAGCCGGTTGTTTGCCGCCCCGAAGCCATCGGTTGCCCGCCACCCTTATAAGGTCGTTGGTCCACCTTGTGAGGGTATAAATTCGTGCATTTTTTTTGTTTAAAACACAACTCTCGCCTTAGGAAACCAGCCCTGTATCGCGGGGGACTTTACAAACATTTAAACATATAACGGATACAATACAAAGTACACCCAGACTCGGCACAAATATTTATGAATCACACAAAGAACCCACAACCTCGTGCACAGCAGTCGCTTGCGCTCCCACTGCACCACGGAGGCAGTCAGTGTGCTATTTATTATAGGAAAATTTGACTGGTCGCGTTAGTGAAGAAATAAAGCTTGTTCTGTATACTTTGATAATGTGCAGTCGGTTTAAGTTACTACTACTTTAAATACATTTTGTAATATATCTTATTAGGGAAATTAAACAGCTATACGCTACAAAACACAGTACCCTTTCTTTTTATACATATCAAAGAACACAATATATCAATGGCTTATTGTACTCGTTGGATACCAATATATCTTCTAAAGCCAATACTTTATTTTACTTTTAGTACAAAGCACGATATATAGTACTGACACGACATATATACCTCTTTAAGTTCAAGAAAGGAAGTTAAGTTTGACTATTATTTATTATAACTGCCTAAGAAAGGCAGTGGGAGTGTGTGTGACTGCTGGGTTAAAGATTTTGAGTTCGATTAGCACAAGAGATTAAACTTTGTGGACTGGTGTCCTCTACTACAAGAACTCTCTGACTGCTTACCATAGGCAGTAACTGGCAAAATATGTTATAAAAAACAGAAAGCCCATCTGCCGGAAGCAAACTAAAAAGAAAGATTCTAATTGATACGTCATAATAATATGTTAAATCCCATCAAACCATTTAGGCTGTAGAGCTTGCCAAAGAAATAGACATACATACATACATATTATTATATACATACATACGCTCGAAAAACATTACCCTCCTTGACTTAGGTCAGTTGGGCAAAAAAGAACCAATATTACATAATAAGTTTGTTTATAAATGTGTACGTTAGTGTACTTTGTGTTGTGTATCCCGCGACAAAGCTGTTCCCTACTGAAAAATATATACTTACATTATTTACGAAACTATGTAAAATTGGTTCATTCTGCCATAAAGAGTTACTTTTACAAATGAAACATTACGAAACTATGTAAAAAATTTGTTCATTCTGACATAAAGAATTACTTTTACAAATGAAACAATGTTTAAATAAGGTGTTCTTATGGTGACCCTACCAACCCTATCTTTTACACAAAAGGACTCAGATAAACTTATTAATTTATGACTAAGAAACAAGTGGCTGAAAAAACTTAGCACAATAGACTTACCTTTTCGCCTTTAAGAAAGTTATTCATAGAAATAAAGTTTAAAATACAATTTGTAAAGAGAAAATCTTAATTTTGTAATGTCGCTAAAATTTTGATGTTTATTTATTTGGCAACTTACACTAATAATAATTATGACAACATAAAAATCTTATTACATAATTTTTTTTATGTCAGTGTATAGTCGACAATAAAAATGCTTTACCACCCTTAATTTAAATGTCGTTTGCGTTCACAAAACAGTAATGTCTATTTATGTCTTTATATATTTATTCACAGATAAATAAAAGTACAACATTTATAATATTCTCCTCGTCAAGCTAGCAGCTCATTGGCGAGATACACTCGTTAACATAGGTATCAGCCTGCAAGTATACTCAGAGGGCCTAGACTAGTGGCATAGATTTCTATTCTATTCATAGAATAGATTTAAAATGTATGGGATTGACATAAGTTGACGCCTGGCGTTAACTTATGTCAATCCCATAAATTTTTTTACTATTCTATGAATATAATAGAAATGTATGCCACTTGTCTAGGGCCTTTGTACAGTAACAGTTGTCATCAATGTCAGGTGAGTCTTATTGAATTTAAATTTTCATAGAAATTTTTGTTGAAGTGGTAAAGCAAATATGTGGTCGACTATACATAGTAACAGCGTTAGTATTTCAAACGCATACAACACAGGACCGACAGCATCGTCCTGTATTGACCTAATAATTTACGTCTTCTAACTAAATATAAATAATAAAAAAATAAAAGTATGGTCGGAATTCGAACTTAACATTTTTTTTTTTGTATGCATAATTTTAAAAAAGTATTAGTATTCTGCACTCTTTCTCTGTTTAAATTAAAAGTGTGCGAAATTTCATATTCCTCCGTCCGCGCAATTTTTGTGTACAAAGTTTTTGCTTCACGTATTAATATATAGATAACAATCTTTTATGAAGATATACATATAAGTTTTGTTATAAGTCAGCACATAGTAATTTTATACGTTTTCCAACATAACCAAGTTCATATCTCAAATCAACTTTCTAACAGAACACACATTGTCCTATAATCGCATAAAAAAAATCCAAAACAGTAGGCGGGAGCCGAAAACGTGGCATTCAATAAAATACATGTGTTTATCTATCTGATAAACGGTATTTATTTATGTTTCCTAAAAAACAGGGTTTCGTTAATTCTTTTGGACACAAAAACAAGGGATCAACCCTCAGGTAACGGCCGACCGATTTTGAATTAAAAGTATAACCTTGCCTGTATAAATACGTACCCTGTGTCTACCAACAGAAACAGACTAATCTATACTTAATACAGCGAAAGAGTTTGTTTAAACGCGCTAATTTCTTAAACTACAAGTCGAATTTAAATAACTATTTTTCTATTTGATAGCCCAGGTCTTGAAGAAGGGTATAGACTATGTAATATGTGTAAATCACGCTACTGGCGACGGGAGCAAAGGAGTATCCAAAAACATGGAATCGCGCTGCGCGAAGCTAGTGATTAATATATACGGAATTTGGTAGAGTTTTTGTAAATTCCTATTGTTTTGTATAACAGATTATTTTGGGATAATAATAGGTGTTATTAGACGTGACCAATGTGGAAATTGGGAATAACGATCAACCTTTTTTTATTATATTGTTGTGTGTTTAGGGGTTAAATGTAGGTAGCTATATATCGGCTTGTAGAGAATATTAATAAGCGTATATTATAATTTTTACTTTATTTGGGTTCGATTTGCGATTCTGAAGTGGCAATCAACCTCAAGGTAGCTGATCTATAAATAGAACCTACTACATTTATTTAATTATATCAATTGTCACCGAATACTAATTCTAATAGGTGACCCCGTTATTTTTTAATTTCTTCTCTACTGAAAAAGTTCCGTCCATTCTTTTTGTTTTTAAAACAATAACAGTGACGTCACTTAATATTATAGGCATTTAAAATGCATTGAAAACCTTACAATAAAAATGCATGAATAACAATATGTTTCTACATATAAATATTATATTTGCATACAAAATATATACTGCTATAATAAAGTGCATAAAACATACATTGTTACGTAATACTTTTACAAATTAAACTACATATCTACTTACATTGTTATTAAATAAATCGGTGTATATTTATTTAAATGTATAATAACTTCTCGAAAAATTACCTAATCACCTGTTAAACCGCATGCAAAGTACCTAAACGTATGTATAATTTTCTAAATTATCCAAATTAATAATCTCATGTGAAAAACCCAATTGGTACTTCACAAGAGATTTAACAGGTGATTGTTATTTTTTCGTTGATCAGCCTTTCAGAAACTGGGATTTAGAATGCTGCCAGTACTTTTAACTTACTAACAATCGGAGGCGATTTAAGATATCTAATATTCTAAGAGGTGGATACACTGAGGCAATCAGGGGCAAGATTCAAGAGGCGACCTGATCCTAAACCGATATGACGTAGTATTCTTTCTACCTCTAGGACTGTTTAGCTGAACGTATTGGAGTGTAACTGCTGTGCGAGAAATAGTAAGATGATTTGGTCGAGGTCTTATTCCCTAGTACGAAAGTTGTTTTTTCTATAAATATTACAATAGGTACTTACTGTGTTTGATCTTGCTTTCTGTAAAAGGTTATTTTCAAAAGAAGAAACCGTGTACATATTTGTTGTAGAATCACCATGGTTTTGGTAGTTGCAGTTATTTCAGTTTTTGTACAGAATACGTGTGCCAAAACTCAGGTGTATTGTAAATCCTAAGGCTTTAAAACCAGCGGTCAAAGATAAAATATTCTATTTTTGACAATACCACAATTACTATTATACGGTAGTAGATCCACGCTGATTTCAGCATGAATGGGGCCGGATCGTCCGGGGAAGTACTACCCTCTCATAGAAGATCGACTTAAGAGTAGTAGTATCCGTACTACTGCGTTTCGTTCAGTGAGTGAGAGCGCCAGAGGCCCAATTTCCTCCCTTTCCTCTTTCCTCACCTCCCTCATTCCCTTCCCCTAACCCCATTCTCAGCCGCCATAGTGGAGGCCACCATACCAGCAGTTTAAGACGATGGCTTTTGGTATAGTGGCCGCCACTTCTGGATTCCACTGATTGCTTACCATCAAGCGGGGAGACGTTTAGAGTATCTGTTCTTTTGAATTCTAAAAGTTCGTTAGTACGAGTAAATCAGTAGATTTTGTACAAGCTTAAAGTATTTATTTAGTACCTTTAATTTCCGTATTTATTACTCAACTATACTATTATTGTTTTATTTGTACATAGTTAGGTTATTTGGTAATAAAGGAAGTTACTTGATTATCAATGGTTTCTCTTATAAATATAGCTGAAATGGTGCGGCATCTAAATGTACAAATCCAGAATTCTTTCTATATAGTAAGCATAAAGGATTTAATATAAAGTGGTATGTACTTACTTACTTTTGTTTTCTTACTTTAATAAATATTACTCAGCAGTCTTTCGTGAAGCTCTTTATGTATTACGAACGTGATCTAATGCGAGCCCTTTGACTTAGCAGCTCGAAGGTTTTGCCATAATATGGATTATTTTGCGCAAGCCGATAGGCGCAAAATTCTAAAAATATGAAGCTTATCTCCTGAACTTATTATTTATTTACACAATTTGGGTGGGCAACAAACTTAGCGGCATCACCTGACCTTATTAGTTAATTTAACCTACAAATATGAATGTGTTCTTTTGCTGGCTTTCTATTCTTTTATTTTACATGAGCCTACCAAAGTGACTCCACTCTGCCTGACGGTAAGCAGTTTTTTACGGTAGTAGATCCACGCTGGTTTTAGCATGAATGGGCCGGATCGTCCGGGGAAGTACTACCCTCTCATAGAAGATCGACGTAAGAGTAGTAGTATCCGTACTACTGCGTTTCGGTCGGTGAGTGAGAGCGCCGGAGGCCCACCGTCCCCCTTTCCCCTTTCCTTAACTCCCTCATTCCGTTCCCCTAAGCCCATTCCCAGCCGCCATAGTGGAGGCCACCATACCAGCAGTTTAGTCGATGGTATGGTGGCCACCACTTCTGGATTCCACTGACTGCTTACCATCAGGCAGGGTGGAGTCACTTTGGTAGGCTACTATAAAAAAGAAAAAAAAAAAAAAAAAAGCCATACTACTGGTATGGTAGCCAAACAAACAAACAAATTCTGACGCTTTATACAATAGTATACAGATTAGCTATCTAAACCCTTCCCAATACCTTCGCAAGCACAAAACCTTGCAAAAAACGTCACGTTTCCTTTTTCTATCTAATCATAAGTGTCTCAATAATTTATTCTCCATCTAAAATATGCTGATTCTGGTGCCCCAACCGAACTGTGTCACTCGCATACGAAGCCTTTCTGCAAGATTACTTCCAGCGATATCTTGATGCGTACAAACATTGAAGGTAGGGTTGTCGAAACAAGGAAAGTATAAAGTGAATTGGTCCATGAGGTGAATGTGTAAACGTTTGTTTCGAATTTGTAATAATAAATGTATGACTGACGGTGGTGCAGTAGTGTGAACAGATTGTCACAGAGAGGTCTAAGGTTCAATCCTCGGGTCCGGTGTGAATTGTTATATTGTTGTTTTAAACAGAGAACAGAACAGAAAGTCAAGTCAGCTAATTAACCTACAGCCAGTTCGCTGACGAGGTAGAGTTGTGAGAAGAACTGGCAAGAAACTCACGCCACTCTTTTCAATAGCCAGATAATTACAGTTTTTGTATGAGTTACAATGTTAACACTCAACGCAACCAAAGAACCATACAAAGTAATTATTATTAAAGAAAGAAAAGAGAGAGTGTTGAAAGTTGATAGCCCTATGTATAGGGTTTAATGAGGAATAGCCTATAAGCCACCTAAGGAAAAATGTAAGCCACGTAGCTCATAAAGATTTTAGTGATATAAGACAAAAGGGAGAAGAACATTTTTTATCTGATTGAATCCTGACAGGTAACACCTAAAATGATACTTTATTTTATACAACCTAGAGACTATATTCACGATCTGTAGGTACACCACCCTGAAGAGGTTCAACAGTTCACTGCTAGCCATAAGCCTCTTCTAAAGTAAGTTGTTGTAGACTACAGTTGGCAGGTATATTTGTAACTATAGTTAAATTATATTGAACAAGCTGCGCCCTGTGGCTTCGTTTGCGCGGAAAATGGTATGTGTTTAATTAGCGTAACTCGGGTACCATACTGATCTTTGGGATAAAAAGTATTCTATGTCCGTCTCCGGCACCGAATCTATGCATACCAATTTTTATCGAAATCGGTTCAGCCGTTTAGGCGCTGAGTGGTAACAAACACACACAAACTTTCGCATTTATAATATTTGTAGGATACGCATCAAACGCCGCATTCTGCTACCTTGTATTTCATAGAATTATAGTTGGGAGTCGGGTAACCTACCAATCTACCTATTTGGGTTTTCCCAAGTTTTTACTGAATATCACTGACCAGTGAAAGAAACACTTAGAAATTATCCTTAATACAAATTTGATACTATACTTTAATATTCATATTTCCATCTATAGTTAAATAATTACACTAGGTACCATATCTTTTAGTTTAACACTACACTTCTACTTCTAACAGTCCAGGGCCAAAATAAGGTCAAGTAATTAAAAAAAACGCAAACATATTAACTTATGAGCTTAACCAGTGACGTAAGTGACGTAACCTCGAAGTGAACGACTGTACTAGATCGTTCCTGAAACGTGTCAGTGTATTGTTACTGCTAATAAAAGAGGCTCTAAGAGCACCTCGTTAGCTTGAAAAAGGTGAAGTGTATTGGTACCACCTGAGCCTTTAGCAAACGTGTCAAAACAATGAACTGGCTGTTACAGAAATGAAAGATATGCTTTTTATTTTTAGTGAGTTGTTTTTATGAATTAGTTTGAATAATCCTAGAAAATGTTTTATTGAGATTTGAAAGAGAGATCACACTTAACACGTAGCGGTCCAGTTTGAATTTTGCTAGAAACACCACAAATTAGCAAGGGAATGCTCAATATTTTATATGAATCCAAAACGTTGGCTGTAAGAATAATGAGTCTTGTAGGACTAACATTTATACAAAACTAGATTAGTTTGTTTGCAATGTTAATAAGTATATACAATAACTAAATGCAAAGATGAATGTTATGGCTACCTATATAAACTGCTTCCAAAACGGACTAGTTCGGAAGCCAATCCTCGTCTTCGATTCGTGGTTGTTGCACAACCTTAATCCACAACATTATTTTACTTTAAGTTTTCTGATGTATCCTTTCTTTAATATCCCTTAGAGCTGATTTTCACATAGCAATTTATGAGAAAATCGCATTTCCATAAGTGCAAGCGGGACTCGTAAAGGACATTTCAAATATATTCCCCTCCACGAGATTACGTTCAGCGGCGAAAATTTAGAACTTTAATGACATCATTTTTCGTCACCCGGAGCTTGGTTTATCGGCTTATTAAAGCAAAACGGCGCTATTAAATAAATATCGCACCATCTACGGTCGGTCGCGGCAAAGTGTGGGCGTACCTTAATGTTCTTACACTTTGATCATGATGAGTTTTGGTGTAGATGCTACTTTCTTCTTCGATTTCGTTTTTTGTTCGTCATATTTTGGGTGTTAAATAAAATAAATAATTTTGAGTGAGTGCTATTTTGAGTTACGCTTGCTACTATTGAAACTCGTGATTCGTGTGATGTTGTCATTTAATAGATAAATGTAAAATGTTTCGTGCATTTTCATTAGATAAGTTTCACCACTTATGTTAATACCTAACTAATTATAAGTACTTTAGGAATTCAAACTGACGTACCTACCAAGAATAATAATTAATTTTAAGAAAAAACAAAAACCGACTTCAAAGCTTTAAGTAATCAGACCGGATTAATCGTACAAACTTAAACAAAAACTAAAAGTGGAATTTCTAAATATAACTTAAACAAACCAAAACATCATCTATGTATATTTTGAATGTGTTAAATTTTTCAAAAAGCGCTGAACCATTGCCATCTAATTTATATGGGACCACGTCTGAAACATGACCTACCTTTCAAAAAATAACCAATAACATCCATTCATAATTGGCGGAGTAAAAAAAACGGCCCGAAACTAGAACATCCTTCGTTTTGTATTTGGTTAAAAATAATGTCAATTATAGAATAAATAGGTTGGGCCAAGCCGGCAAGTATTCGCCATCTTGTAGAAAGAATATCGACGTAATATAAAATAGTAGGTTATAGACAGTACTTTAGGTCGATTCTATGAAAGGAAAACACATTCTCGATGAATATGTTGTACTCGTGCTGAAGGATCGGAAGGATCTCCTACCTTACTTTATTTTTTGCTTCTTCTAACATCCTGAACTGCTAAACTACTTAACGTAAAGTTGGAACATCATACTCGCAAGAATATATCTACAAAATTTAATTCCGGTCTTACAGTTTATAAATATTTAAGTCCGCGCTAGTTTTTAAATAAATTAAAACAGCGTCTTTAAACTTAATATTCACAAGGGCAGTCTACAAACTTATTAATAAGATGACCTAATTAGTACGTAGTGCTTATTCTGCGCTGGCTGTATGTAATCTACATAATATACTCACTTAGGTGTAAGAAACAACTGCGCAAAGAATTCAAAGGGAATCGTTAAATCATTGTAGGTAATTACTAGGATTAAAAGCTTTCATCTGTTTTGTGATAAAGTCAGCTGCAATATTTTGCTGACTTTTAATAGACACAGGACAGACACAGTATAATAATAATATGTGGATACTATCACACACCGTCCTCTAGTCCCAAGCTAAGCAGAGCTTGTGTTATGTGTACTAGATAACTGAAATATAATACTCATACATACTTTTTATTTTGTAAATACTACTTAGAATACCTAAGAAACAGCTAGACTGAAGACAAATACAAATGTTCATCATATAAATATTTGCCTACGACACTCGGCATCGCAGTCAGTTACACTAACCACTAGACCAATGATGCAGTCAGGATAATGGCTTTATACTACCTTACTGCTTCTTCTTCTACCTATTCGTAGCTTTGCCTTTTATCCCGTGAGTGAGAGCGTTAGTATAATAGGGAGATAGCAAGTAGACATTAATATCAAATACATTACGTAAGTGATACAATAAGAAAGAGCTACAATAGCTTTATGCCTTATACAATCTAAATCAATGAAATCGGCTGTTAATATGATGTCAGTTTACCAAAACTACTTGGCTAGGTTACGTACCTTTAACCGATTTACATACAATTTAGGCTAAGACTAAATGTCCGATAGCTATTTAATAGCACAAAGCAAAGCACAGATCGATTCCTGTTTAAAGATTACCAGATTCGTACACCTACGTTGATAGACTATTATTGAAGTTTACCGAACGATTACGTGAGACGAATGGCATAATATGTAACGTTATAATAAACAGGTATGTAATACAAGGTATGATGCCTTTATTTGAAACTTGTCAGCTCAGTATTGGTTCTTCAATTATTTTTTCTTTTTATACAATATACCCCTAGTTTCTGAAAGGCTGATCAACGAAAAATTAACTAATCACCAGTTAAATTTCATGTGAAGTACCAATTAGGTTGCTAAAAGCATGACTAATTAGTTTGATTTGATCTAGTTAGTAACTAATGAGATAAATCATCCATGATTTTAGCATGCTTTGACGCACTTCAAATGATATTTAACAGGTAATTAGTTAATTTTTCGTTGATCAGCCTTACAGAAACTGGGGGTTAGTCAAAAAGATTTACGACCAAATTAATGTTTGTGGGTTATTTTATATAGACATGGTGTTGTAGAAATAATAACAAAAGAAATAACAAAACAATAATAAAGAAATATAGCCAAGGCGAGGTTGAGGATGGCCAAGTATAAACAACAGGAGATAGAAAGTTGATCACCACGCAACAACGGATTAATAATTTCAGACTTTTTAGTTCATATTTCTTCACGGTGTTTTCCTTCACCATTTCCAGAGTAATTTTTAAAAGAAAAGAACAATTATAAATTTAACAAAGTCACATTGATGATGTTAATCTTAAGCCCACAGTAAACTATTTATCAAGAAAACAATTTTTAATTAGAAAAGTCACTTTTATGATTACACCCAGTTTCGAACGCGCAACCTATGGCAAGCCTTAACCAGGTCTAGGTCACCACAACTATTTAGGAAAAATCAATATTATACTTACTTTTATACCATTTCTTTAGTAGGACCCTGACGGAAGACAATACCGACCTTAGATTAGTTAAATGTTTTATACGTCGCTGGACATTTGTACCCGTCATTAAGCATGTAACGGTTATGTCGGGTCAGACCGACCCGCTCTTCATTATACATCGTCACATTTTAGTACGGATGCTAGTTTGCTAAATGGGAATTTTGTGATGGGATGCACATTGGTTTAAGTAAGGGGTTAAGATGTTGATAGTGCTGAACTATCGTGTGAAATTTTAATTTTAAGTAATTTATTAAGAATAGGTAAGTGAATTGAACTTTACAGCTGCTTAGAGGCAAGCTTCTATTGTTTAAGCTCGGAGTTACCTTCTCTCATTTTGTCCAGAAAAGCACGTGCAGAAATTAAGAATCAACCTTTAAACAATCAATCTTTTTTTTGAAGAGATTTTATTTATACTTTTGTTGGTCATGTGATTGCAATTTTGTATTTGGGTCTTTGAAGCGAGGCGTTAAGAGGAGGCATATCATAAAGCTATCATTGTAGTGAAGGCTACTATTCTAATTTGGGAATGACAATAAGCATGAACTTTGGCTGCTTACCGTCAAACAGATTAAAGTTATTAAACTAAGGTATTACTAAGAAAAACATTTAATCTTTCTGAACCACCTTCTTTAACCTCCGATGCAAAAACGACGGGGTGTTATAAGTTTATAGTGTCTATGTGTGTGTGGCTGTCTGTAGCATCGTAGCATCCGAACGAATATACCGATTATGCTTTTAATTTTTTTTTGGTTAAAAGATGAATTAGCCAGGAGTGTTCTTATGTTTGATGAAAATCGATACAAGATGGCCGGTGCCACAAAATGGCGGATTTCATATTTTTCACAACTCCTTTAATATGGGTATCAAATGAAAGGGCTTGACTAGTAGAATAATGTACACTATATCGAAAATTTTTAAAATTTTTAAATATAGCATAGTCAACGTAATTAGTTTCCTCTGTACTAGGAAAATAAAACATTACCCTACTTGACTTCAGCAGTCGGACAAAAAGGTTCTCTTCTATATTCATAACATGAAGCAAACCATTACAAACTTTATCTCTACATCGTTAGCACCGATGATAATATATAAATAACCTAGTACTAGAATAGGGTAAGCAGTATGACCTGGCTTTTAACCTCGACCGGTCGCTGTTCTCAATACTTAATAATTACTTAATACCTTCTTGTTGGACTAATGTTGAGGACGTTTTAATAGGCTTGGTAGTAGTATATTTTAAGTTATTCGACTACGTTGACAGGTGTGGATGTGTTGTGGATATAAATGTGTTTTTGTCTTACATTAATTTAGTCTCGTTCTAAATTCAATCGAGTCCACACCTTTGTATGTATGACTGAAGAACTGTATAATTGAAAAAAATAAACAAGACACATTTAAAAATATAAAACAGATTACCACCGGCAACAAGACTGGAGACCAAGCTACCGGCGGTTTGGGTTCCAGGGAGAGCAACCTCTTCACAAAACGTGCTGTGTCGAGCAGAAGTGACTTCTGGATTTGACCCTTGACCCATCCCATTTATTATTATTATAGTCATAGCAAACATTATGTGGATGTGTTGATTGTGTTGTAATTATTTATCGGATATATATGATTCAATTTCCAGAAGCTTCTGTTTATAGTATTGCTGTCCTGCTTTTATATAAGTTAGTAAGTACCTAAGTAACAATACGAAAATATAATAATAAGATTTCTACAAGAAATCTCTTCCGAAAGGTTTGCTAATCACCACGTTGGATGGCGATAAGTGACTCTTATTGTGATTAACGCTATGGATCTTTATATAGTATTCCGTTAGTAGAATAGAATATAGAAACCTTTTTAGTTGTAGATAGAGGCGTATCTACAACCAAAAAGGTTTCTATATTCTAGTTCGGAGATCACACGATCTAAATCATTAAAATCATTGTTTTGTCCCTCTCATGCTCCATCTTACACTCAATTTCCGCAATAAACTTTAACTAACAATAAAACAGCCAGCTTAAACATAATTTAAGCGCCACAACTATAGTCATTCAGCTAAAATCTCAGTCCATGGTAGAATAACCACGACCAAGATTTATAGGTAATTTCCTGATAATCGGCTACATCTCATGCGTAAATAACTCGACCCCCGTCACCCTCGCTTCAATGCTTAATACGTTAATTTAAGTTTGTTTTACTAACTGTCGTTAATTATGTATGGTAGTGTCTTGACATACTGTGGTTTTCTTCTCTAGAGAGTTACATTTAACAGTTACATTTTAGATGATAGGTACTAGCCTTCCGGTTTCACCCGCGTTAAATTACATCTTTGGTTAATGCTCCGCCCGCGTCGCCAATAGTGTGATGTTTTATAGCCTATAAAGTTTCTGAAGAACTTTCAAATCTGACAGATATTTCCGGAAATTAGTGTTTTCAAACAAACAAACTCTCTCGCTTTATATAATAGTTTCTCTAGCCATGTAGCTAGCTTGCAGAGGATATTATTTTGAGGTAAGGCGAGCTGACTAAAGCGAAAAATCGTAGCATAAAGCAAAACTGGAGTTAGGTGACTTTGGCTCATACAGTAGCGTGTAAATCCTACGTGGTCAACTGCAGTATTTCACAGCTTATGATATAAAATGTTTGATTTAGCTAGTTTAAAACGTGGAGCTATCAACATAGTCGTTTTGTCGCGTGTGTATTCTTGTTATTTTTGTCTTTAATTCTATATATATTTTTCTACAAATGTGTGTTTTTCTTATATTAGCCTACCAAAGTGACTCCACCCCGCCTGATGGTAAGCAGTCAGTGAAATCCAGAAGTGGTGGCCACCACACCAAAAGTCATCGTCTTAAACTGCTGGTATAGTGGCCTCCATTATGGCAGCTGGGAATAGGGTAGGAGAAGGGAATGAGGGAAGTGGTGACTATTTTTCATGCAAACGAGATTGCATAGGTACTACATGATAGAACATAGCCTCGTTTTTCTCTTCACAGGACCTGCATATTTAGCGCATCAGTACCTACCCGTAGTTGTTTTTTACTTACTGCATTTAATTTTCACATTTTATCATGTTTCTTTTAATTGCTATTGCTAAATTTTATCCCATAGTCCAAGAGTAGAATCATCGAATATAAAAACAGCCCATACAGTAAAACTTGAATTTTCAGTTTTTACTTTGAGCAAACACCGGTAAAATTGTGCATAATAGAATCAGATTTCATTTACACAAAGCTGCTACTCAAAACGTTGGTAGGTCGAAATAAATTTCACTGCAAATAACTTTAAACCTTAATCCTCGTACGTTAAGTATCAATTTTGTGAATAAAATGCATTAATTTATGAACAAGGATAGTGCAATAATAATTTCACTGACGAAGTAATAAGAAATCAGGTGATATTGAGCCTTATTTCTATGAAAAATAAAGTTGAAAACTTAATAAGGATGTGTGAGGTTAGGCTGCAAATACGAATTGGTAATTACAACAGGTGCGTCCGGTGACGAGAGCACAATAAGTAACTGGAGTCTTTTTTTAAAGCAAAGGTATTTCTTTGGACTTAGCTCAGAACTCAGGGAAAGTTGGCGCCATATTGAATTTTTGCGAGTATGAGTAAGAAACGTTAAACAATTTCATGTGCAATTTGTAGTTATAATAAATAGTATCAATAGTTCTACCACCGGTAACATTATAAAATTTCAACACTTTTGCGTTGCATATTTTACAATATCTACTAATGGTAACGCAATACTTATTAGCTATTTACATACCGTTATTTATGAGTTCCTTGCCTCAAAGAAAAAAAAAGAAACTCTTTTAAAAGCAATTCGTTATTCGTCGTCTGTCTGCCAGTATATTGTCTGTCCAAGTTCTTGTATGTTTTGTTTGATGACCGCGACGATGGAGGGATTGAATCTGTTTTTTTTTTCAAACTAAAAATATGTTTTAATTTAATTATTGTGTACCGTTTAAATAAAATTAATAATAAAAAACAATTAAATTTGGAATTAACAATTCAGAAAAAACATTCTAACAGTAGTAGAGAAAACTGACCTCAAATAAATTAAAATTACAATAAAACCAAAGTAACCTCTTGAGGCGTGGCACACTATTAAAACCGTACGTGTTGTCGATCGTCTTAGTTCGTAGTTACAGAGGCTCAGTGGTATTGTTAAAAAATATGGAACGGGTCAAGAGATTTTGAAGATACTATAAAATTTAAGTTTACTCTGCAAGGAGCGAAGATAATAAGGCTTAGGTTAAGGCAATACCAATAAGAACTAAGTACATTGTAATGAAAATCATTAACATTTTTTTAAATCTTATACTACATTCTTATTGTCTTTGAAACTTTTTTTTTTTTTTATTGCCTACAGTGGCAGACGAGCCAACAGCCCACCTGATGGTAAGTGGCAACTGTCGCTCATAGACTTCTGCAATGCCAGGGGCTCTGCGAAGCCGCTGCCTACCGTGATATTAATGCTCTCTTTAAACCTCGTTTGAAGAAGGACATGTCATAACCTACTACCTATACTCGAAAAAAGCCAATTGTAAAGATATCAACTTCACAAACATGCATTTAAAGGATATTAGGAAGGATTCCGAATTTTCAAACAAATAATTATTTATGTCGCAAACATTTTAGAATATGATACCCGTCTAGACCCGTGGATGTCGTGTCGAATCTAGCTGTACTTTGTATCTATAATATATATATAATAATAATATTCTACCACATTCACACAGCGCCATTTAGCCCCAAATTAAGCAATTATATTTGCTTGTGTTATGGGTACTAAACAACTGATATACTACATATATACTTTTTTTTTGTAAATACATACATATTATAGATAAATTACACCCAGACACAGAACAAACAATCATGCTCATCACACAAAGGTTTGTCCTGTATCTGTTTTAAGATTGTAACATCATCTATAATCCGAGAGTTAAAAAAAAAAACAAGTATTATACGTTACTTAATTGTGATTCATTTATAGCAATGTCTACAATTTATTGCAAACCATCAAATGGCAACCCCAAATTGAAATCCCGCTGACCTACTACCAGCTGAACATTTATTTTTATTTTAACATAAATATCAACTGGTAACATTCTGATACAACGTAAATTGTTATTGGATGAATGTAAATAAAAAATAATAGTTGCGACCTTTTGTTTGTCGATGTAGGCTACGGTATGCAAACGTTATAAATAACTGTGAAATCGTAATATACAATGGCAATTATATAACTTTGTGATTCATTTATATAAATTAATCCATATAATTTTCTTCTTACTTAGGAGTTACTAGTCTTAAACGCGGTTGCTTCTCTATCTCTGGAAATAAATAATTACATAATAAAAATATAAGTGTTTTTAAATTATTAGCCTACAGGTGGACACCACCCAAAAAGCGAACTGCTGGAACTGTCACTCACACTGTGGCTTTGTCAGATGTAGATACGTTTTCATGTTAACACAGACATGTTCAGTTCCCAATTTTTAAAAAGTATAAAGTATTGCATCATTAAATAACGATACAGTAACCTCACAAGGTGGACTGACGATCTTATAAGGGTGGCGGGCAACCGATGGATGAGGGCGGCGAACGACCGGCCACGGTGGCGAAAATTGGGGGAGGCCTATGTCCAGCAGTGGACGTCTTTTGGCTGGTATGATGATGATGATGACAGTAACAGTAACAAATATTACACAACAACTCGATATTAATTTTCAATAGCAGTTGCCCGCAGCTCCACCCGCGTGAATGTCGGTTATATCTCTTTTTATGCGTTAACAATTTGTCATACAAAGTTTCATCCCCTATTTCAAAAAGATTCTATGTTGTTCCTTGAGGTCTAATCGATCTCTATACAAAATTTCATCTAAATCGGTTCAGTGGTTTAAGCGTAAAAGCGTAACAGACAGACAGACAGAGTAACTTTCGCATTTATAATACTTGTATGGATTATTCAATGCTCTGCGCAGATATTTAAAGGCAGTAACCAATTCATCAGCCAAATACTTAACACGATTCTATTATATAAAACCCAGTACATCTATTCCATTAAATTAACGAATGGGATTGTTTGAAACCGTCTAGACAATTTTTTGTTCTCGCTTCGTTATGTTAAGTGTAGTGGAGTTGATTTAGTGTGTTTAGAGAAAGACAAAAACTTTAGATGTTAATGTGTTTAATATTAATTGTTATGTATTATATAAGAGCTGCTTCCCATTGCGTCTCTTATATAGAAGCAAACGACTACAGAGCGCAGCGCAGCGCAGCGCAGTTTGATCCTTAGACGCATATACATATTATTAAGTGTGTAAATATTAGTTCCCTATTTGGATGTACTTATGTGTTCGTTATTTGTAAGTACCCTATAGCAGGTGTTGTCTTTCTAATAATAGAAAATCATGTTGAAGGTTTGTGACCGCAGTAAGGTGTTATTTCGTACGCACGTAACGTAACTTCCTTTAACATAATATTCCCTTAATCGCCTCTTATACCTATTCCTTCAGAGTTTCCTTTTAACTTAAAATGATAGTAGCCTGGCAAAGTCACAAAAGATCATCTATTATCATAGCTAATAAAATACAAAACAATTAACCAATAACAAAGGGCAAATATTTTATTGTCTAAGTATGTTGTTATAACGTTCAAAAAGCCGTTCAATATCTCAAACATTACAGCACGAAACTTTACTATCAATAATCTACAATTTATAGCCCAAGTAAACAAGCTGCAGATTAAATTGCAAAATATATAACTTTCAATCACCGCTTCACGTGCAGCCATCACTGAACTTTAAAAATTTTGAAATATTACTTAGCTCTGCAAAATAGGATGGTGTTAAGTATAGGAGAAAGCGGATTATCGGTATATTTATATTTTTCGTCTTATCACAGCTACTGCCAATTCTGTATTCTTTTTTTTTCCTTCTTTAGAGAGCGATGGATCCGTGGCTTTTCAACTTCTTTTATGTATGTCCATAATTTTAAATAGATATGTCTATTGCTGGACATAAAGCCGTAACAAAAGGGCCTTCCGGGGAAGTACTACCCTCTCATAGAAGATCGACGTAAGAGTATTAGTATTCGTATTACTGCGTTTCCTTCGGTGAATGATAGTGCCGGTGGCCCAATTTCCCCCCTTTCCTATTTCCTCACTTCCCTCACTCCCTTCCCCTAACCCCATTCCCAGTCGCCATAGTGGAGGTCCACCGTACCACTATACCACCGTATCAGCAGTTTAAAACGATGGCTTTTGGTATGATGGCCACCACTTCTGGATTCCACTGACTGCTTACCATCAGGCAGGGTGGAGTCACTTTGGTAGGCTAATATAAAAAAAAACCTGGTTCCTGGTTACCTGGTTTTAAATTTTTACCATTAAATTTTAGCTAATTTATTTAGGTGAAAACTGTATTATCTTTTATATTACATTTTCAACATCTTCGCATACAGAAAAGAAATACACATTAATAATGCACTTAATAGTATAAATATTAAAATAATGTTTCTATCAATTAAAAATCAATCGATTTATCAAAGCCCTGTTCACGCCATCTTCACTAACTTAACCCTACATAAAACGACGTAGCGTGAATCTCTCATATCGAGGCTCGGTATCGATGGTTGAGGATCATCCCGCTTTTTACGACCGCTCTGAGTAGAATATAGAACGTAAAAACCCTAAAAATATTCGGAAATAATATGGGAAAATACGATCGATAAACCTGCGAATAGGAGCAAATTATACATACTACATAATTGTTGATATTATGTAATACCAGACATTAGTCAATTTTTACCATCTTCAGAAAGAAGGAGGTTGTCAATCGTTACGCGATTTCTCCGCAAATTATTAATTGAATTTAATGATTCTTTTTTTGTAAAGTAGGTCATTTTTCAGACGTAGGCTCATATAAATTTGATGGCAATTTTTACAGAGCTTTATTAAAAACTTAACAGAACAAAATATACATAGATGACGTGTTAGTTTGTTCAAGTTATATAAGGAATACTACTTTTAATATTTGTTTAAGTTTGTACATATACGTTTTTTATACCATCTGTCCTACAATGATCACCTAGCAAGGCAACTTTCAAATTACACTGACAGTCTCAAACACTACAACATGTGCTCACTACAGAATCGCAGGAAGTATCTTGACCTAGTTTTTATGTACAAGTTATATAACGGCCTCTGAGACTGCAATGAGCTCACAAGCAGCTTATCAATAACCATTCCTTCACGTCTGCCTAGGAAGAGTTCCTATAACCTCTTTTTGGTACCCTTCGCCAGATCAAACCTTGGACACTTTGCCACTATACCCAGACTTTGCAGACAATACAACCTCCTGTCAAAAACAAAAGAACTTGATTTCGGCATACCACTATCAAAATTTAAAACCACACTCAAAATTGCTATCAACTAAACTCAAAACTCAATTTTTATTTATTTTAATTACTTATATAGTTTCCTTTAGTAGTTAGTTATCTAATTATATGTTTTGTTTTTATAAGTTTTATTTATTCAAATATGTTCAATTACTGTTAGTAATATTTTATGTAATACATAGATTTAATTAATTATTAATTATTGTTATCAGTATTTGCATGATGTGGTCTCTTCTAATTGAAGGAGTACATTGAAATATATGTGTGTCCTATTTACTTTTAAGCTACAATTATATAAATAAATAAATAAATATAGTTTTGACGTCGGTTTTTGTTTTTTTCTTAAAATTAATTTTTATGTAAGGCAATAATTTTATACATATAATTCATGAGAATTGATTTTACTTTCCCTAGACGGATTAGCAATTTCAGACTAAATGTTTTTGAAATACGAGTCCATGTTACCTTGTGATGTTGTCCTTCAATATAACCTAGGCATGTCCAAGATTAGAGAGTTTGTCTATTTTGTCCTCAAGACAGACAAGACTCGCCTAATTGCGCAACAGTTATCTATTAAAAACAAATTATTCTTCTTTTCAACAGCAAATACTAACAAAATCCTTTTAAAAATGTTAAACAATAATAAACATTTTATCTAAGTATAAATAAAAAATATTATTTAAAGCTAATTAAAACAAATACCTATATTAAAACAGATATAAAAGGCAGATAAAAACTAGTACATTCGTCTGCGATTGCCATAGACAAAATTGAAAAGCTTTTAAATGTAGAGCACTCTTTTAATTCAAATACCGAGGAAAGCGGGTAATATTTTTAGTATGTTTGGTATTTCACACAGCGTAAACGACTTGATAATCTATACTACTATATAAAGCGGAACAGTTTATTTGAACACGCTAATCTTAGGAACTACCAGTCGGATTAAAAAAATACTTATTGCGTATGATAGCCCAGTTCTCAAGGAAGGTTATAAGCTATTAAACATCACGCTACTGGCGACGGGAGCAGAGCAGTAAGCAAAAACTCGGGTGAAACTCTGCCCTGGGCTGCTAGTGTTTTAATAAAGTTTAAAAAGGCTATAAGATAATAAGGGCCCGCCTAAAAATTAACTCCGTTTGTTGTTTTATATTACAAGCTAGCAATCTATCGTGTTAGATGTCAGTTAAAACTATTAAATTTTGTTTTCAAATTATACAAAAAATGCCTACAGTTGAATTTGATTTACAATGCTTAGTAAATATAGCCATATCTATAAATTACGGCTAACACTTAGGTACCATCAGGTGGGCCACATGCTTGTTTGCCACTACAGTTGTTTATAAAAACAATTACACTTACCCCCTTTTTCATAAACATCTTATAAGCGTATCAGCGACACGGCCCGGCTTCGCACGGGTGCAATGCTGATACCTAAATAAACTACAGAATGTCTATGGCGACTAAAGTACGAACATACAATTTATGTCGATAAGCGCAAAAAATGTGTTTATTTACGACATGACATAGAAATCTCTAAAATTATCAGTGTTTCTCTACTATATTATGCATGTATTATACATATAAACCTTCCTCTTGAATCACGCTATCTATTAAAAAAACCCGCATCAAAATCAGTTTCGTAGTTTTAAAGATCTAAGCATACATAGGGACAGACAGCGGGAAGCGACTTTGTTTTATACTATGTAGTGCTAATAGCTCAAATAGGTTTTTAATTCGTTTTTCTTTATCTGTCACCTTGACATTTGTAATAGTAAGAAAGAGACAATACCTGGAAGCCATCTTTTGTTTTCACAGAAGATGGTTGTCATTTAATTTCATCCACATTTTTTCTATTTTTATCATTGTATTATACCATTAAAATCATCAACTAGTATATTATTTTACACTTGACGCTGGCAGAAATAGCTGACACAATCGTCGGCTCAGTTGCCATAATAAAGGGAGAAGAAGAAGAAGAGACAATACCTATTTTAACTATAGAGGCTTAAAAGAATTTTATGAATAAGGGGGTTAGCATAACGTAAGCACCAACATATCATCTGCTGTTAGTTTTATATTATTGCCATGATTTTACATTAGTACATTTAGTTGCTATATCGTTAATAAATTTTAATTTAAGTGACAAATTGTATAATGCTTTTAAATAAAAAGCATTGCTCTAAAAGTGTTATTTAAAAGCTTCTCGGGAAGCACCACAGACGTAAAATGTTGTGTGCGAATGTTTTCATTTAGTAAACGAGTTTTATGTTACAAATGGACTTTTATAAAAATATTTATGTGTGCGTCTGTCTATTCTAGTCTATTTTATCAATCTATGTGTACTATTATATAAAGCGAAAGAATTTGTTTGTTTGTTTGAACGCGCTAATCTCTGAAACTTTTCAGTTGGATTTAAGTATATTTTTTTCGTTTGATAACCCAATTGTCGAGAAAGATTAGGGGTTATGTAACATCACGCTGTTGGCGACGAGAGCAGAGCAGTAAGCAAAGACGCGAGTGACACCTCGCCGCAGAAAGCTAGTACTACATAAAATAAATTCACTTTTAAGTTTAAGACGACAAGGATTATTTTCGTGTAATAAAATTAGACATTAATTATAATAAAATTATTTTTAGAAAAAAAATGAAAACCGACTTCAAACAACACCTACATGTTCAATCCTTAACTAAAAAGTAGAAAATAATATTTTAATTACTTCATAGCAAAGAACATTAAAGGGGAATCAACGCAATCCTTGATACCTATAATACTTTACTATTTATAGTTTTTAATATAAATATATTCAATATGGGTAGACCTACTAAACGTGCTGCGCAAATGAGACAGCGCCGCGCCGTTTGAAAGAAAGTAGAGACGAGAGGTAAGATTGTAAATAGAAATATAAGGTCCTTGTCAACACTTTCTCGATCGCTAAACCCTGAATCCCAGAAACCACAAATCAAAACAAAAAAGTGATGATCTACCAACAATAAAGAATCATCAAAATATACAAAAAATGCATATGGTCACTCATCCAGGGCTACTTCGTTTCTAACAAAAAATGAATTTTGAAAATCACTTCGCACTTGTAGCATGGACATGTCAATGTCAGATAATTCGTCGCAAAAGACATCGACGTGTTGCTTTACACGTCTTCACTTCTTGCAAACGATTTGTTACAAAATATTATATTATTCTTTATAAAAAAAACATGGGACCCCATTTCGGAGTATACCCTTTCAAATAAAAGAAGAATTTTCCAAATTGGTTTATAAATGACCGAGATATGAGGTAACAAACATACAAAAAAAAAAAAAAAAAAAAAAAAAAAAAAAAAAAAAAAAAAAAAAACATACGACCCGAATTGATAACCTCCTCCTTTTTGAAGTCGGTTAAAAATTGTGATGCAATAAACACGTTTTTATTTAACAATTTTATTTCTTTCAGGTACAGTCAAAATGTCATCATTTCTGTAGCGTCAACAAAAAGATTATGTAAGTTTTAACTTATAAATATTCTGCCATTATTACCCGAATTTGCCGGCATTGCCTTAATAAAAAACGCGAAGGCTGTGCATGTTAAGAGCCGCAACCATAGTTTACAACCTTCATATAAAACGTACGTATGTTACGGTACAGATCGCATTTCGGCTTAAAAGAGAAGTGGCTAATCTTAATATTGATTGAGTGTCTTTGTTTTAAATAGCAAAGAAGTGTTAAATAAATAAAATCAAAGTTTTGTCCCATGAGCGAATTGAAAACCTTTCGCACAACAGTTGCATCTGCTCCCGAATTACCCGTATCATTAAATGAACGAATGCCTTCTTCTTCTTTTTATATCAATGTAATGTTGGTAATCATGATTCGATTTAGTTTGACAATTTAGCAAACTCTCTAACTAAACCTAATTGATTGAGAACGTTTCTACCTAAATACGTGGCATTTGAAGATACTACATACTTGTAATATGGTAAATTTATTTGAATTGATTAAAGACCATCGCGCAGACTTGCACCAACCAGTAAAATCATTAAACACCCAGTTAACACTTCAGCTGCAACACACACCACAACATTTAAATAAACAATTGTATTCAAAATATACATTTGCCGTTCTCGTTTCATACAAGTGCTCTTACAATATTCTTTTCGTATAAAGTCGTGAAATGAAATATGTTTATTGATATAGGTTAATTAAATTAACACTTATGACGTCAAAGTTTACAAAATGTCAGCAAATTAACCTACAGCCAGTTCGCTGACGAAGTAGAGCCATGAGAAGAACTGGCATGAAACTCAGGCCACTCTTTTTAATCGCCAGGTTATTACAATTTTTGTAAGTTACAGTTTCAAGTAGCATGCAAAGTGACGCAGGCAATACACTTAACTCTATAGATACTTAATTACTTACAGCTTTCTATGTTGTAAAGAAAAATTAAAAAGTAAAATGTGTGCTTTAAGTCGATACAATGTATCTTGAACAAAAACTTGTGAAATTAAGACTTTCATATCCGGGACATTAGTAATTGGGTAAAAATATAACAAACAGTGCCGGAGGCCCAATTTCTGCCTTTCTTTTTTCTTCATCTTCCTCAATCCTTTCTCCTTCCCCACTCCCTTCACGATAGGCAGCGGTTTCGCTGAGTCCCTGGCATTGCAGGAGCAAAGCAAGCAAGGAGTTGTTACATGAGCAACAGTTACTTCTTACCATCACGTGGGCTATTTACTCGTCTACCACTGTTGATATGTAAAAAAGAAACATCAACACAATATAACTGAATAATAAATAGATTGACTTGATTTGATTGATTTACTATTTAGTTATATTTAAACATCACTAGCCCGATAAATATCCTATTGCAGGGAAAGGCTGTGAAGCGAAGCCACTTAGAGAAGGTATGAACATTGATCGCCACGCCTGCTCAATGCGGATTGACGATTTCAAACTTTTTTTTTTTTTAAATCTAATAAGTTCCTAAAGAAATGTACCTATTCACTATTAAATTCAATAATAAATATTTACGAGAGTTCAAGGAGCGACCAAATTATTATTTTGACTCGTTCACAGCTCTATACGTAATTACAACTTCAGTACACCAAAATTTCATTGCAACCGTGTTTGAATCTTAAATATCACTAGATAAAACCTCATTGTACAAAATAATGAGGACACAATCGAAACCAATTTGGATAAGACAAAGTTTGGAAGTGAATCCACTGCTCGAACAATTGCACAGCAGTCGTATGCACAGGTGTGTACCGAGAGAATCTATTAAATATAAAGGTCCAGAAATATACCTCTGATATTGCCAATTGCACTTGGGCGTGGTGATAAATGTTCATACCTTCTATATATAAAAAAATACACCTCGCAGTAAAATAATAAAGGGCTAGTACTGACCAGGAGATGGTACAAAGTCGCTTTATAAACGTTTAAAATTATATTATACCGAACTGACACATAGATTAAATACACGCTTATACCTACATCATTTGATGCCTAAACAAATAACAAAAGAAAGCATCCAGTTATAAACATTACCCATAAAGCCCTGAGAAAATAAACAAATCAACAAAATATTATGAATAAAGACCACTTTAAATCTTACGGTAATATTTGTCAACCGATCTCACCGGAACGAAACAACCAAACAACCTTATTACGACGAATTAAAGCAGAGATTTGAATAAATTAAACGCTATCTCAACAGTGCAACAGTGTCGAGCAATTGACACCTCGAAAGCCCATGAGATTCGGCCATACGAGATGCCAACATAAATTTGCCACCATGAATTTTAAAGACAACCCTAAGACAACGTGCTAAGAATTACAATTGTTCGATTATGTAGATAGTAAGCTATAATTTAAGTTGGTCGGTATCTGCATGAATTCAAACTTTGACAAGTTAAACCTTTAGAGTAGATACATGGAGTATTGTGACCCACATTGAAGGAATGCTGAATACCGGTGGGAATGAGTATGTATCGCATTTCATACTATTACAACATCTCAAGTATGCCTAAAGATACTAACACTCAATTAGGAGGCTTTTGAAGAAGACAAATACTAGATAAGTATCGGAGTGTTTGTAGTGTAAATCTCTTTTAAACCTTGAAGGGTCTTATAATACTGCCGTTGGAGAGTGACGACCAAACTAGCTGTTGTACTTACAAAGGCGCCAAAATGGGAGGACAACATAACCGGAGTTTGCCACAATAGTTATTGGGGTGTTGTCCACCTTTCCTGCTTACCATCAGAAGGAGTAAAGAAAAATATTATATACCGCACTAAACGAACGACAGTAAAAATCATCACTTGATAAGACAGCAGGGAAGTCATCCAATATAATAATGTTTGTATGTAGTGATGATAGTGGTAATTTTCGGGGAAAATCTCATAAGTCAACGTTTGGGAGAATTTTATTTAACAGTGGCTCACCCAGTGCCGTAAATAGCCTTTTTTGCGCCCTGTGCGAGCTTCTATAATTGCGCCCTTGTTTTTTTAGATATTATAGGTACCCTAGAGCAATGCTATGTATAGGCCTACTTTATTTCATTCAGGGTGATAAAATAAAGCACAAGGAACTTGGTGTTGGTGGAGCAATTATCTAATATTTTGAAAGAAAAATCTTTTTTTTTTAAAGAACTGATGTGGGCAAACAAGCAGACGAGCCATCTGATGTTAAGTAGACCCTTCGCCTATTATACCACCCACTGTGTCGCACTCACTAAAACTCAATCGCAAGTTCACTAGTGCAAATGCGTTGCCCACCCTGATGCTTAAGATTTAATTTTTGGGCCACTATGGTTTTCATACTTCTATAATAATTAAAAAAATCTTTATAGCGCCCGCCCGTACTCGCCCGCCGCTTAGTCTCCGACCGACCGATAAACACTAAACACAAATACGCTCGTGCGCTGCCAAAAAAATGAGCGCGATGTTTTGTCTAATTTAATAGACGTTTTTGATGATACTGGCATGTAGGTACGTATGTGTTGGAATCGAGCACTAGGGCGCAGCGGGAACTTATCAGGAGCAAACCGAAAAAATAATAGTCCTGCCTGGTCTGGCCATTCTTGCGCCCCCCAGAGTCTACGCCCTGTGCCTGGGCACCGGTGGCACCGCCCTATTTACGGCACTGGGCTCACCTACTAGAGATGATTATAAATTTAGTAATATAATTGATTAGGAAAAAAAAGTTTTAATTTCTTAACCACATAAAACTTACAATGTTAGTGTTTATATAATGTTACACAATGTATGGTAAATGCTGATTGAAGTGTCAATTGATAATTCTTAGATGATTGATGTTCATTGATGTAACCAATTGATGGTTAACAAATGCAATTGACGATAGCTATTGTCAATAATGTTGCTTAACGACATAATTGTGCGTAAAATACCTATTCATATACACATTAAATAGAAAAGTTATAAATAGAAACCAGAAACATGTTATGTGTCGTTGATTGCCAAACTCATTAGTTTATAATTAATGCTTTTGCTTCTAAAAAGTTATGAAATATCTAGTAGAGTTCAGTCTCTAGCTAAGGTCTAATACCTACAAGCTCCAACTCCAAAATCTCTAAATCTTGGTGAAAAAGTATGACCGTTTACGTTCTTGGAACTATTAACGTGGCATAACATTCAACAAGTCCATAAGGAATAGTTTTCGCTACAGAAAATACGACAAAACGCTTGCAGGAAAGAAAACTATCGCTTCGATTCCTTTGGCCCTTCACTACTCTGCATCCAAATATTTTAACTGTATGATATTACAGGAAAATCACCATCATTAGTTTAACCAAAATAAGCTCCCTAATGCATGAGAGCAGGTCGCGTCAAGACGAAGTGCAGATGCTTTTGTGAGGGGTCTTTAGGTATTTCATTGTGACATTCGTAAGATGATTTAAAAAGCTACCTACAAAATTCTAAACTTTGTTTAATTAAAAACTGATTAGGTTGAATTTTGCCTCTAAATAGACAAATTCCACAATTTTCCAAAACTCGGGCATCGAAAGAGGCAACTCACCAACTTAGTTGTTTAAAAACTTAAATTGCCTGTTAGTTGCTTTTATCTTATTGAAGATAAAACGAAACTAAGTCCTTCCATGAGGACGGCAAGCGCTTCTAAAGTTGCATCTACGCAATCCGATAAGCTTATTGATTTGTTGAATTTCCACGTTCAATTGTAGTAACTTCGTCTTCACTAAATTCACTTAAATTTTCAGCATATGATGTAGATTAAAAGGAACGACTCGGCTTTTGTGGCCCAGTGAAACAAAATTTAAATATACATAAGTTTAAAATACGAAAGTAGCTAGTTACCATGTTTATTAAAGAGAGAAGAAATAAATAAAATGTTATTATTTTTCATAGAACTTAACAAACATGATTAAAAACATAAAGTAAGGACAAAAATATGAGAAAATAAAGTTCAATAGATCAAGGGGTGGTAGATGGTCAGTACCTACTCAAAACTGTGCATGCGATTGCTCAAGAATTACCGAAAAAGATAGACATGGTACTGGTATAAACTGGCTGTTTCCGCAACTCTAAGACAGTGAGCATACTTTGCGTAAAAAAGATATGTATACACCAAATAATAGCATTACATTCTTTTCGGTCTTTGAATAGATAAAATAATAATTACGATTACCCCTGGTGCTTACCGCTACCAATTTTAATTAATTTCATTTAAATGAAATAAATCAAAACAAATAAAAGAGTCTAAAAATGAATGTGCGTGATCATTTAATTGTTATACCATACAATTGAAATGCATTACAATGCTATACTGAAACAAATTAATCGAATGTGAATCGAGTGATTACGTCATATTTAAATCGATTTGTCGTTAAACGTTTGGTTTCATAAACCGCATGGTAACTGGCATATTTCGTATGTCAATTAAATAGTCCGAATGTTTATTCAGTATAATAAGTACTGGCTAGATAAGCTGGGACACCACTGATTTTAGGTGATAACTTGGAAGACAGGGGATCTTCCAAGTTCTCACCTAAAATCAGTGGTGTACGTGCACGACAGCATAAGTTAATAAAATACTGTTTAAAATTCGATGGCCTAGTTGCAAATGCAACACTTGAAAGTTAGATTTCGGGCAAATACAAATTTGTCATTACGGCTTCAAACTACCATTATACTATATATATATATATATATATATATATATATATATATATATATATATTTTTTTTTTTTTTTTAATAAATTGCAGTTTAATACCCTTATACGGTCTTGAAAAAAAAGGCTTGACAGACAAACGTGAAATACAATGATCCTACAAGAGCTTAACACTTTTGCCGTTCGAGATTGACTCTAGAAGCAATCTAAATAAAATATTACAAATAAAGGTAGGGCTTCTTCTAAATAACTTGGCATCACATTGGCATCACTGACCTCCATATTTCGGTATGTTGCCAAGCTCGGTTATGATACGAGAATTTATAACCCAACGCTTTATACCAAGTTATCTTAAATTTCAAATAGTCTTCAACTTTATGTGAGATTGATGCTTAGATAATATTATTTATCTTATATGTTATTGGCTTTGGATGGTGCAAGATTTGAGTTATTTATTGTTATTTCTGACTAGCAGACCGCATAGAGTGCAAATATGTTTTTACATCATTGTAAGACTTTAAAATTTTGGCTCTTCACTACTATAATGCAAGGTGGTGTACTATGCCAAATCGAATGCCAAACAATCGAATACCAATTGATCAACCACTATAAATCGAACGTCTAAATACTCAAGCGTTCTAAGTATCGAATGTTTGTTTGATCGAACGTTCATTGGACCGATCATGTCCTTTAAATTATTAAGGCTTTTTCAAAATGCTGTTTACGCCAGAACAACGCTTTCCCTAAAAGCTCCAAAATCACTACTGACTCCGGATAAAACGGTCTAGTAACTGATAAATTATGTCATCATCATCATATCAGCTGAAAGACCACTGCTGGGCATAGGCCTTCCCTAATTTTCGACACATTGGCCAGTCGTGAGCCGCCCACATCCATTTGTTGTTTTTCAGGTCGATTACGACATATTACAATTAAAATCTTTAAACTGTAAATCCCACTATCATCCAACTCAGTAATTCATTATGAGACTTCAATTATGCAAATATCTTCAATCCTAAATTAAGGCTTAAAACTCAAAATACCATAAAAGTCCAATCGAAACTTAGTCCCGGGTGAGACGATCTCACATGCAGCGCTAGGAAATGAAAAGCAAACTGTGAAGCCTGCCTCATTATCACTGCCTAATCCACCAGACGTGGGGTTAAAATATTCATGTATTCACGTCATAGACTATAAAGTTACAGATACGTCACTTAAAGAAGGTTTTAAACAATTTGGTGACATCACGTCACTTAGAGATGATTTTAAACAATTTGGTGACATTAAACATAACATAGATTCAAGCCTTTACCTCGAAAGGATAGGCAGAGATATATAACACCAATGTTTCGAACACTACCTGTTGACATCAACTTGGCACAATTTTAGACTCCAGGTTAATACTAAGAATTTCTAAAAAGAAAAAAAAACAATATAATTGTATCCGACCCGGAGATCGAACCCAGGATCTCTATGTGATAGTCTGTATACAATACCACTGAATCACCCAGGCTGTGTAATCAATCAAACATTACTTAAATAAAATCAAATTTTATTGAATAAACTTTATGACTATTTTTATCAAACATATACAAAGTATCAAGTTGTTACAATATTTTAAGTTAACACTCGCTGTGGACTGCAGCTTCGCTTGCGTGACTTAAAAGTTTACACAATATCTCTATTAAATTCAGCCTATATTTTTATTCCTATTTATAAACTCTATATATTGTTTGTAAAACGTGAATGAGGTGAATCAAACATTCATGAATAATTTTAGTCAGATATCCTCGTAGCGTTTTACACGCTTTTAAAATTGTGTAAAAAATTAAACTAATAGTAATTTTAATTTTAACAATACAATTTTATCCTAAACTCAAAGTTGTTTAATATTTTTGACAAACTCGTTAATTTTTGAACGTGATACAATAAGCCCTAAGAACCTTTTTTTTTTCGTATTATTTCGGGTAATTTAAATTGTAACTGATAAGTATTGTTTTATTGTTAGACTTGATAATATGAGCTCATAATATGAGTTAGGTAGTTAGTTAGAGTACATTATAAAAGTCCATCTGAAATGCAATTCTAAAATAGAAATTTCATGATAAGATTCAACTAGATGAAACTAAAACTTGTATTAACAGGTAACGTAAAGTTAAATTACAATTTCATTGCAATTAATAGAAGCAAGATTCAATAATAGAAACTTCTCATGTTGCTTCGAAACTCCCTCTGCAATTTATAAATCTTTGGCGAATCCAACTTCTTGGGAATGGGAAATTCCCACTCGCACCCGATTGTATAGCTAATGAAGATGTGATTCTGCTACCGTTTTATGCACAAATTGAAAATGTTCGGAATCGCTTACCCAGAACTCGATTAGTAATATTAATTGAACTGGATTATTTGATTTGTCTGGACCTTTTTATTTAATTTTCGTCAATTTATGATTTGATTGTACGTTTGTATAATTTATTAATTTTCTTAATAAGATTCTTTGATGTGATAAATTTATTGAAGGTCTATGGTAATGACGTTTTTAGAATCAGATGATATTGGAATGAAAATTGTTAATGAGTTTTAGATTGTAGATTGTTAGACAAAAAAGCTGAAGAGAACAGTAGTAGAACTCAATAGAAATTCAATGTTAAATATGAGTATTTTTATTGATTATAAATAAAGTAGCTTGGCAAGCATCAGTTTCTTACTTTAAGTTTTTACCACAGAGACCTTAAGACCTTTAAGACACAACAATAATTTGTTGATAAACAATAGGATTACCTATTGTTTATCATACGAAAAAGTAATCCTTATCTCAGAATCGTAATATTTTTTGCAATATAGATAATAGAACCGCAGATACCATTGCATTACCAAATGCACACTCGCTTATACTATATCATTAATCTTTCAACGCGCAGCCATAACTCACATTCCTTTATCGCAAGACCTCAGACCTGCTTTTACAACCTCAGGCGAATCTTTATCTGAATTATTTTCACTATTATATTTTACTTTTATCTATATTAAAGTAAAACTCTGTAGATTCTGCGGATTTTATACAAATACTAGCATCCGCAGCGCGGTTTCACCCACGTCTTTGCTTACTGCTCTGCTCCCGTCGCCAGTAGCGTGATGTTATAAGCCTATAACCTTCCTCGAGAACTAGGCTATCATACGCCGCAAGAACTTTTAAATTCGACTGGTGGTTCCAGAAATTAGCGCGTTGAAACAAATGAACTTTATACAGAGTGTATACGACGGTTTAACATTAAATGAAAAGGCAGGTGTTACTAGCCCATATAATGATTTCTAATTAATCACAAAAGTAATTTGACGAAAAACAAAAATTTGAAATTTTCTAACAAAATAAATAATATTTTAATAGTAACGAAGTAATACACCATTTTATTATGACAAGTTCACTGAACTGTAATGAACGGCAACGTTTATCCTTCGACGTGGACTATGACTTAAGTCAGTGACCGTTTGACGTACTTACATAGTGTTAATTTAGAATTAAAGAAATTAAAAAATTTGTCCTGTGTCTAAACTATTGAAGATATTTAGTAGTTTTTTTTTTGTCTCGCTTTATAATGTCACATACTATACGTAATTGCATTTAATGTCATACCGTCGTATACACTCTGTATAATAGTATAGATGTACTATGGGCAAGTATCACCACTAGCTGCTTAAGTGTGTGATTATATATCTAACAGTTAAAACATGTTCTAATTAAATCTGTCTTATATTTTTAAAGAGTTTATTTCTCAATTAAGGTTATCAGGCGCTTGTGGGACTGATTTTTGGGTACTATCTGGCAGTTATGTTTTGAATATGTTATTACACACTTTATAAGGAAGTGGTGAAACAGGGCCTAAGTATTGTATTTAAATTGTTGGCTTATTTACTTGAAAAGGAAATTGTTTTGCTGGTTTCAGCGTGATAGGTTCGGATCGATCGGACTGTTACAGAATATCAAACTCAAAGCATTTATTTCATTTTGATCATAAAGTATGATGATAAAAAGTCAAAATTACACGAAGTCAGCTAATTAACCTACAGTCAGTTCGCTGACGAGGTAGAGCTGTGAGAAGAACTGACAAGAAACTCACGCCACTTTTTTCGATCGCCAGATAATTGGTTTTTTGTATAATTTTGAGTTCTTTATGTTATAATTTTAACACATCAACACATCCAAAGAACCAATGGTCGTTATCGTCGTAAACCATGGGTTTTAACATTTTCTATTAATTAGAAAACTGCTATCAGCGCAATTATTATAAAGATTCAGTACGATGCTTCTAAGTTAAGAAAGTTTCCATCTGCACGAACAAAATATGAATTACTAGCTGCACCCTGCGGCTTCGCCCGCGCCACCGATTTTTGAAGCAAAAAGTATCCTATGTCCATCTTCGCATTTATGTATATAACATGTCTATCGTAATCGGTTTAGCCGTTTATGCGCTGAGTGGTAACAAACACACACACACACAAACTTTTGCCCTTATAATATCAGTAGGATTTTAGTGCCATAACCTAGTTTCGGAATTAAGCATCTTTGCCACAAAACGTTACATTTACAAGCAATAATGCCTGAGAATGTATTCAACCTAACAAAACATGCTATCATTTTGAGTTTCAAACAAGAAATGATAAGTTACGGGTACCTATCTACCGCCTTGAGGCGACTTGGGAATTAGTTTGAATGTAGCATAAATCTCATAGTTTTGTGTACAACAGTTTTCGAGATGTGATGTCGTGATGCACAAATGCGCGACTTCAAGGGACGAGGGCGTTATTGGGGTACACGATCGCCTAAGGCTGCATTGAGAAACGGTGAAGACTGTATCCATTGTCACGCAGGAGTGAATTTGAAACTTGTACAGGTTTCATATTCACGATTATATCAAAAATAGACAGTACTAAACACACAGTACTAAAATTCCAAATTGAATAAGAATAGAATTAAACTAGTATATTTGACATTGATGAGATTAAGTCCTTTTATCCACATAATATTAATTCTAGTTGATTAGTTGATTACTCAATGTTTCAGGAACACAACTATGCCACTGGGCTACCAGTAAACATTAGCTGATTGATGCTTGTTAAACCAAAGATAATTAAAATGAAAATTTATATGTGATAAAAATATAAAACCGAAATAACATTCTAAATAAAAAATATTCATACTACAATTATAAAAAAACACCAATATTAATTATAATAGAATAATAATTCAGCATGAATTTAACGTGCAAATTAAATAAAAGTTTCTAAAAGACAGCAACAATAACAATTAATAAATACGAGTTCAATCGACTTGTTATCTTAGCAAACAAAGGCGAAAGGTGTAAATTGCTAATGATAAGAACAGTTACACAGATTTTGTCCATTTGAAACAATAGAAAGAAACTTTAGTACACCCACCTGAATTGTAGAAACTATTGATAGAATCTTAGGATAATCGATTATTTCTGTATCACTACAAAAGCTTTTTGCGGATATGCAAGTAGGTCTATATACCGTGCAAGAAAACACGTGGTCTATAAAAATAAAACAAACCAGTGTCCTACAATCGGGTCTATCCTACTAGTCCAGTAGACAACTGTTTTGTGCCAGTAGAACAATAACACAATCAGTAAACGAATAATGGTGGTCAAATCATCACACACATCTGTGCGGTAGTAGAACCACGATGTTTTCAGCATGAATGGGCTGGATCGTCCGGGGAAGTACTACCCTCTCATAGAAGATCGACTTAAGAGTAGTAGTATCCGTACTACTGCGTTTCGTTCGGTGAGTGAGAGCGCCGGAGGCAAAATTTTCCTCCTTTCCTCTTTCCTCACCTCCCTCATTCCCTTCCCCTAACCCCATTCCCAGCCGCCATATGGAGGCCACCATACCAGCAGTTTGGCTTTTGGTATAGTGGCCGCCACTTCTGGATTCCACTGACTGCTTACCATCAGGCGGGGTCACTTTGGTAGGCTATAATATAAAAAAAACACACAAAAGCAAAATAAAATATATAAGATCCTACAAAAATAGAGAGAAATAAGAGTAATAGCGTCTTTCGAGACTGTCGCGAATGCGTCTACAAAGTGTCGCCATTTTAAGGAAACCCCTAATATTTAAGGAAATCTTAGGTACAGCAGTGGACAGAGAGCACAGACACATACAGACAGTGAGCTAAATCAAGTCAAAAGAAAAAACTAGGTAACTAAATAAGTATATCTTAAAATATCACATTAATTGCAATTATTAGGCCAACGCTAAACCACCTAAGTAGTATAAAAATTACATAATCTCGTGGTATATTGAACACAGTTATAAACCCATACTGGGTAGCGTCACTATACAGTCGCCGGCGGCACCACTCGCGTCCCCAGGCACGCCTGCCCTATGCAAATATCCGACCCCGAAATTGATGATAATCCACTCTCCGTACAATATTGTGACCTTTCACAATTAGATATGGAGGAAGAAATGCGATAAAAAGGGGCAAGACATACTTTATAGCATTATTTGATTTTGAAGTTGATATATTATATTTATTTAATAAGGCCACCATGCTAGTAGTTTTAGGGATGGTGTCTACCGGTCTTGGACCCCACTGACTGCTTACCATCAGGAAGAGTGTAGTTTTTTACTAATGTTTAAAGCGTCACTCGTTTTCTACAGACTTAGACGTTTGTTCTTTGTAAGTACAGGTTAGGTGATGCTCCTGGTGTTACAAGCGTCTATAGGCTACGGTAACTGCTTACCATCAGGCGGGCCGTATGCTTGTTTGTCACCTAAGTAAGTCGTATAAAAAAAAAACAAAAGGTAAAATAGTATACCTCCTACTTGATAGTTGTGAAACTGTCTTATCGTCTTATCAACTCATAGGCGCCGGCAGGATTATTTTCAGTGCATATGACTTTTAGGTAGTGCATCTGCATTTTAGCAAAATGTGCATGCTCAGTATTTTTAAAAACAATATACAAGGAGAATAAATTTTTTGACAACGTTAGACTGGACAGCAACCTATAACGCTTCAATTCGAAACCTTAATAAATATCTTTTTTTCTCGAAAGGCGGGTGCAAGCGTGCAACCTTGCACCATGCTGCTGACACGCCCGTGATGACACAACTACCAATCCTGTGTTGTATGATTTACCTGTCACCTTATTTCATCATTCAATCGACTGATTCCATCAGTAAAGTAAAACTATCGGTAAGAAGTATATATCTATACGACGAGGACGAGTTTGTTTATTTGAACGACCTAATCTCTGGAGCTACCAATAAGATTTAAATAATTCTTTTTATTTATTTTAGCCCAGTTCTTGAGGAAGTTTAACTGTGTAACATCACGCTAATGGCGACGGGAGCAGAGCAGTTAGCAAAAACGCAGGTGAGACTGCGCCGCGGTAAGCTAGCTATAACATACTTTTATAATATTATACTTCGCTTGTAGGTGGTACTGACACTTTTACAATTTAATAAAAAATAAATATATTTATAGAAGGGTAAAAGGAAAAACGTTCCTACTAACATACTGAAAAATGCATCAGTTGTTAACATGAAATACCTATCTTTTTACAGTTAAAAAGAAAATAATCATAGCCCATATTCCAACTAGTTGTTCATTATGTCTTTCTTGATTTAGTAAATCAAAGATTATTATTGTTTTAAATTCTTTGATTAAAATATCAGGTCTGTAATACCACCCTTCAGCTATTTTCCGAAACATTTGCATCCACGGGTTATAGACTTTGATGATCTAAATGGGGTTACGTCGCAATGCGCTTCTGTATAGGGGTTGCGAAATTCCTTCACGGCTTTGATATTTTCATTAGAAACTTTGTTTACCTTTTTTTCTAGTTTGAATTCACCTCAAGTCGTGATAACCTGATAGTAAAAACACCTAATAATAAACAATAATAATAAGAGGCCCGCGCTAAGTGCATGGGTCAAGAGCTAGATCCAGAAGACAGCTGCTCGACACGGCGCGTATTGTGAGGAGGTTCCTATCTCTGTAGCGCCACAGTTGAAGGGACCGCCCGGTAGCTTGTTCTCTGTATCCGATACCGGTGGGTGTCCTTATTTTATATTAGTAAATGAATGTTTTTAATATGGTTCTATTTAAAAATGTAATATTTGTGAAATGTTTAAATTGTTATTTTTAAAAAACTTAAGGCTATACTTACACCTAATTGTAAGTTGTGGGTTTAGACAAATAAGTAACTTATACAATATTATTATGTATTTTAAGTATACCAAATCAAATCACTTTTATTAAAATAGTTCATGGAAAAGAATACAATAATGTCGATTTAGTAGGTCGTCATCACCATCATCTCAGCCATTTTATTTTTTCTTTCTTTCTTTCTTTGTATAAAAAAGAAGATCGCTCCTCTTTTTTTAAAAAAAGAAACATGTGATCTTCATCAACAAAGCAAATTATCGAAAAGTATATAAAGGTATGGAAAGGAATAAAGAATGGATGGAAGTAGGATAAGGAAAGAGATTTATTGAGCTGGGAAAGTTGATGGGGTCGCCCTAGACGGACATACGCGGATCAAATAGGGGATGTGTTGACAAAAGGCACAATTATTATTACAAGCACCCGTAACCGACGTGTGTGTATGAAAAGATTAATGGAAGTTGAAGAGGCAAAGGAGGTATGTTTGGATCGCAGCAAATGGTGTTCTATAGTCTCTGCTTACCCCATTGGTGGAAGACAGACGTAAAGTTATGTATGCTTTTCACTGTTGCGCATGTCACCACTGCTATTCAATGAAACACGTTTATATCTTGGGGTTATGTTATGTATTTATCGATCTCTTTTATTCATAAAACAGAATAACATAACATTCGTATTCCTGTATGAAAATAAACATTTTAAATATAACACCTACCCAAATCGAACACATAATCCCTCAGTAAAATCCAATACAAAACTTTTTAGAACAAAACAACAATCTCCTTAGAAAGCTATTGTTCAAAATCAATCCTTTCTTTTTCTTTGTTAAGTTCACAATTATTAGAACGTGCCACACTTTAACCAAGTTGTAATCCAACTTAACACCAGTTTACTTCAGTTTATGCTACCGTTAAGGATTTTAAAATGTAAGACTTAAACTTTATAGCTGTAAACATTGTAGAGTTGCTGTCGTTACTGCTTAACATTTATTACGCGGGTTGGATAACATTTTTATAAGTTTAGTAGTCGTTAACATCGTTCTAGGACTCAGACGTCTGGTACTGGATCTAGACGTAACCTAATAGTGGAGTATAGTTTACTGACTCTGTAGTTCAGTGGTACTGTATACGGATTACTACGTAAAGGTCTCGGGTTAGATCCCCGGATCGGGTAAAGTGATATTGGGGTTATCTGTCGAAAAATTCTCAGTATTATCCTGGATTCTGGAACAGTGCCTTAAAAGGCTGGTCTCCTGTTTTAAGAGACCTAATGTAGCTAATGTACTAACGTAAAAAATGGCAAAACGTGATAACCACCTAGCCTGTGGTTGAGTTTAAGTTAAAAATAAGATACGATAAAAATAGTACTTAGTTAAGTTAGTAGAAATTTTAGTACTATCTGTTATGTAAGGCTTAAAAAGGTAGTGTTTTCGGCAAAACTTAAAACTGCAGAAATACATCATTATTTGAGCGAGCAGAGTAAGAGGCTTGCCTTCTACGTTTTTATATACTACTTGCGATTAAATTCCATAGTTTTTGCCTGACTGATACAGTCAAGGAGGATAATGTTTTTCGAGCGTATGTATGTAGGTATGTATGTATGTGAGTATGTATGTCTATTTCTTTGGCACGGTCTACAGCCTATATGGCTTGATGGATTTTAACGTATGAGGTGTCATTATATTCGTATTAATTCTGGGAGTGACATAGGGCATATAAAATTTTAATATAGCGTCAGCAGAAGAAAAATGGTTTCTTTCTTTTCACTTTGTTTTAGGCAAGCGGGCTTTTTGTTTTTTAATAATATATATTGCTTGTTCTAAAAATATACAGTAGTATTATACATAACATAAACAATATATAAAGTAAATAAATAAATAAAAATAATACATATGGATACCGTTATGGAATTCATTCATACAAAAAAATCTACTTTCCGTTTGACGTCTTCCAAATTATTATTTTAATTAATTAGGAATACGAGTATTTTTGCTTTTTGCTCATAAATATCACAAAATTCTATCCAATTTTGTAATAAATTCTACGAACCTGCAATCTGTTGGTGAAACGTTACGGCCGAGAAAGACGTTCAATGATTCATACAAAATGTATGAAGAGAATTCACGCGATTTTTCCATTTCAATCCGACCTGGTTACAGCGAGTTTTCAGTGTAAATTCCTAATCTACGTGTGTTCCTAGGAAATGTGTAGATTATTCTAGAAACAATGAAATGGTTGTGTAAATTCATCGTTTGTTGTGTCAGGAGTTTCCATCGTATGCTTTTTCTTGTGTTGTTTTCAATTACTTAAACATACATACGGTTTCTTTAACTTGGCTGTTTGAAGCAATAACTGGTGAACGACAATTTAATATTATTCTAAAAGCAAAAGGATAATATAAGACCAAAATCAATCTGACATTTATTATCTCTATTGACATTGAAGTTTAAAAGCTCTGAGTGAAAGTTTTTGGGTAGTCCTTGGCAAAATGTAAGCGGTATCATGTCAAACATTGGGACCAATATTTTATATCATAAAGATTTTGTGTCAATTACTGTGAATTTCTAAGCGTTATAGTACTCATATTTATACAAGAACTGCACACTTTCCATGTTTAAAGTTTGCGTTCTTAATACTCAATTGTATTGTGTGCGATAGGGTTGAAAACTTTAAACATTTGCTGATAAATTATGTCAAATATAAATATCTACAACAAAAATTTTTTGTTTTAAATATAGCAAAGCTTGGTGATTTCTAAAATTTCAATGCCTTACAGCTTTTATCTCTTTAATAAATAATTATTTGAAATAATTAACTTTATCTAAGTACAAATGTAGATACAATGTATTACAAAAATGTACTTTATTGTCGTGGTCATAAAAATCCTTTGAGCATTTAACAAACAAAGTACAAGTTGGTAGTTATCGCATGAACCTCTGGCTCACACACGATAAACACCTATTTTTTTGTTGCTTACCAAATTAATCCGTTATTAACTTTTTCGGTAGACGTTGAAGCCCAATGTTTTCGCCGAACTTCGCCTCAGGTAGCAATTTTTTGTCCAAAAATGACAACCGATGTACCTTTGTTGTTCATTTAAAGTTTTACAATACGTTATGAATTGGCCGAATGCGTTTTAGAGATCTTATCACTGTGGGGTGATTTTGTCACTTGGTTTACAACTGATAAGGCATTAAGTGTCGAAGGATAATAGGATTTTCTGATAATATTGTTTAAAAATAAGCACTTCTGTTGCTGGTTTTGAAATTTGGGTGGATTTTTACTTTTGGGACTAAATGTCATGTATTCTTCCAATATATTCTTATGGTTTATTATTATTTTATTGTCTACAGTGGCAGTCAGCTCCAACAACTCACCTGATGATAAGTGGTGACGAATGCTATCCAACTTTTGCAATGACGGGAGCTTAGAAAAGCTTCTACCAATCATGAAATTAATGCTTCTTTCTATAAACCTCGTTTAAAGAAGTTAGTGCTCGGGAAACATTGCAGCAGGTAATTCGTTCTAGAGTTTACATTTTATATAGATTAGCACAAAAATCCGAAAAAGTCGATGTTCTCTGGCCTATAAGGACAACTGTCCTCCAAACTCTGAGAGTTAACGTCCTTTCTGATGTAGATTGGTTTAATTTATTTTAAAACCATCTATGATGTAATGTGGACACAACCTTCTCAGGGTAGACCGACGACCTGATAATCGCTGGCAAGCAACCGATGAATGAGGCCAACTGACAACCGCTTAAGGTGGCGACAGTTGGGGATGGCCTATTTCCAGTAGTAGATGACTTTTGGCTGATATGATGAAACCATATATGACTGCAAGTACCCTTTTTTCATCATGCATCACCCGGTACACAAAAGACTCTTACTTTAGCAATACGATACTACTCACACACGCAGTTAAGGGTGTGTGGCGAAGGAACATCTACACCGCGCAGTGTGTTGCACCACGCGTAATTTCATTATGAAAAGAGATACTTAGAAACAACACAATAACACGCACGCCCGCGCTGCGCTGCGTGATGCGGGGCAGTGTATTAGTGCCTTAGTTTAGAGTGTAGTCTCGAACGACAACCAGCAAGTAAGTACCTACTACTACTACTAATTCTCAAGGAGAGGTAAGATTTACCTATCCCAACATAAACAAGGAAGTAATAATATGTCTAAAGAAAAGAGCATTGTTTTCCAAACTTCCTTCGCTTATCAACTTCAAAAATTAACGATAATATGAACACGTGGTTCATTGTACAACTAAACAGACTATTGTTAAGACAGGTAGACGGATAAAAAAATTGTTTGTTCATAGCTGTTTGAAAGGTGTAGAATTGCTTGAAGGTTATTACGAGTTTTTAGGTACGGGAATTCCAAGTTTACGATTTTGGTTCTTTGAATTTTAAGGTTACTTTCAAGTAAAAATGATTACTTTCTAAGGTTATTGTTGTCCGTTAAATTTTACTATTTTTTTCTTGAATACTCTCTTAGAGAATGTAAAAGACTTCTTGAATGAATTGAAATTAAAGTTAAAATTGGCTTGGACGACTCTTATAATTAACTAGTTTTCATTAGTAAATTTAACTTTGTTTAATTAATCCAATTACCCGCAGGCGAACCAAGGTAAATTACTTCTCTGAAGTGGCAATGGGCAGGTCACATAGCTCGCAGAACTGACAGCCGTTGGGGCAGAAAGGTTCTAAAGCGGCGACCACGAACAGGACAGGAGAGACCTCTTACAAGATGGACTGACGACTTTATAAGGCTGGCGGGCAACCGATGGATGAAGGCGGCTCACGACCAGCCAAGGTAGGGAAAATTGGGAAAGGCCTATTTCCAGCAGTAGACGTCATTTGGCTAATATGATAAATTAAGTCAATTTGTAAACTTGAATGGATAAACAATCTATAATACATTTTTACGTAGAAACCTAACGAGCTAACAATAAAGAAAATAGAAAAAAGAGACTTAAAAGCAATAGAGTCAGAACTCTTGCCTTCTGTATATCAACTTTAGGGATCACTTACAATTACTTATTTTTAGGGAATAAATAACAAACTGAATGAGGGTGGATGTCTGATATTATTGGTATTATTGGTACATAGAATAATTAATATTGCTTTTAAAAGACTGATCGTTTCAGGACACACAGGAGAGCCTACGATCGATTGTAGTGTTGCATATCAGTGTAATAATAATATGATGATAGGCCTTAACAAAAACTAAACAACCACTTAAGGCTGCCACTGGCAGGATCCTACATCGTAATAATATCACGATATTTGTAAAAACAAAAACTAATAATTATTAAACCAATTTGTTCCGTTTTCCTCAAGAAAAACAGTAAGTAATAACATAACGTTGTACATAAATGTTATAATACGAGTGACGTAATAAGGCGATGGTAAGTAAGGCAGGGTACCCTGCGATAATGAACAACATTCAGAGAGTCCATTAAAGCCCTGCTCTTACTACTTCAAACGAACTTGTCATATACTTTTATATATCGTGGAAACTTTCATGTTTCGTAATATTCTTTATATAGAATATATGTGTCGTGTGTTGTGTGTTATACGAGGAACAACACGCAACTTTTGGGCCATTTCAGTTTCGACGCACCGTGCATACATTCAAACAAGCAATATATATTATTAAACAACAAATGGCCCGCCTGCCTAAAACATAGAGTTAAGAAATAAACCCAATTTTTTTACCCTATGTCACTCACACAATCAATATGAATCTAATAACATCTCATAAGTTAAAATCCATTCAGCCATTTAGGCTGTAGAGCTTGCCAAAGAAATAGACATACATATTCACATACATACATACATACATATATATATACATACATACATACATATATACATACATACATACATACATATGCTCGAAAAACATTACCCTTCTTGATTGTGTCAGTCGGGCAAAAACAGAAATGCGTATACTTAGCTACAGTACAAACATTTTGCGTGAGGTCCCCGTTCTGGATAGAATAAAGAACCAGCACCAGCATGCTCTTTGCCACATAAATAAGTATATCAGAATAACATGATACAGAAATGCTTTTTGCTGGCAAAACAAATATGCGATCGACCAGATAGTAGGTAGAGGTACCTAAGTGATTACCATAACTTATTCATATGGCTGTGTTTTCTTAGCCTTACAGAAACATAAGTAACATAAGTAAGTCGTTGCTAACTGGTCAAAGTGTCGTGAATGAAACAAGGTAAACTTATTTATACTAATATTATAATAGGAGTAAATTTTGTAAGATTGTGAGGTTGGAGTAATCTTTGGATCTACATACACACATATATAGCTTCACGCCTTTTATCCCCAAAGGGGTAAGCAAAGGTGTTCAACCATTCACTTTTTGGCATATTTTTAAATTTTAGGTCCCATGTAACGGGGTGCGAGCCTGATGTCATTTATCGGGCTCAATTCCAGACTCCGGGCTAATACTGAGATTTTTCGACAGAAAAATCCAATATCACTTTATCCGACCCGAAGATCGAACCTGAGACCTCTCTACATCGTGCATAAAGTTAAACTTGACTTATTCTGGCAACGTCACGCTTCACGTTTCCTGGATAAAATAACCAACTGGGCGACATTATGTAAATCCTTACAGCCGGGGGATGGACGCTTATCAATCACTAAAACTGAGCTATCTTTGTGGGACGCTTCTCTGATGTGCTTGTAAGACTATAACTGTCACGGCCATTCTCGCTTCACGCTGAGTAGTTTTAAAATAATATATCATTTGAAAGGACACGTATTACAGATATAAACTAATTTAAAAGAAGTTTGGTGAACTTTGAGAAGGTATTTTTTTTTGGTGTACATACTTACGTACTTACTTAGAACTTACCGCCTTATGCAAGCGTGGCATAAATAGAAGTCTACAATTATTGCAAAGGATAATAAAATGCAGTTATGGCATTTCTTATTAAAAAATACTATAACTACTATCTATTATGCTTTCAACAATAAGACTTTCAATTATACAGAACAATGTATAAATAAAGTAAAAATAATTGGCGTAAACTTACAACTAAAAACTACAACTTTTAAATAAATTAAAAGTCTGCTTGTTTGATATTCATCAGCACAAATTAAATTGCCCAGATGGTCATACGGTAACATTAGATACACAGAAACGAATTCCCATTGGACTTTTAATGAAAAATATGTATAGCAGTCACGCTTTTAAACTCCCGTAGGAAATGTTTAAAGGGGTAGTCTGTAGGGGTAGATAGAATTTGACCTACACACACGCTGATGTTTAAAACCCCCACGAGACGAGGAAATCATCGATAGGTGTTTACTAATTTAAATAACTAGCTGTTGTCCGCAGCTCCGCCCGCGTAAATGTCGCTCATCACATTTTTCATACAAACATTTCTCCCCTATTTCAATTCCTTCAAGCCATTTTTCGCGATAACAGATATTCTATGTTGTTGCACAAAGTCTATTCTATCTCTGTATCAAAGGTCACCAAAGTCGGTTTAGTGGTTTAAGTGTGAAAGCGTAACAGACATACAGAAAGAGTTACTTTATGTTACTTTATTAACAACGGGAAACAAAGTATTTTCTAGACTAAATCTTGTATAACAAGTGCAATAATTTACTAAAACTTCTATTCACCATTATTATACATTATCGTGAAACTATATTATTTAAATTCAGTCCATAGTGTTCAACCTTAAGTTTCCACTGCAGACAAAGTTTGTAGAACTAAGACATCTACAATTCTACATCCACGTCCCGCCATAACTATTCAACTAGATTCACAAATTCAGTCGAATCTCTCTCTTCGAATTCACCCAGAGAATGAACGACTAATCCAGGCAAAAGATCTCCTAATTTATCAAATTCAAAATATTTTTTTTTACATGATACCTGTATACGTCATTACCAAAAATATGTCAGGGAATTGGCGGTAGATCAAATTGCTGGCTAAGCTAATTGTTCGCGACATCTGTGTTAAATAGTGTTAAAAAAGTGCATACAGTGATAGACAGAACCTAGATAGATTTAAAAACTAGAATACATCGCACGCGCGTGCTAGCATAAAATTTAATGAACAGTGATTTTAAGTGCCACACGTTTATTTAAGAGAGCGAGAACGAAAACGTCGTTCGTCTACCGCCATTAGTAAAAGTTAATAGCGAACTATTTTTTGTTTACCTTATGGTGAAACCATTTAGTGCTAATCTAAAATCTAGATTTATAATGTTTAGAATCACTTTTTATTGTGCTCCTTAGTGTTCTAATCACGAATATGTATTTGCCCTATATATAAAACAAATAGTTCATAAGTTATAGCAGAAACAAATTATTTTTATGTTTAGGTCATAATTTGGTCTGTAACTTAGGTTTTAATTAATAAAAAATAGTTACTTTGGTGTTTTATTTTAGAGAATGGTGTCCCCTAGATGTACGTGAAATCTTATTAAAATAGATTCAGTAGTTTAGAAAATATAAGCAGATAAAGTTCAAAATACGTCTAGGAGGCACTAAAATTCTAGATTTATACTACGATATCTAGGTAATCGTAAAGTTTAGAGTTATAGTATAGATATTTCATGTTAGGTAACATCGATACCTATCTAACGGTACCTAGATGATTATTGTATTGTTAAAAATGACGTAGTTATAGCCAAAAATTTAATGTTTTGATAATGAAAATAAAGTTTGTACGAGGTGTTTTGCACACGGCACTAACCGAGGCAAATAGTATATAAACGCGCGCGCGCAGGCACAGAACGTTCACTGTTAATCAGTAACCCATAGAAGACTCTTCAAGCCTCAACACCTAATGGCCTAAGCAGAACAACTCAAGCATTGAACCAAGACCGTTTGTTTTACTTCAGTATGCCCCTATAGTGAAGCCCTACGCGACGTCTTCGAAGATCAGCGCTGTATCCGGAACCTATAGGTGTAGGACGACAGCGGGTCGTTCACAGATCTATAAACACATTCGTGTTGGGTTCGATTACCGCCCGTCCGGCACACTAATAGAACCTTGATAAAAACTGGCAGTAAACTTAGGCCACACTTATTACATAATTGCTTGTTATCTACGCTTATTTGGTTTGGAAAACATAGCTATGTCCATAGGTTATAGCTCATAGCTCGTTGCGCTCACTGATCGTTAAGCGATTACCGGGTTAAGCAACATAGAGTGCGGCTGGCCCATGGATGGGTGACCGCATCGTGATGTTACATAGGCTTAGCCATTAGCCTTAGCTTTAGCCATAGCCAAGAATTATTCAAATCTGACTGGTAGTTGCAGAGATTAGCGCGTTCAAACAAACAAACTCTTTCGCTTTATAAAATAGTATAGTTATAGACCTATGGTAATTTGGCTACATCTTTTGAGTGAATATCTCGGTATGTTTCACGATATCATCCAAACGAAGCGTGGATCCCATTCCTGTAGTCATACTTAAAAATACAAATAATGGACGTTGGATGCCGCTGGCTAATGGATTCCCCGGTCGTTGAATGTTTTTTATTCGCCCATACTAATCCAAAGTAGAATGGATTTTGTGTTTCTATAGATGATGGTGTTTGGAAAAGTTTTTGGCTATGTATATGGGTTTATAGCAGTATTTAGATTATGATGAGAATTTTTTCAGTTCTATAAGTAGAACAATTTTAATCTATTTTTGATTTAATAGGTTCCTAAAGCTGTTTTGATGCGGATATCTACTAGTTGTTCTTTGACATGTTTAGTTTATGTTTTTATTGCAAATGTACTGCCCAAATATAGACATGAAATGCCAATAATATAACAGTATATTGTCACGATTTGGATGTTTAACAGTAAAGCTTTACATATTTCAATTTACTATTTGGTGATTAAAATAAAGAAGATTTTAATATGAAATAACATAAAATTAATACCTTTATTACATTCCTACAAATGGAAAATGTGGCGATGGATTAAAGAAATTTCAATATAAATTGATTGGACGCAAAAGAATTTGTAAGATTGCTTTAAATGTAAAAGAAGCTAACAATGTTCAGTCAGATCGAATAAAATGAAATCCATAAAACTTTAGGAAATCTCCTCAATGGTAATTGTCTCGAAAGCATCTCGCTGGCACGTCCTTAAACTTGAGGATCCAGTACAAAAGACGGACAAATTAATAGCGCTAAAGATGCGTTGAAACTTAGTCGAATCCTTTCTTAAACTCCGAATGAGCGAAACGTACTATTGAAATAAATTTTCACAAGGGAACCCAGAAGAGAATGAAATTGTGCGATTCTTTTTTTTAAGAATAAAACTGGTGTCTCGTTGCTCTTTTGTGTCTGTGACATACAGATGTTTTAACATTTAAGTAGCCGACCGGTATGTACTGTCCAGGTACCTGGACACCATCACCAATATAATTGTCAAACACGATTGTGATTGATTCCTAATCAACATCCAGTCTTATAGTAATAAATTATTATGACTGATTAGAAATATCTAAATTTGCTTGAGTCAAAGTTCTATTTTTAAATATTTGCGAGTATGAATATAATAATAGTACCTACCAGTTCTAAAGAATATTTTCTCGTAACACTGCATACTCTAGCAATTGTAGCAACAGTTACTGGCGTTGTGCCACATAAATTATTGAGTAGTTTGTGTTTAAAATTAAATTGTTATGTTCTAGTTGCAAATATTTTAGCAAAAACAATAGGAATAATCTTGACACACTTTATGCTTCCTTTTCTCATATATAATGATGGATGTTCTTCGAAGGTCCTTAAATTTTCATCATTACAGTTGAGCGAACACTAAGGCAGTGAATCTCATGCATAATAGCGGTTTTCTCATCTCGATATTCATCTGCCTTTCCTTTTATATCAACGTTCTGTTTCGATTTTACGAGTTCCGTCCGAGAGCCGTGCGGCGTCAATGAGCGGGATGTAAACCGTTCCGATATCTGTCATAAATCAGTGTCAGACGATATTCAGCTTTATGCAGTAAAACTAGAGATCGTTATCAAAAGTGTAGAGGTAATAGTAAGTTAGTTGGCACACAATAAGTCTTGTTTTGGCATTAAACCGCGATTTTGACTCAAAAGGGTCGATGAATGGTTCGTTCTCTTTGATTTTGACATCCGGTGCACGTGAACGATTATTCGGTCGGAGCGGCCGCGGCCTTCAAATAGTAATAAAAATATTGAATTTAAAACGCAGGGAGCAAGATTAATATCGTCTGCGCTATTGTCTTGAGAGCCTTTGGTTTGATCGAGTTCTTTTTTTATAAATTTAAATGTGTTTTGATTGTTTGGTCGTGAAGAATTGATCTTCCAAACGTTTAAACGATGCCGAATATTAATAAGCTTGTTTGTATTTCGGTTTCATTTAAATTAAGCTGTTGTCTAGTGATTAATTAATATACAAATTGATTCATGGATATCATAAATATGAATTTGACAACAAGAAATATACTTGCCTAAGTATATTTCTTGTTGTCATGCCAAATTATGTCGTTTCATATCTGTTTTAAGGTACTTATGGTTAGATACCTGGCTACCTTAAAAATGCCGTATTTACCACATAAACGGTTATGGTAGCTTACTCTGAGTGTCATATCGTATGAACTTAAACCGACTATTTTACTTTTAACTCAAATATGAGATATTTATACTTATGCCTATAAGTCACAGAAAGTATTATCGCCATGTCTAATTGTTTTCCACGACCACCAAAGTATTCGGTATGACCGATCGATTAGTGTTTTAGATTCGGGGCGAAAGGCCAAATTTGCCGCAACAAATAACTTAGTTCCAAGTCTCAGTCCCGAATGCAACAATGAGCAGTACGTCGCAGTTTACGTCACTTTAAATGATTTCAAAATGCACCATGTAAATGATGACTCAAAATTAACAATTTTTATCATCAAGTTTATATGATATTTTACAAAGGGTTTAAATCTGGGCATGACTAAAGTATCGTAATAATCGTTTAGAAGAACTTGGACTTATAAGAAATGCAAAATGACCACTCTTTCTTGAGCTAAAGTGGTGATCAATTCTTAAATCATGCCTTTTCTGCTTAAGCTTAGCTCAAGATCTTCATCCAGCAGTGGGAATATAGTAACCTAAGACGATATTTTTTATTTTATTTATTTATTTATCAACTTTGTACGTACAATATGTAATAGCGAACTTAATGCCTGAGGCATTCTCTACCAGTCTACCATAGGGTGATGCAGAGATATTTCGAAGCAGGTGCACAAATAAATAAATTTTGAGTTGAGTAAGAAGTGCATTATTTACACAATATATAAATATATACTACACATAACTACATAATAATATACATACCTACATATATAAATATATACATTAAATATATAATAATAATACACACAATTTATATACATATTAATAAAATTAACATACAAATATATAGAGGAGATGTGACAATACCAGAGCTGTGACGAAACTGCCATTTTAGTTGCTCAGAAGCAAGTGCCGAACTTTTATTTTAAATGCATGACGGTTTGTGGACGTCCTGATTTCAAGAGGGGCGTTCCAAAGAAGAATGGATTGAATAGGGAAAGAGGAGTGAATAAATTTTATTAAGTACTTTTCGAAAAATAAATACATAAAACAACAAATTTAAATAGAATTTGGCAGTGCAAAGCAAGTTTCAGCAATATAAAACTATAACTACACAAAACTTCTAAATTTTTTTCATCAAAGTAAAATAACGAACAACATTCTAATTTCACTTTGATCCAAAGATAAAAACCAACCAATTGATATAACGAATCGATCATCGTTTAAAAAGATATTTTCGCACACCAAATAAGTAAGGCACAATTGAAAAAGCAAAAACAATATAAAGTTCTTTTTAGCTCGAAGCAAAAGTAAAAGCTATCGAAGTAGCCTCGAAAGAAATGGAGGGAGAAAGTACATTATACGAACGAACACAGAAATTGTTTGCTTTGATTAAAATACTTTTGTAGTAAGCAACTTCTTATCAATTGAAAATATAATATAAGTAAACATTGACTACTTACTTCAATGGTTCGCTAGTAATATTTACGAAGAGTCACACTGAAGTCGTCTGTTCGATCTTCGGGTCAGATAAAGAAATATTGAGCTTTCTTGTGTACAGTAATTGTTATATGGGATTCAACATAGCTGCCGAAATGTGTGTCTTATTAACCTCTATTGAAGTAATGCTAAAAAACATACCAAACTGAATTTAGTTTTCAGTAAATGATTGTTGTTGTGAACCCTGGTTAATTGATTCATTTTTTGAATATATTACGTTAAAATTGATATCGATTTTGTAGATAATCTGTTGCACCAGACAACTTGTCTTTTTAACATGACTATTAATAACAACTGTGTACTATGTTATTCTTGGTTACCTTATCACCTATAGTTGTTGTTATTAAAGAAGCCTGACTTAGAAACTACTACTCTTACAACCGATGCAGTCACTTCTTCGTGTCGTAATTTTAATTTTGTATCTACATTATGTCAAATAATTAGTTTAGTTAATAAATAGTTAGTAATTTTATATGTTGTAATCTTAGAACCAGCCAAAGGTGTGAAACCACTTTTGCTTCAAGTTCCATAGCCTGTACTTTTTAGGTATTGACAATGGTCCTGTTCAAAACTCCTACCTGTATTCCTGTATTCTGTTAACTTTATACCACAATAATACTATTAAATTCGCTAAACTGGTCTAAATTCAGAAATAACAAAAAGTAAAAATTTGCAAATTTTCTAAAACTAGTTAAATTTCTACACTGAGCTATCTAATAGTTGGGCAAGTTGTAACCCGATCAGATAAGTTGTTTTTGTCCTCAACCCTCAGCCAGAGAGGCGAACTTTCCACTCAACATATAATTAGTTGGATATTACAACTCAGCTTTAGTATCTACTTACCTTTGTAAGCCTATAATTACGCCAAACATTTTGTAACCCATTCATACAGCCAAATTAACCTACTTTGAAGAACTTTTGCAATCATAACATTAATTCCATTTAATTCTTATGAAATCAATCAAACCACATTCACTAAGGAATTACTGCTGTCAAGTCAAGCTTAATCATACTCAAAAATCTCTGTCCCAGAAACGTCACTGACTTTTTGAATCTTCTTATTTATTACAAACACTGACTTGGTCAATCAGCGCGTTCATATTTTGTATGGAATGTAAATAAAGATCACTTTTATAATATTTATATTAAAGGTCGTTTTCCTCTGAGTTTACCTTGACGACATCATGATCTGCGACCAAACACAAAAGCATCTTTTAGATTGTAGCATTATTATAGATGTTTATCTCAATACGGAGCCCAACAATTCGACATGCATTATTTATGCTCGAAGGGAGCCCGTTTATTGAAATTCTACGATACAAATGTAAGTATGACGCTTTCTTCGCTATCACCGTTGATCTAAACATTTCCGTGATGTCCCATTAAATGGTATTTGATGCGGGTCTTGGGCGTGTAGATGAATTGTTTAGAACAGCTTGATTTTTGTCTATTATTCATAATCTGACAACAACCGCTATGTTTCTAAAAATTATATTCATTTAAAAGTTGTCAATTAATTTTTAGCTATATGGTCGCCCATTGTTCGTACTGTCTTCTGTATAATATAATTGGTTTTTAAGATTAATGTATATACGATGGTACTTATTGTACCACCATTAATTTGCCAATGTTTTCCTAAATTATGAATTTATCTTCACGTTTGATAATAGAGAGAAAAAACAGTAGCATAAAATTTACCCTCATAATATATATAAATCAGATCTTATTTTCCTTTCTCCGCAGTTAAAATCTAAACACAAAGTACCTTTGAACTACTCAATTGTTACGCCTAAATTCCATAAAGGTAAGTATTTCAATTGCAAATTTTTAATTTATGTTCACGAACAGATAAAATTACAAAATACTCAAATATTAAACCGAGCATCAAATAAAAAATAATTTGCGTAACCTCTTTGTACTTCAGTCATCCGTATACTCCTGTCTCAAAATAAAGCCGTCGTCAACAGACACTGGCAAACTGTTGTAAAAGAACAAATCGCGTCTACTTGTGTGTTTGGCATAATAATTTTATCGAACGATAACCTAGGGATTCGTAGAGTTGGGAAAAATTAACGTTTTTATGGTGAAAAAGATTAGCTTGTTACGTATATAGGACGTGCGAGGGCATCCGATTATTATAAAATTTTTGATGAAACATTTCAAGTTGACGCAAAGTATTTCTATTTGGTGTTACGGTTATATCATCAGTGAGCTTGTGGATATTAAATTGTTTGCATTCTGCCTTATGGTTCCATGAATTAGAACGTTGGTGTGTTTGTTCTGCTATTATCGTTTTATTATCATACTAGCTTTCCGCGGCTCTGTTTCACCCGCGCGTAAAATATGGTTTGTTGTATCCCTCGGGAACCAGACTGATTTTTGAGATAAAAAGTAGACTATGTCCGTCTCCGGCACCGAATCTATCTACATATCAATTTTCATTAAAATTGGTTTAACCATTTAGGCGCTGAGTGGTAACAAACACACACACACACATACAAACTTTCGCATTTATAATATTAATAGGATATGTTTACCTCCTTCAAATATAATTTCATGTTCATCACAGTTTCATGAATAAGGTAGGCTGGAGTGCTTCTATTCAGTGTACTTGTGAATGCAGATTCTAGATAATATCACTGGTCTGGACGCTTGTTACCGTGCAATGGTACGAAAGCTTTTAATGTTTTTTTATTCATCGTCATATTTATTAAATGCGTCAGGTGCAAATAGTTTAAGCCTGACTCATCATTGTTCAACAAAATTTCTGCTGCACACTCTAAAAAAGTACATTAGTGGAATATCATTTTTTGGTCTCGACCAATTTACACGTTTTCTCTCGATATTTGTTGAATTATCACAAAAAATACGCACGCTAAAAACCGATCCCTTACTCATATTGAGAATCTTATATTTATTATTTTCATTTTATGGTTTAAAACCCTCGTGCATTGTTTTTTAATAACTACTATCTGTAAAATTAAGTAGGAACTCGTCGCAATCAGTTCGAAATTTGTGACCATATTTAGATATCGTACGGAGAAAATAACAAAAAGAAAATCTATGGCAATCGTTGCGAGTAGCCAGAATTCGAGAACTTTGTCTACTAACCTGGAATATCGGCTTTACTCAGTTCTTGGGTCATGGAGGACAGCAATACTATCCTATTAATATTATAAATGCGAAAGTTTGTATGTATGTATGTGTCTGTGTTTGTTACCACTCAGCGCCTAAACAGCTGAACCGATTTCGATTAAAATTAGTATGTAGATTCGGTGCCGGAGACGAACATAGACTACTTTTAACCCGAAAATCGGTCTGGTTCCCGAGGCAGACAAAACACATTTTAGGCACGGGCAAAGCCTTGGTGCATCTAGCTAATAAATAAATTCAGGAATTTTTTTATGTTCTAATTACTAAAATTAACTATGTACTATTTCATATATGCATTACTAACTATAATAACTAATTTTATCAAACAAACATGCAAAGGTTTCATAAAATTGAAATATTTGCGCCTAGTGCGATTTTTATCAATTGTCATGCAATTAATTACATAGCGTGAAATGGCATATTGCACATAGCCACGCTTCTATCGTACTTTTATGAATCATGCTTTTTATACACGGGGTTGATAGTGGTGTATCAATTTGTTAGGTATGCGAGATGCCAAAGATACATTTTTGGGTAGGTAGAAATTCAATAAATAGGTACAATCGGATTTAGTAGACTTAACTGATTACGTAACATGTAGAGCTATTTTGTCGCTGATGTAGTACCAAGTTTTAGGTGGACCCACCGGTATTTCGAAAAGATTAAGGGCCGGCGCACATAACTATGGTGAAGTATAGTCACAGATTACAGAAAATCTACGTAGCGCAGAGCATATTTCATTACTAAAGCATTATCGTCTTTGTGTGTGAGTAGCGATTATGTTCGCGCAATAGTTTTCCCGCGAGCTACCATTCTCCGGCAGTCGCTTTGATGCTCTCGAAACAAAATTTGTGTGGACTAATTATCAATATTATTTTAATGTACTCAGAGACGTTATTGCTTTCGCAGTGAACAATGCTCTGCGCTGCGCTTCGCCATATGTGCGCTGGCCCTAAAGGATTGTTTAAGTAACTGCCTACGTTACCTTGTTATCGATCACAAACCCTGCCAAGCTTGGTGAGTGACTACGGCAAACTCATCTCTTTCGAAGAGACGTTAGATGTGATAGCAAAATCATAAAATAAGAAATGCAGTATTTGAATCTTGAAATACTTAAATAAAATTTGTTTACCATAACCAAAATAATCGTAAGTATATACCAAAAAAATCATATATTTGATATATCGAAAAGCAAATTACTGTGTTATGTTGTAAATAATATGACGTGTATACAATGGGGGTAATAAATCACTCACGGTGTGCGGACAATCGGGATAGGAAGACGTCGGAACTACGCTGATGAAACCAATGCTTTGTTACAAATACAGTTGCTTGTATCTGCCGCCAATAAATATGGGAGTTGTTTCGATTCGATAGAAATAATAAGTAAGTGAAGAAGATATGGTCAAGAGTACCTACGTTGTTAACGAGCGATTACAGTGACTTTCTATATACAAAGTTTAATTCAAGATTATTTAAAATCCCGATTTTATGCGATGGATAGTCCGGCGCCGAAGCGCTGACAATAATAGACATATCGACATAATGTAAGAGCGATTTAACGCTGAACGATCCATTGTTAGATGGTAGTAGGTATCACTGCCAATACTTCTGATAACTAAAACTATTTAGAATTATATTGGCGACTTTTGGTCAAGTATTGTATTTACCATTTATACAAAGCATTAACGAAATAAATCTAAAATAGGTATACCAAAACTACGATTAAATAGTCGTCTAAGTTACTTGTCAGTTTTTTTTACGTAGTGACTTTGTTGTAGGCTAATTGGCTGTCAGCTCTTTGGCTATGACACTGACGGTTATAAACTCTCATGCACGTGATCTAAATGATATGAGTGACTACTGCTACAATCGAGAGCAGTGGGTTCGACTTCGATCTGTGAAATTCTATTTGACGATCTGAGGCCTAATAAAATGTATGAGATTGACATAAGCGCTGGCGTTAGCTTAAGTCAATCCAATACATTTTTTATCTATTCTATAAATAGAATAGAAATCTTTGCCACTCGTCTAGGGCCTCTGTTTTCCTGGGTTACACGCTTAATGACACATATAGTAATCAAACGCACAATGACACATGGTGTCTACGCAAAATGACTTACGCGAATTGATAAATATTCTCTGCAAAATGACACATCGTGAACGACTATGCGAAGGTCCATCTTTTGTTTTCACGGAAGATGGTTGTCATTTAATTTCATCCACATTTATTTCTATTTTTTAACCGACTTCAAAAAGGAGGAGGTTATCAATTCGGGTCGTATGTTTTTTTTTTTGTGTGTTTGTTACTTCATATCTCGGTCATTTATGAACCGATTTGAAAATATTTTTTTTTATTTAAGAGGGTATACTCTTTATCATTGTAATATACCATTAATATCATCAACAAGAATATTATTCTAAACTTGACGCTGGCAGAAATAACTGACACAATCGTCGGCTCTGTTGCCAAAAAAAAGGAGAAGAAGAAGAAGACTATGCGAAATGACATACGCGGGTCACTAAGTATATCAGCGTTTTCTCGTGCGTCCGTTAATTTTGTTTATTTACGAGTAAAGGCTAGCACGTACTACGGCCGCAGCGCGCCGCATTACAAAATTGCGTCAAAGCACATAGTAGTCGTAGTGTAGCGGCCCGATTGTAGTATGACACAGTATAAATAAAATGTACTGAAGTAATAAAAGCGTGGGGCAGTGTGGCCTTAGTATGCGCCAGCCTGTCTCCACACAGTGATTTTCTGTGTCGTCTATAAAAAATAATATGTATGTCAGTTACGATATGAAACTTTTGCATTGCTAAGCATCTAGCTTGCCCGTGAATTATTAAGGCAACTGTCTCCCCAAATTGTATGTGAAAATGCAATGACTTACACCAACGTAGTTTATGTAAAGCAGTGAAACTTTATTATCATATCTAAAAATGTATTTGTTCCCACTTTATAATCAGATTTCGCTTTCTATTTGTAAAATATGTTCGAACTGTGACAATGGCCTAGAATTTAATTTATTATGGTTTCCATATTTTCTATACAACTTTTTGGTAGCAAACAAGCACACGGCCCACCTGATGGTAAGTGGTAACCGTGACCTATAGACATGGTTGTCTTAACACAACCAAGCCGTCGTCGACCGTGAGGTTGCGTTTCCACTGACACGGAGCTGAGCAGAGTGGACAGGAGTGGACCGTGAATTGGTCAATCACAGCATTTCCACTGATATAGAGTAGAGATTTTAAACACTGTGATTGACTAATTCAAGGTCTGCTCCTCTCCACTCCGTCCAGCTCCACGTCAATGAAAACGCACCCTGACAAGGGGATGAGGGGGTATTTGAGCCGGCGCTGTTTCTATCTTTTTGTTGCCTGAACGCTGCAATAAATTGCAACGGTCCATTAACTTTTAAATCCATAATTATTTTTTCATTAACAAGCCCTACTGTTCGTTGCCAGGCTCATGACCATGACTGATCAAACAAATGGTACTCATTAATGATAAACTCAAAGCTACCTATAAATGCAATAGTATTCAAATAGCTGTGTAATTGATGACTATTTATTACTTCCCTGCTTACCCCCATATTTTACCGGACGTGCACGTCAAGACTTGGTGAACGCATTCAACCAATTTTATTATGCAGCTCGAGTAAAATATAAAGTGGCAATTTGTCACGAACCGTGAAATGGCTCACAGATTCAACGCCACAGATAATAAGTGCACAGTGTTTTTATTTTTATTTCTTAAACATTTCATTTCGGCATGTTTCTCTTGTTCAGTTGTGGATACTACACAGAGTTTTTGGTTTCGATCCCCGGGTCAAATAAAGTGATATTGCTTTTCTGTCGATAAATTCTCAATGTTTATTAGTCTGGAGTTATGCTCTGTAAATAGCAAGACCCGGCCCTTTGTTACATAGTTGATGAAATGTAAGTGCTATATACTTTTGTTTACCACAGATTCAAAATAAAGATCGTATGCCGCGTTTAATTTTGTTAAATAATAATATTTTTATTTCGTTGGCTCACAGTACATATATAATTTGACCTATAGGTACCTATAGTGCATTGCAACTTAATCCTTAGTCATACTTTCAATAAAAAAATTATTATTAAATACCAGTCTTCATGACATAAGACAAACATAAATCATTTAAACAACATTAAATACAAATTTTATGTATAAAGACAAGTAAATATTATCATTTTTCACTTCACATATCACGACATAACTTCACATGGGTACAAAGGGGAGACTGGGGCTTGTGGTAACAGAGGTAAATAGTAACAGTAATTTTTTACTGACAATTTTGATTTATTGTCCAGTTTTTGGAGCTCATAACGCATAAACGCTACCGGTAGGTACCTCGCCCGACGGCGGCGAAGTGAAAGGACACACGTTACGCCCCGTTGAAAAAAATGTGTGTCGGTATTTTTTGTAATTCAAAATCACTTTACTGTTGTCACCGACCCACCCAAAAGAATAGTGATTTTGGTTTTCCCTTATACGAGTAACCCATGTCCAGAATTAAACAATTTGAGTTCATAATAATGATAATTATGTAAATGTTTTTATTATTAAAAAACAATTAGAGGTGAATTGAAATTATACACAATATATCAAATAGCTCTGTGGTTCAGTAGTACTGTGTACGGATTACCACATAGAGTTCTCGGGTTCGATCCCCGGTCCGGTAAAGTGAAATTGGGTTTTTCTGTCACAAATTTCTTAATATTAGCCCGCAGTCTGGAATTGTGCCCGATAAATGGCAACAAGCTCTCCTCCTGTTACATGGGACTACAAAAAATTGTTAAAAGTGGGTGGTTGAAGCACTCTGCCTACCCCTTTGGAGATAAAAAGCGTGAAGCTATGTATTTTTGCATCAAACAGCCTGGGACAAAGGCTCTCCACTAATATAGAGGAGGCAGAAGCATTGATCACCACACTATGCTTGCTGAAGGCGTATTCGCAATTTCATACTACATATCTTGTTATACTTGCGAAAATAGCTATAATATGCTGAATTATGCTGCATAGGTATATGCAATATTTGTTGCAACAAGCCCCGCCCTCCTCATTCAAATATTGATATATGAAGCGTGAAAAATAAACGATAGCTCGCCGGTCAAGTTAAAATAAGACTTTCACTTATTTATTCATGTCTCTCATGTCCACTGTGTGGCATAAAGGCTTATATGAATTTGAATTTTGAGCCTCTCCCCCAAACGCACCTGCATGCTCTGAAAATGTATGTGTTTCATAGTGTTTACATTGGTAAAACTCTATTCCGGGGGCGTCAAACGCCATCCCTCAAGCCCACCCCCCAAACTCAAAACAAAACTCAACTCAAACTCAAAACAAAATCAAAACCTGGATCCACTGCTTCACGGTTAGCAATTGCTGTGTTTCTTAGCAATATCTTAGAAAATAGTCATGTCCTTATATTACAGCAGCCACTAAGCATCAAGCCGTAAAGCCGCAAGCAAGTTGTATAAAAACAACATTATGAACAATTAATCATTCATCATTCATTATCATTAGTCATTGCTATTAAAATTGGTTAGCGTTTATTCGTGTATCGATTTCAGTTATAAAAATAATTCTGTTACGTGATTCATATAATAAAACAGACGATTCTTATCAACTTTATTTACTAACATCTAGAGTTGAGTGGCCATATTTATTTAATTCGAAATTACTTATTCGAAACAATCAATCATCACAAAAATTATGATTTATTGAAAGTGAAGATGGAGACTACATTATATTTGTACGTTATACATATAATTCTATAATATTATTAGTCATAAATTAAATTTATTGCCTCAGCAGTGGCGCAGAGGGGGAGTACCTACGTGAAAATGAGTTCAACCAACTCCTAAAGAGGATCAGGGTGTTGGTAAAATATAATAAAGAAATACAAAGTACCTACACCTAAACACAATTTTTGTTCCGGTGGGAATCAAATTTACCGTGCACAGAGTCGCACGCTCCCGTTGGGCTACCTCTAGATCTTCTATCTCTAGGTTAATTACCTATCCTTCTCGGTAGCCTGGATCCTAAGCCCGATATCCCACCATAAATACACGTAGGTATCCTGGGTTGCCAAACCATAAATGATAAAAAGAGTCGATCGGTTGGTACCTACCTATCCACTCTTTTGTTTTGTAAATCCATCGAAATCTGTATACATAAAAGGTATGGTCCTGAATCCTGAACAATATATTAGACCGCATTTTATCAATCAATTTAAACAATAGATATTAAAAATTTTCGGTTGAACAGCTTTAGAAACCGAGTGTTAAAATTATTTTCTACTCAATAAATACCTATAACTACCTATCGTCAATTATTTCAAACCCACGGTCACAAATGAATGATTGTTCAAATTCTTATCATCCTTTACTACACTCCAACGTTTAAAATAATGTATTCCAAATGCAGCATGCTTCTTTGATGTCGCGCCGCTATTGTGTAATAATAATACGACCTTTCAGCTTACCTAATATCGGTCTGCCAATAGCAGGTAGACAGACATACAAGTTGTCAAACCAGTTAAACAAACCTATCCAGTGCGCGACAGGACACCTTTATTCGTGTTCGAAACAGGAACGGTTTAATGCAAAATAAAACTAAGAGCAGTACCGTGATTAATAACACTTATTTTGGACACGAGAGGGTTTGCCAGGATCGCGCCAAGCAACTCGGATGCGCCATGCGTTCGCTCAGCTAGACGACTTCGTATTTCGTTCATCGCTCGTCTCCCATCCATACCGTTCCCTCAGTCGGTCGGCCGCCTGCGTCGCATGCGGACGTGTTACGCGCCACGGTGTTCCCTTCTCACGTAATCTTCGTAATAACCAAAAAAATAAATAAACTGTGACTGGTTTGTGTACATTTAACGTCCTCTCGTAAAGGGAAATACGGCTTTAGTTAACTGGATTCACGTCGGTTTTACAACGTTTATTGTTTTTAGTTGGCAAGTGCAAAATGTGATGTTATGTGTGTTCAACGAGCGTACCGTCCTGTGTAACGTTACTTCAAAGTTAAGTACATGGATATATTGTGTTTTTAAAATTGGAAACTCATATTGTGACTACGACTCAACTGGATTTCTTTTATAAGGTAGGTGAAATATTCTAACAATACTGTAATACGTAGCACTAAATCCAGATAAGATTGTAGTGTAGGTGTGTGAGTTAAGTTAAGAATGACTAATAAAGTCAAGGTGAACGGTGTGCAAACACAAATTAATTCTATTACCACATTTAGGTAAATACAAGCGCGAATTAATTTAGCCTGGCACTGTAATAATATTAGACCGGTTCTTAGAATGGTAGGGAAGCAAAACACTAGTGCTAATAAAACAAAACAGGCTGGACGATGAATCAAAGAACAATATTAGAGATGAGAAAATGCAAAAATTACTTTATCGCATACAGGCTGTATGAGATGTTGAAACAACAGAGGGAAAATATCACGAAAAATAACATCCCGTTCCATTTTGCAAATGAAGGTCAATTGCAACGTGGACAACCCATCAGAATGGTCAAATAAAGAATTGGCATATAAAATAACGAGAAATATATTCTGATTTCCAGTTGCGTGATTATGTTGGCGCAAATCCAACGACTTGGTGGCATTGGCCACAGCATCCACACTTACCACTTCCCCTGTTCGATTATGTTCGCTAACATTATGTCTATTTATTGGGTTGTCATACTTCAGATTGTGGAACGAAATATTCCATATTTTGCAATTTACTTTAAACAACGTGGTAATGGAAGTATCTTTGTCTTGATTAATAGCAATTTATACCTACCTACACACTCTTCACTTAAAAAAATGTAGGTAGGTACATTTACTACACTACTAGGTATTTAACCATAGAAACTTTCAAGTTGCTCGTTTCTGTTGCGAAACGGCAAATCTGTCTAGTAAAATTCATTTAAGTACCTACTTACTTGATAACATACCATCTACACCTCATTTATAGCATTATTTCCTTCATAAAATCATTGATTAAATAATATTTTCTTAACATCTGCTATATCGGCACGCAGTGTTTGATAAAATAAACATTTAGTTCATAGGTACCTTTCAAAGAGTTCGTCTGTGTACGTAGTAGAAAATATTGTGTAAACATAATACAGTAATATTACACCGTCCGTCCGTTTAATTGTTTATCATAATGTTTCTTAGAAGTCAGTGTCAGGGCAGCAAATAACTATAACACGATAATGTAAACAAATATGTAGCCATACTTGCGCAATCGTAATCATGAATTAACAATTTTTATCAAGTGTGTGATTGTGTTACACATATGTAAAAAATAATGTTATAAAACTTTTTGACCTAAATAAACCTAGCTAATAAAGATGCTATATGTTTTGTTATAATTTTCGAAAGGTCAAAAGCAATTTTAATTTTATTCGGTTATTATATTACCCTTCGGTGTCTCTCACGGAGATTAATGGTGGTTAAATTATCTAGTGGAACGACAGTATTCAGTAAGTACCTACTATTTTTTATTTTTGTAATTATAACTAGGTAGGTACCTATTTCTTTTTTTGCGAGAACATGTCTCTTCTATGTAGCGGTTTAACCCGCGTCTATGCTTACTGCTCTGCGCCCGTCGCCAGTAGCGTGATGTTATATAATAATAATAATAATAATAATATGTGGACACTATTACACATCGTCATCTAGTCCCAAGCTAAGCAGAGCTTGTGTTATGGGTACTAGATAATTGAAATATAATACATATAGGTACGTACTTTTTTTTAGTAAATACAGGTACTTAATATACATAGAAAACACCCAAACTGAAGACAAATACAAATATTCATCACACAAATATTTGCCTTCCGCGGGAATCGAACCCACGACACCCGGCGTCGCAGTCAGTTACACTAACCACTAGACCAACGGTGCAGTCTAATTATAACTAGGTAGGTACCTATTTCTTTTATTGCGAGAACATGTCTCTTCTATGTAGCGGTTTGCTCTCCCGTCGCCAGTAGCGTGATGTAGTATAGGTATAGCCTATAACCTTCCTCGAGAATTGGGCTATATCATACAAAAATATTTTTTTAAATCCGACTGGTAGTTAGTTCCAGACATTAGCGCGTTCACACAAACAAACTCTTTCGCTTTTTAAAATAGTAAGATAGAATACCTACTCGGTCCTTTGAAGCACTTAGTTATGTACACGGTGACATACTACATAGGTTCAATATGATATACCTATTTTAATGTAAAATTGGATGAGAGTGAGACAGATTCCGTAGACGTGTCAGTCGAGCCGTTTTAAAGTTAATAGGTAGGTTTAAATTGGTTAAAAAATTGTTGCAAATTAAATTTAGTCATTCTGTAATACAGAAAATAAATTTACATAAATTATCTTTATTCCTTGTGAGCTATTCGATATGAAATTAAGGAAAGACAAAAAAAATATTTCGTTTAAAAGAATTTTAATAACAAGCGCCTCTCACATTACAAACATAACGAAGGTAACAAAGAAACAAAGTTACTTCAGGCCAAATAAAATGCTTGTCCGGTATAAAAACTTTTTCTTTTTATAGCTTTAATTAAATGTACCATTAACTGTTCAAATTGGTAATAAGGTTTTAACGCTCCGTTTATAGCCAAAAATAAAATTTTGTTCCTTTTCAGGATGATACCATTTTATTCCGAGAAAATCTTAAAAGAGTTCAGATAAGGTTATCAATACTCAACATTTATTAACAAGATGATGTAAAATATTTTTTATTTAATCATTGATCTACTCCTAAAGTCAAGTAGGTATATTTGATATTTTCTGTGCTATATTTTTGATGTAGTCTTGATTTTCTCACTATGAAACCTTTATTTGTATTAAGATAAGATTAACTTTAAACGTGGTTTGGTAGATAGATATCATATCAATATTTTAAAATACTAAATATTATTTTGCAAAAGTTAAACATTAGCTGAAAACGTAGCTATATTATTTTGAACCCAGTGATCGTTCTGTTTATATGCGCTGTTTCGACAGTAGGAAAGAACAATTACAGTGATTTTTACTAAATGCTAACGCGTAGGTAATATTTTGAATACTACTAGTGCTTTTAGACTAACTGCGTCGTATCGATATCGTATGTTTCTTTGCCCTTTAGTCATTCAGAAACTAGGATTGTAAAAATTCTATTACCTAGATCTATTTAAAAATGTCAAACCGATTCTTATTCAGATAACGTACAATAATGTCAATTTTAATCAAAGACCTTTTCTAGACATATCAGATACTAGTTGTTGCCCGCAGCTCTGCCCGCTTGAATGTCAGTTATACATGAACATAAGAATATAAGTATATCCTTGTTTATACATTGACGATTTTTCTTACAAACTTTCATCCCCTATTTCAATCCCTTCTAGCCATTTTTTCGCGTTAAAAGATATGTTCTCCCCCAAAGTCTAATCTATACCAAATTTCATCAAAATCGGTTCAGTGGTTTAGGCGTGAAAGCGTAACAGACAGACAGAGTTACTTTTGCATTTATAATATTAGTATGGATTAGGATTTTGTAACTAATTCAACATTAACCTTTACAGCTGATAATGAATCAAAAACTAACTATCCGCAAACCAATATTACTACCTACCTATTAATGTCAGTTTCAAAGTTATGAACAACAAAAGCACTATAATAGCAGCTAGATACACTGTCAGCCTAGGTACTCTAGTTTAGTCTTGTGACCTAAATACAATTATACAATTACCTCGTTTGTGCATTTGCAGATTCCATTAAATTTCTGGTCGTTGGGACAAATAAACGGATGTTAAACTTGGTTCAAGAAACGACGCTCATGCATTAGTTTACACAATAATGTTCTATTAGTTATTATATCTGCTATATCCCCTTGAAGCCATCAAAATCGTTTTAGTGGTTTAGACGTGAAAGAGTAAAAGACAGACAGACAAACGGACAGACACACAGAGCTACTTTCGCATTTATAATATTAGTTTGGATTTGTATTTTCAGCAATATGTATCTTCTTTTCATTGCCCTAATGTTTGGTATTGCAAAATCAGTATTGTCCACTGAAGGTGCTGTGTCTACAATTTTTGGGTGTGCCTTCTAAAATATTAACTTTTTGTTTTACATATTTGTCCAACGTTAAAACTTGAAGTGTTGTTAGTATTTTTACATTCTCGAGGCCTGGGGCCCTACCACAACTTCTTATAGCAATCTAATTATCCTTACTTTGTCTCTATCCTTGTTTTTACCGGTACAAAAGAAAAATACAAAACACAAAGTAACATTGAAATAATACTGCTAGAGGTGGTAGTAGGCCCCCTGATAATTTCATCGAATTATCAGACACTATCATTTAATTTAATGTAAACTTTTCTAAACTGTCAAAATTGTCTTACTTGATGCGACGACAAGGTTAACAAGCTCTTTTGATATGATGCCCTGAAAGTAATAAATAAATAACTATCCTTTATCACTGATCATCTAAATATTAAATAGATGTTGAATATAAATAATAATAAATACAAATGTCGACTTTATGTATTCTACAGGATATATTAATATCCTGTGAGTAGACTTCTTAAAATAAATATTAAGACTTTAGACACAATTTAAACAGATCGCTTTATAGACTATGCTTTCTGCAAGTTGCAGACGATTGAATGAATCACGAGTATGATGACCTACTAAAGATAGACAGCCATAGATTTACTTAGAACTAACTGGCGGTACAAATTAAATTCAGCAAACAAGTAGAACGTTGAATATACATTTTAAATTTTAAACTCGGTTTAGGTTGAATTTTAAATTTATTTATATTAAGCAATGAATAAAAATCTAGTTAAAATACCAAGTACGGGCCAGTACTAATGTTGCTTTTGAAATTTCTTGTGTAATTTCGAAATTTACCGTGGGCAAGAAAATCTGGACAATAATCTGAAAAATAAATATTAAACGTATACTATTTGAAAAGTCTGAAATTACCGATCCATTTTGAGTAGGAAAGCGTGGCGACCAGTGTTCATGTTCATGCATGCTTATTATGTCTTCTCTGTATGAGAAAAGGCATTTACTCGAATTAATACCGGGCTAGTATTTTAAAGTTAAAAGATAAAACAAATCCGTCATAATAAAATCTCGTTTAGATTGAACCTTGTCTAAACATTTCATAACCACAGTTTATCATAAATATAAACATGACTTCAGAAACCAAGGTCTTCGATAATTTATGTGAGACGTGTAATAACTTGTAAGGTAAGTACTTATTATCGTAATCATTAGTTGCGTAATATTTAAGCTTCTTTAAATAGTTTTAATTGAAGTATTTCGCTAATTTCTTCTAAACCATGCTACTGATTTGGATACGATTTTCACTGTCGTTTAGAGAATTTATTTCGGAAGGTTCATAATATAATACATGCATGTTATAGTTTTTTTAAGCTTATATACACGCGTGCAAAGTAGTGGCGTGTTACTAGTTATTTAAGAACAATCTTTTGACTGCGAGCATTCACTTGTAATGTAACGTTACAAATCCGAGCATTACATTGGTGAGGGAGGCGAACCAAACATTACAGTGAACAAATTAATGATACAATTTGTAACATTTTGGATTTGGAATTTTGCATTACAAGCGTATGCACGGCGGTCAAAAACAAATCTAATAATAATAATAATAATATTCTACCACATTCACACAGCGCCATCTAGTCCCAAATTAAGCAATTATATTTGCTTGTGTTATGGGTACTAAACAACTGATATACTACTTATATACATTTTTTTTTTGTAAATACATACATATTATAGATAAATTACACCCAGACACAGAACAAACAATCATGCTCATCACACAAAGGTTTGTCCTGGGTGGGAATCGAACCCACGACCTCCGGCTTAGCAGTCAGGGTCACTAACCACTAGACCAACAGGCCAGTCAAATCTGTGATTGTTACATTACATGTGAATGTTCGCAGTGGGGGAGCACCATTAGATCGTTCTCATCGATGATGTCACTTGCCATATGCCATGTTTTACGTAAAAGGCCGTTTTTAGTTACATTTTTTATGTTTGTTTTCGTTGATTTTAATCTGCATGCATCAATTTGAATTTCAATTTTTATTGCCTCATCTATATTTATTAACGTGTTGAACAACAGTTTAGTGATATTATCAATGTAAGTTTTCGTGATCATACCACAGCTATTTTTCGATTTAGCAATTTGAAATCTTATGTCTATAACTGCAAGACGAACATTTCCGTAAAAGCGTATGTCATTATGCTTCTTTAACATTAAAGGTGCGAGATTGTATTTAGGTCGCATTAAGTCGCATACTACTTACTTATGTATTGGGTTATCCATGCCATAGACTAAGATCTATTTAATATTGAACGTGTTACTTTTGCAAGGAAGTAATTTCAAACAATGCGTTGTGCGTTGCATTAATCAACTGACATTGCAACTACAAATATGGTGACAAAGTGACAATTTAATAAATTAAACCAATTAGTAGATAGTGTAGGTATTCTAAAGTGTCACCAGAGTGCAATAATGCAATATAGGTAAACAAACAAATTATGCATTTACAACAGAATTATGTCTCCACAACGCAGTTTGTTGCGGCATCACCCGCGTTAAGTTACATCTTTGGTTCCTGCTCTGCTTCCGTCGCCAGTAGCGTGATGTTACATAGCCTACAAGAACTGATCTATCAAACGCAAAGAATTATCAAAACCCGACTAGTAGTTTCAGAGATTAGCAAGCTCAAACACACGAACTCTTCCATTTTGTATAGGTAATAAGTAGCTATCTTGAAATATGAGCAGTTTAGTACTACTGGCCTGTTGGTCTAGTGGTTAGTGACCCTGACTGCTAAGCCGGAGGTCGTGGGTTCGATTCCCACCCAGGACAAATCTTTGTGTGATGACTGATGAGCATGATTGTTTGTTCTGTGTCTGGGTGTAATTTATCTATAATATGTATGTATTTACAAAAAAAAAATGTATATGAGTAGTATATCAGTTGTTTAGTACCCATAACACAAGCAAATATAATTGCTTAATTTGGGGCTAGATGGCGTTGTGTGAATGTGGTAGAATATTACTATTACTATTACTACTATTACTACCATTACTTATGTTGCTTAATCAATAGAACTCTATAGGTTATAGGTACCTGAGCATTGTGTCTTTCCATCTCGGGTCTTTAAAACGGGGCGTGAAAATCATCTCATAAATTCGCCATAGAAAGCCAATGTCAGCCGTTTGCCGTGTTCACTACTCTTGAACCTCACTAACTGCTTACCATCAGACATAGTAGTCATTATGATAGACTTCGTACATACATACATAACTTCACGCCTGTCTTCCAATAATGGGGTGAGCAGAGACTATGGAACCCCATTTGCTTCGATTAAAACATACCTTTGCCTCTTCAAATGATAGACTAATGAAAGATATAAGAGTTTCATAAAAAGAATAGTAATATAAGTAATTTCTAGTAATTGGATATTATATTTAAGTACTAAAGACACAGACGAGTCGCAAAAATTAATTATAATTAAATAAAATAAAGACTTTAAACATTATTGTTGCTATTCATTATAGAGCTAACGACTTAAAACGCGCTTCTTATTAATTTGCCTCCGTAAAAGTCATAAAGTAAAAACTGTTATTTTAAAGTTCGTCAACTTAGCAGACGTTGACCTGACAATATTTAGTCATAAAAGTTAACTTTACTAACGATTATGAAGCGGTATTTATTTCACTAAATCATCACACTCACTTAAAACCTCAAACTCTTTACCAGCGCATGTGTTAGCTGTAATAAAGCATCTTATCTGTTAGGAGTCTTTGGTCAAATGCCAACAATTCGACACGATAGCAGTTTGGTTCGAGACCCTTTAAATTTCACGGTAGTTTCTTAATTTACGAAAATACAACAGCATATTTCTTTACTGTATTTTATCAAGAACTCTTCTCTGTAATGAATGTGGAATATCAAGTCAAATACAAATTCATTCTGATTAAACATTCACATATCAAAAATCAACGTCGCCGCGTCGTGCATATTTAAGTTTTAATGTCACGAAACGCCGAGTCTTAAGCCTCATGCCACAATTTAAGCTAAATTAGACTCCTAGTAAGTACCTACTTGAATATTAGTGCAAAGTTAATGTTGACATTTCTTGTTTTGAACAAATACAAATAAATTACATAAAATAGTATTGAATTGAGCCTGTTTTATGTAGGCGAGTAAAACCCACGTTTTGCTAATTATAATAATGTTTTTTTTTAAAGACAACTCTCACATATTTAAGGCTAAATGTACCATAATTTATTTAAGAACACTTATTTATACCCATATTCGCAAAGTAATAAATGATTTGATTTGATTTGATTTGATTTGACATCAGAAAGAAAACTCTGTGTCTTGATACTTTACGAAGGATACAGATTACTTTGTAGAAATCGAACTCATAACTTTTTTGTACCTATATTTTTAATTTTAGCAGTCACACTTACTCCCACTATGACCACCAGACAGACAGACCATCAAATTTTACCGTTTATTATTTCAATCTATTTTATACTACGTGCATCTACCAGAAAACCTATGAAGCACAATATCGTCAATATCCTACTAATATTATAAATGCAAAAGTTTGTGAGTGTGTGTGTGTGTGTGTGTGTTTGTTACAACTCAACGCCTAAACAGCCAAACCGATTAAGAAGATAATTGATATGTGTACATAGATTCGTTGCCGGAGACGGACAGAGGATACTTTATATTCCGAAAATGGACCTGATTCCCTAGTTACATTAATTAAACACATCATTTTCCGCGCAGGCAAGCTCATCTACTATAACGGAAAACGTTGAAACTATCCAGACGCTACGTTCAGTAAAACGATAACTTTTGTACAGGTTCCTCCAGGATATAGCATTAAATAATTACTTTTCAGTATCACAGCGGCTCTATTTAAGTATGTTAAACAACAACGTGATCGAAGTATTAAAACCAATGACTGTTATATTTTTTTTTTATAAGTCGGTTCTTGTGTAAAGCTATTTGATTTTGTTAATATTTTTGGCTGTATATGTGCAAGACTTTAGTTCTTTACCAATACCATTAATACCAATGTGTCTCTGCACATGGCAATGAACAATTTTTTTAATACCGTGACACTGCATACTTTACAAACTATTTTAATAATGTGATTAAAATGGTATACGTGGCCTTGTGCCAGTCCATACTCAGCTATTGTATTACAGTGTGGGGTGGCGCTTGTAAGACTAGCATGATAAAGCTAGAAAGAGCCCAAAGAGCGGTTTTAAAAGTAAGCCTATCGTTACCATTTTTCTTTCCAACTAAAGATCTTTATTCGCTCTCTGACGTGTTGACTGTACGCCAACTTTACATTCTGTGCACAGCCCTAAGGCAACATTCATTAATAGGGTATGATCCATCACTGAATATTAATAAAAGAATTAAACACAGAGTATGCCAACCACTAGTTAAAATAAATACATCCTTCGCACGCAAATTCTTTAAATTTCTAGGCTACTGCTTATATAATAAGATAAATAAGAAGCTAACAGTCTACCCCCTTACAAACGCTAATTGTAAACGAGTAATTACATCCTGGCTAAAATCCCTGGATTATGAGGAGACCGAGAATCTACTTAAGGTCCCTTTCTAATTAGCTGAGATACACACACTCAAACACGTACATGCGTAGGCGCACACACACACACAAACACATCTACCTACACACACACACACACACACACACCCTCAATCATCTTCTCACATACACACACATCCCTTCTCACACAGACATCTCTTCTCACACACACATACACACACACTTCCCTTCTCATACACACACACACACACACACACACACACACACACACACACACACACACACACACACACACACACACACACACACCCTTTCTCACATAAATCTAATTATAAACCCTATATCAGCCATTACACCTAATTCCATTTACTTTAATGCTTTTCGCAAATTACGTTGTACTTACCTGATGTACTTACCGTTTGTCCGCTTCCGGAGTCTGGAGAGGCTGGTTATCTGTCATACAGGTCTCCTAGTACAGAAACCAGTCTCTCACATAGACTAAATCTCATGTATTTGTACACAGTGTAAGGGCACGTTTTGCAATCTCCAAATGGATCCTGGGGACTACAGCGCTCCCTCTCTTCCCGTTCGCTTATTTTGCGAACGGTGGGAGTGCATTGGGATCTTCTACCTGGGGCCTATTGGGGATTGTAGAGCAGTCCCCGATTGTTTTATTACATGTATTCACCAACTATTGTATTTTTACCGCTGTATGTATCTTTTCTATGTGAGAGAAAACAATAAACTCTTTATTTATATTTATTTATTATTTATTTATTATTTATCATTCTATCAATCTGAAGAGTAGTTTGTTTGACATAGTTTAAATAGTAGGCTATGACGGTCTCCATATAAATTGGTCTAATTATACAATGCTACATTATGTTATGGAGTTTCACGTAAGTACCTACTTGTGTCTTTATTGGTAAATTTTAGCAAGTCTCTAATTGCAAATACCACACCCAAAATATCAGTTTGAATCATAGATTCGTTGAGAAATTTAAAATTAAAATTAAATCAAATCATATTACTTACGCCACCATAAATTATTTATTATTATTGTATTCATTTAGTGTAACAAAATAATGTTATTATTCACCGAGATTTTGTAAACAGTACCTACTTGTTTATATTTGACTTGTTCTATACAAAATAAGTGAAATTCGCTAAATTATTTAATGAGCTATTTAAGAAATTAGACTCTAAAATTTAAGTAAATTTTGAGATGTTTCAATAATATTTTTGACCCAAATCATTATTCCTTGTGCAACATGACGACTTCTCATACAGAGAAGGCATGAGCGTAAATCACCACGCTGCCTAGCTCAAAAAATATGAACTCTTTCAGTTCAAATTTTCCTTCACTTTAAGTAATGTCTACTTAGAATTTACAACTAAAAAGTAAAATTAGTAGGTACCTGTCCGGATTAAGACAGAACTAATATTAGTTCTGTGAGGACATCACAATGTTATTTTTATGTTGTAATATATCTTTACAGTTACTCTACAAGAACTGGTACCCTTTAATGTATTATTAGTATTATTAGCTTCATCACAACAATAACATGGTCGTAAACATTTAACGAGCGAAGAAGTAACAACGATCTTGACACGAACTAGAGTTGCAGCTGTTAAATGTCATGGTTACACTAATTTGAATGTTTAAAAATGGAATTTGAATTAAATTATGTTCTATACGTTCAATAATATTATTGATTATATGCGGCATTTTGCCGTCGGTCTAAAATATGAAAGCTCATCTTTGGCGTGCTTATTGTAATTGAGGTGACACTATAAATATCACCTGGATTACTGGTAAACGTGTGTGTAAAAAATAATATTTTATTGAAGTAGAAAACAAATTTAATGTAATAAATTTCTACACAAGCTAGTTGCTATATATATAGCAGTTAACTAATTAACATAAAATATCAAAACAATATAACACTGTCTTGGAATTAATTATCTTTAATGTGATATTATAATAGTATGTATAATTATATTTATTAATATTTTAATAGTTTGAAAGCAAGTTTTGTGAATGTATATTAATAATATTATCATAATAATTATTATGTTATTTATTAGTTGTTGTTTGTGGATTTTCTATTCAATGATATTTAATGAATTAGAATATAATATGCCTGTTGTATAAATTATACAAAATACTAACTGTGGCCTGCAGCTTCGCCCGCGTAAATGTCGTATATACATATGTCTGCTTACATTGAAGATTTTTCATACAAACTTCATCCCCTTTTTTTTTTTTTTTTTTTACGTGGGAAATGCATTAAATTTACGAATACACACCCGCCCGGGCAAAGCGGGGGTTATGTCGGACTCTCCGACCGCACTCAAAGCGCGGCCGGCATACCGACTAAAACCCACGGTGTTCCTCCACACGGCAAGAGTGTCGGGGTCACGGGAGACGCTTGCGCATTCATCCGCGACCCCGATGGGCCACGGCCCGCTCACCACACCGGAGCGGGCCCCATCCGATTTGGGGGACCTAGCCACCCCTCCCTCGAGAGGCGTGTGCGGAACACTCGCACTGCCATCTCGGGCCCGTGCTGTTCGGGCGGCGACTGCCCGATCGCCGCCCGCAGGCCACCTCCTAACTCGGCCGCAGAGGATAGGGAGAACGGCGCGTCGCAATACCGACACTCCTCTTCCCCTGCGGCCCCACCGCGTCCGCAATCTGGCGGTTGCGGCCCCGCCGAGGCCGCGGAAGGTAGGGAGAGCGGCGCACCGTTATACCGGCACTCCTCTCCCGCCGCGGCCTCGCCACTCCCCAGCCGCAGTGTCGCCGAAGCAACACCGCAGCCCGACCCAGTTGCGGTGCCGCCCATACAGCACCGCAACCCTCCTGAGCCGCTCCATCGTGGGCTTACCGCCAAAGCCCAGAGGAGCGGCGCCTCCTTGGGGTTCCTCTTGGTTCACCGTGGTCCTTGGTAACCACGGTTACTAAGCCCCTCCGCCGCGACAAGGCGAGAACCCCGTTGGGGGGGACAAACTTCATCCCCTATTTCAACCTCTTTAAGCCATTTTGAGATAATATATTATAGCTTATATTGTTTTCCAAGGTCTATTCTATCTCTATACCAAATTTCATCAAAATCGGTTCATTGGTTTAGGCGTGAAAGCATAACAAACAGACAGAGTTACTTTCGCATTTACAATATTTAGTATGGATTATATCAAGAATGACACAATTTGGGAATAAATGGGATGTTTGAAATTCTTATCATTTTAGAACAAAAGAATGGAGTACTTTAGGAATAACCCTCGAAATACAATATTATATAATTATTGCCACTTACACTAATAAAAAGTTTATAAGGTCTCTAATTAAAATAATTAAAAAAATTAAGCAAGTTACACTTCGTCAAATTTTTATTATAATGAATGTGTCAAAAACGTTTATGAATTTTTTATTATAATGTGTCGAAAACGTTTATTGTCCTATATCAATTGATAGGGGTCTAATTATAAGATAAGAAAACCTTTTAAAAATTATTATTATATTCCCGCATAATTATGTTTTATGAACTTTTAAGAGTACGACATTTTAAACGCATGTCGTACTTATTAAACGTAATTTGTAAGAGGCATAAATTTAACGTAGCTTTAAACTGTACCTAAATGTTTTTCAACAATATTACCTACACATAATAAAATAGTACGCCTTGTGCGAACGTGGTGAATAGTGGTGAATGTGGTGATTAATGCTCATGCCTTCTCTATATGAGAAGAGGGCTCTAATTATCAGTGGGATAATAACGGGCTGGAATTATCTATACTAAATTATAAAAAGAAAAGGTTTGATATTTTGTACGTTTGTTTGATGCGATTTAACTCAAGATCTACGTAACCGATTTAAAAGCATCACACTTCGTAATCTAAAGGCAAGGCTAGTAAACATTCGCAAAATGCAATATGAGATAATCATTGTAGAATTGTTTCAATTTCGAACACTTTCGAAGACCTAACTTGCCAGTGGCGTTATCAATATTACCAGAAAAATAAAATTATAAATTTTTACGTTAGCTATGTTTAATTGCGTTATTGTAAAATTTTATGCCATAAAACGCTTACTAATTACTATGCTAAGAAGGGGTTTAAGTATTAATAATTATTTCAATAATTATTGAAATTGGCCACTAATCCTTAGTCGAGTCCACAGCGATGATTGCTGCGTTGAAACTTAATACGTTGTTGATAAACACGCCGAGACCCATTAAGTCACGCTTTGTTTGTGCCGCTTTTAGCTCTGTGTACTTTACAGAATGCACTCAATACTCATACACAATACTAAATATACTCAAATATACTAAGTTCTACACGTAGGTATGTATTTCATTAGAAAAGTCTTTGTTTTGTTTATTAAGAAAATTTTAGAACTTTCATTTCTGTTTATATTTTATTACTTTTCAATAACTATACAATTAAGTACTGTTCTATTTATCAGTCTTTTCAATAACTCTAGGTACTTTTCTATCATCATAGTCCTTAGATATCCGGAAAACATTACCAACAACTGCGTAACAAACTTTTTCTCTGAGTCATTTGTCTGACTCTAGGTGTGCTAAGGATTTTCTGATAAAAAAATTATTCATTTATTTTTTCCATATAGAAAAAGATGTTTTGAACATTTAATGTCAAATCAGTGATTAAATAAATTACCAAATTAATACACAATTCTAGAAATGTTTGGCGCCTTATGCTTTGTAATACCATATTTTACGTTTGGTTACACAAAAAACTGTGGTTGTTTCTTTTTATAATCCAATAATCCCCTTAGACATCAGTTTAAATTAAACGATAGAGTAATTCATTTTTAAACGGAAACCACGCAGTTACGAGCTACTTATAGACTCCAAAAAAATGTTATTAAGTCTAACCAAAATATTTTTTATTGACAGACCTAACCGTTTGGCAGCAGGTGCTTAAAAAACTCAAGTTAAAGTTATGTGCCTCACGAGATCATGACTATCTTCCTTTTTTCTTACGAGTGCACGTTTTTTATAGATTTTTTGTGTTAACACGTGCTAGTTTATGTAAACATTTGCGGTAGTTCTGAAGGTGTATCCAAACACAACTGACGGCAACATGCTCTTGAAATACGGCCGTTTGAAATTTTGAAATTAGAACGCTTTTAGAATGTTTAACTTCGTTTATGGATTTTAAAGATGCAGAGTACTTGATTTTTTGTTTAAGTTTGATGAAGTATTGACTGGTTTTGAGAGGTACGTGACATTCGAAATTTAAACACGATAGAACGATTTAGAATTAATGTGAATGGTCAGCGATGCAGCGATACACTAAATTTATTTAACAAATAAGTACATGTCAGTTTTGATATAACTGGGCATACATTTCCTTTAGATTATAATTTGGCAGAAAGATAACGCTAACCTAAGGGTAAAAGGTAATTTCAAATAAGAAAATCTCTTAAATGAAAATACTTTCGAACCCACATGACACGAGCTTTGAACACACCCTAATCTATTTCATGCTCAATTTATTAGTTACCGATCGCGACGGTAGACCGACAAACAAATTAACAGCCCGTAACTAAACATATATAACATAATTGTTATAAAAACGGATAACAATGTATAACATTGTTATTTTTCATCGCTTCATTTGCTGTTCCGTGGTTTTTTAAACGATAATAACCGCTTGACAGCTGTCAGTAAGTTCTAAATTTAAACCGGGAACATTTTATTTTTTATTAGTCACATGAGGTTGGTTGTGTAAGGTTAGTTTTTAATGTAGTAGTTTGCTTCTAAATTTGAAAATTCGTCGTTTTATATTTTACTAGATCTCTTAAGTATTCATAAAAATATTTTAAGTCAGCTTTTATATTCTTCGCTTACATAAGAAAATAGGCTTATCTGATAAAAATGTTTTTCATAAAAGTTTACTTGTAGCGTGAAAATAACGTCTTATAAATCGTTGTTAGCTAGTAATAACGTCTACATTTTACTAAAAAGTACGGATTAAGAAAACTCGGTTATTGGAATACAAGAACTTTTCTTATAAGATTGTTAGAAGACGCATCAATCTGTAGAATACAGGGTACTTCTATAAAAATAATAAAAATATTGCAGATTGATATGGAACAGACCGCTTGGAGCAGATATTTGCCTTCAGTAATCTATATTTATAACATAAGATAAAGCGGAAGAGTTTGTTTGTTTGTTTGAACGCGCTTATCTCTGTAACTACCAGTCGGATTTAAAAAGTTATTTTTGCGTATGATAGTCCAGTTCTTGAGAAAGGTTATAATAAAATGAAATTAAATGAAAAATTTTTATTCATATAGGTTAATTAAATGAACACTTATGAACGTCAAAGTTTACAAAATAGCAAACTAACCTACGGGCTAAGTAACTAACTATAGGCTAATTAACATCACGCTACTGGTGATGGGAGTAGAGCAGTAAGTAAAGACGCGGGTTAAACCGTGCTGTGGGATGTGTGAGATATAAAATAAGTTAAACTTGTTACTTGTTTTATATCAAATCTTCCACCTCATGCATAAGAGACAGGACCATCATTATATCGCCATGATATACAACAAACCAAAATGTCCTAAAATACTAAAAACTAGTGAAATGCTAAACAATGCTAATACTCCTGATAACTCTAGCAACTTATAATATTTGCCGCCATCTAACGTCATTTCAATATTCCTTATAAATATGCAACAGACATATCTGAAACCAATCACCACCATGAATATTCGATGCAACTTTCTAAACGTCAAAGATGTCATACTTCACACCAAACATACCACCTGCATATCGCCCTCACATTTGTTTGTATGGTGTTGGAGAGAGACGCAATCATTATGACATGGAGACTATAATTCAGGGAACTGATTTGAGTAAATATTAGTTATTGGTGTGTATTTGTCGTTGACTGATGATCAATGCTCTTATTGGTTGGTGCTTGTCTAATAATTGTGTTAATATCAAGAGAATTTTTCCACCGCTTAGTAAGGCCTCTTTACGTAGAGAATGCATGAGTATTTTTACTTCATATTTTTTATTCGTAGTATGTTTTTTATACGACTAAAGCGACAAACAAGTATAAGCCTGACAGTAAGCAGTGACCTGAACCTATGGACGCTTGCAACACTTGCCCGTAGCCGTCCCTCATTAATCTCCAAGCGAAAAGTCTTATTGGAGATTCGACATCAAACTGACCACGCGGGTGCCGTGACGTAATACTATAACGTCTAGTACTCGTAGTACCTATCTAATATCTACCCAGAAAATAAGCACAAGTTATTTGTAATCTTTTAGGTTATAGTCGTTTGTTTAGCAGGCATGGCCATAACTCTCTTCTAAAAAAGGAGGTCAATCTTTTAAATAATAACGAGTTCGCTTCAATTGCAAAAGTCTCATTCTGTTTTTAATGCACGTCCTCCTCTGTTACAGATGTTCAGCTTGTTCAGCCTTTTCTTGACTTAGCTTGTACTGACTTTAGTTAGTAAAACAAAAGATATTTATAATGTAACATGTGTTGTTACGTAACATACGTTAACCCAGAGTTAAAAGTCAATGTTTATAACAAAATCAACTCAATTTTAAATATTTTATTCAACTAAATATGGTTGACTTTCATTTGCACACGCACGCTTATGCTAAACGCAATTTGCTTATCACTTGCAGTCCCAAAGTTATAAGAACAATTCTTCTCATACGGAATTCGCAATAGGCACATTTCGTGAAAATTTACACGAGAAATCTCCTGAAAAAGTTTGTGAGAACTCTTGAACGTGTCGGGAACAAAGAGTGAAGGAGACGCTTCAGAGTAGTTACTAATCGAGGCCGCGACATGCAAATATGGTGGATCACGTTGCGACAACTTATCAATATGGCGGCACGTGATGTGGATTATAAGAAAATGGCGGGAAAAGAAGCGTGCGTTCGGAAATTGAGGTGTGCGACCTTGTGAGCAAACTTACTAAATAATATTACAGTATTTTTCTACAAGGTTCGTTATAGGTTTAGTACAGGAATTTCTCATTTTTAGCTTCTTGGAAATTTCTTTATTATTTATGAAATCAATTGACTTGATCTAGTTTGTCAGATAAATTAAGAAATATCTGAGTTCATGAACATCTAAGTAACAAGAAGTACATCCTTAAACCAAGCTCCAATACTTCATAAATATTTTTGAAAATTTGTACGATCGTAGATCCACGCTGGTTTCAGTATCGGATTTCAGGGTCGGATCGACTGAGGAAGTACTACCCTCTCATAGAAGATCGACGTAAGAGTAGTAGTGTCCGCACTATTGCGTTTCGTTCAGTGAGTGAGAGCGCCGGAGGTCCAATTTTACTCCTTTTTCTTTTCCTCACTTCCCTCAAATCTTTACCTACCACACTCCCTTCACGGTAGGCAGCGGCTTCTCAAAGTCTTAAGTCGTCCATGACCGACAGTTACCACTTACCATCACGTAGGCTGTTTGACCTTCTGCCACTGACAGCAATAAAAAAAAAACAGTCTCATCGAAGAAACAACGAACAAAAGCTATAATTGTAATTAAGTCATTTAAAGTTTGACAAAATGTAGCAGCCAATGTTGTTACATTCCAAGATTAAACTAGTTCATTTAAGTCCGAGATTTTCTTATCTGCGTCTCATTATGACGTCATCTAGATCTTCAGCTCCGTTATACGCTCAGATAACATAAATTAAACTACAAGGAATGAGAACACTATTTGCATAAATATCGTCTAGCATTAAAATTCATTACAATAAGTTCATTCAATGGACGACGCAGTTATCTTTTTATTATTATCTATGCGAGACACATAAGAATAAGAATGTTTATAGTAAATGAGATGAATATAAGATTTACCAAATATATAGAGGGCCTTAAATAAAGTTGTTAGTACGGTTGAACGATATGGAGTTTTAAATGAATACGTCTCGACATGGAAGTGAGAATGTAATACTTGCTTTATACCAGTCGATCTAACCCATTCATGCTTAAAATCAACAAGAAACTTCTAGTATTAAAAGACAATGTGTAATAAGCAATAAACAATAACGTCTATATTATAAAAGAGAAAAAGATTGCTTCGATTCATTGCACACCTATTGTATCGTATTACCACATGCGTTTTTGCGGTTTTGCACAATTTTCTTTTGTATTCCTTCAAAGCATTTTCAAAATTGATTTCCAAGCATTTTGTGAATTGCGTATTAAGTATATTTCAAACTTATTTTACACTAACAAACACATTCTTGCATTGTAATTTAAAATGTATTGTGTAATAATTAAAAGTAAATTGTGTAATATTAGCATTTTAGCTTTATTTGTGCTTAGGTCCAGTTGAAAACCAGCGTCAGAGACACTAGCGGTCTGGCATACTGCTGAACTGGGCCTATTTGGCGCAGCCGTGAGACACACAATAATTTTAACTTTAAACTTTTAATTGTGTCATCATTATAATTATTTATTTGTATTTGTGTTGACCTTGTAAGAATTTGTGTCTCTTCCTGTCTGTGTCAAATAAATATATTTTCTTTCTTTCTTTCTTCTTCTAAAATCGCACCTACAATGGAAAATTAGAGATTAATTTTAAACATTATTTATATAATCGTATGATAAAAATACACAAACGTATTATCTTACGTAGTTTTCCAATAAGAGTGCGGTATTTGTTAAGGCAATAATTTCAAGTGAGCGTCGGAAAGTAATGCCTATTGCTTCATATAAGTTAACAGTAAACGGATTATTGTTTTCCTATCGTTATGTCAACGATTTATTAAATAAGTATTATGAAAACGTGGAAACGTTGACATAATGCTGATGTGTAGTGTTTAACATTTAATATGATCTGCATATACCACTGCAACTAAGTATGGCAGGTTTGATTCTTAAATAAACTCCACTCTGCCTGACGACAAGCAATACTTCAGTGGATCCAGAAACAGTGAATTTCACCACAATTGGCCTTGTGATAAACTACTTATTCAAGTCTCGCTTAAAGACTCGGCGTCAATATTACAAATTGATCTTTATTGTTGGAGTTAGTTTAAAAAGTACTAGTTCCTTTCTTTTATTTCTCTTTCTCTTTCCTAGTTCCTCATTTGAAGTGTGCTGTTGCTTCGTTATTTACCGTTTGTATCACCACACTTGTGAGTTTAATTCTCAACTAATGTGCAGTAAAATAATTTAAATATCTTCAAGACACATTTCAAGATTTTAACTGTCACAGACTTGATACTGACAGCATGATAGATGCATCCGATAGCTTCCTAATTATAAATATGTTAATTATTCAGCTTTTTATTAGTAGTCGTTAAATTTTAATTGTAACCCGTTTTATCTGTGGCTTCGTTAGTAATCTTGGTTCTTCGGTAATAAGTGGCTTTCCGGTGAGAGCTGATTATTTGGCTGTTAGGCCGTCGTATCGGTGCTCACGCTTCAACGTAGAATGAAAAGGCGGGTCATTATGATTATTGTAATCTTTATATGATTATTACGTCACTAGTGATTTCTTTTTAATTGAGACGGAAAGAGGTTAAAAGACATAATTAAATATAACATAAATTACTGGTTGGAAGCACTATAGTGAAGTGTTCAATATTTAAATTTCGTTTAAATAGTTTAAAACAAAAGAAAGTTTATTCAAAATGGCAGCTGTCATGAACTGTCAGATTTGGTTTTCCTTTAACTTTTTAATATAAATGAGTGATGAATGATGATGCTAGAGGCGACTGTATACAAAATGGTTAGAATAATAAATTTAATAACAGCCTAGGTGCGTAGTTACTCAGTGTGAAAAAAAACTGACGAGCGGTCGTTGACCGTTAACACAACGAACCTGGTAGTTTTAATTAGCATTAAACTTTAGGACCGAAATAAAGTTGACTCTAGACAGAGAGAACCGAACGGTTAAGCTTGATAATGCACTAGGAATGCGAGTAAATATTAAAACTTTTTCTCTAATATTCTAAAGACTATTCCTAGACCTCACTTAAGTCTTATAGAATTTGTAAAATTTATATATACATACTATTATATATACTTAAGTGACAGAATAGTTTATTCAGGAAAACTGAAGGGTTTAAGATAAAACTTTTAATCAGAAAATTATTTGGATAAAAGATAAAGAATTAAATAAGCCCGAAACCAAACGGCGCGGCGGTGTATATTTTTAATGAAGTTGAAAGTCATTTTCAATAAAATTGGTTGGGTGTGATGAAGATTAATTGTAAGTGAATTTTAACGTTGATTTTAGAAGGTTAAGAAATTTAAGGATTTTATACCCTTCCTGGGGGATAATTATTCGCGCGTACGTCTAATATTTTAACATTTCACTCTGGGCAAAAAAATTGTGATTATGAAGTTTTTGTTAATGAAATCGTCCAGCGACTGCTTTGGTAGGTAAATAGAAACTACACAGAGGTCTTGTTGAGGTGCGGTCCTCGGTCCATATTTGAGTTTGACTCAAAATTAAACAATATTATAATAATAATAATAATATTCTACCACATTCACACAGCGCCATCTAGCCCCAAATTAAGCAATTATATTTGCTTGTGTTATGGGTACTAAACAACTGATATACTACTTATATACATTTTTTTTTTGTAAATACATACATATTATAGATAAATTACACCCAGACACAGAACAAACAATCATGCTCATCACACAAAGGTTTGTACTGGGTGGGAATCGAACCCACGACCTCCGGCTTAGCAGTCAGGGTCACTAACCACTAGACCAACAGGCCAGTCAAATTCAATATAAATAAATAAAAATGATAGCAAAACTGTGTAATAAACAAAAAAAAACGCAAAATAGAACTCAATTAATATAGAGCCAACAATGAATACTATTAATTGCATGACGCGTGTCTTCTAACGGTTACGCCTTCTTGTATTTTCAAATATAGATTTAGAAATTCCATTAATTCAAATCCATTCACACGTTCTTAAATCTTAATTATTCAGTCACTGTATTAAATAATAAATAATTAGTTATTGTCGGACAGGAATAGATAAACTCTTATTATGATATACCGCTTGATAACTTTTAATTAAGTTTACACCCGCTTCACGAGTAATGTTTATTCATTACAACAATTAATTATTACGAAACGTTGAGAGCTTCCTAAACTTCTGTTTTTACATTAGTATTAAATTTGGACTTGGTCTTTGTTTATCAGCCTTTTAAATTTTAAATAGTAGCATTTCAAAGTATTATTTTTTAAATATTATTTTTATGGTAGTCTATTTGTTATTCATGTAAGGTTCTTAGAGCATTTATATAAGTTTACTTTAATAGTGTAAAAGATGTTTTAAATTAATTCACCTCGATATTTTAATGGCTAGAACACGAATTGAAACCTGTTTAAATAACAATAAAATGAAAAGTTTATTTATATACCTTAAAATCCAACTAAAATAAAAATATTTTATATTCAATCAAAAAGAAAGTACATAATAGCGTTTTGAAATCGTTCGAAATCCGTTAAGAAAACAAAACATTCCATTTCCAAATTTGAAAAGAGAACAAAGAGCTGTCAGTCAAATGTAGAAAGACACGCCCATGGAAGGTTCAATCGGAGGCCCCTACAATCGTAATTACTTAGGATTCTTGGTCAGCTCTGAAGTAATGACAGGTTACGTTTGATGCATTCCGTAAGGCCACAGAATAAAAAAGAGAAGTGGAGTGTATGATTAGGGTGATAGTGTTCATTACTTTTTAATTTGGCCGGTCATCGTCGGCGATGCGGAGTCACGTTGGTCTACACCGTTAAAGAGGCCTGGTGCAAAAAGGGCCTAAAACTTTTTCTTAGAAAATTTCGTTCGATATAAATCCTATTAATTTTATAAATGCCAAAGTTTGTGTGTATGTATATGTATGTTTGTAACCACTCAGCGCCTAAACGGCTGAACCGATTTCGGTGAAAATTGGTATGTACATAGATTCAGTGCCGGAGACTACTTTTTATCCCGTAAATCGGTCTGGTTTCCGAGGGAGACAAAACACATTTTAGGCGTGGGCGAAACCGTGGAGCGCAGTTATTTATATGTGCTTGTAAGGATTAATTTTTTTTTGTTCTACGAATATAGTATTGCGACAAAGTTTAAAAATATACCTACAAAATATTAAATGAAACTTCGACGTTACAATGAAATGCAATTGCGATCCATTAATGTTTATTCATTGTTCTTATAATGTTAATTACTATAGAAAATTCTATAAAACCTTATTTTATGATTTAGCTCTTTTAGCACGAAGCTACAGAAAGTAGGAACGTATAATGCCTATACGAGGCTCGAGGCATGCAATTTAAAGTAGGTAGTCAAGATAAAATATAGGCAAGTGGTTTCCTTAACGTTAATCGCTTCCTCGAGACCACCTTTACACAATAATATACCTACGTTTATAAATCAACGATTTATTAAGATAACTATAGTTTCCTGGGTGTAGTTTAAAATCAGTAACAATTTAAAAACTGTGATTAAGTATGGTATGAAATCTGTATTGAATAATGTTGATTACTCGGCGAATGCTAGTAGAAACGTGCTAAATAAAGAGACTGCTAGACTAGAACCAGATTAAAAACTTTCGTATTACACGTATTTTTTTTTGATTCTTTTTACAAACGTATTTCTTACTGAACGGTAAAAATAACCAATGACTGGCCAGTAATAATTAGATTACCGCGATTACAATTCAAAATTAGAACTGCAAGCAAATGAATCACAGATTCACAATACCTTTCAGGGTCTTATTGTGTGACTCAGTACTTCAGTAGGAGGTGATAATTCCTTGGTAAGTACGAAATACGAATCGGTGTTAATCGTAATAGGCACGCTACAATGTGCGGCAGGGCGCGGCTGCAACGTCATTCATGTTTAATTGAATGTAGAACGCATGCAGGGTGAATGACCTTGATTGACGGATGATAAGATATTTCGGTGGACAATCCCCTGCCTGCTAATAGAAACGTTGAAAGTATAGTCGGAATAACTTATACCTTTGCTATTAAATATAAAGTAGGTTAGTTGTTTGTTTAAAGTGTTTAGTAAAGAACATCATTGCGTATGACGTGGTTTTTTTTGATGTCTAATACCTACTTTACTAAAAAGGTATTCTCACATGTTATATGACGTCTAATTACAAGTAGGTTCCTACTATTAGGCAATGTCTATCTTAAGAATACAGGATTTCATTCTTAAGAATATAGGATTTCATCTTACGGCAAAATTCACTCTTTCAATTAATTTTTTTATGTAATAGACAAAAATAAAATTAATATACTCATTTGTAAAAGTAAATTATCCAAAATTTGCATGCTTATTTAATTGACACACAATATTCTAAATTCAAAAAATGTCAATAAGTACCCAACCCTCTCCTCCGAGTGGCGGTCTGAGCGACCCAATGCAATATTCGACGCTGATTTTGACACACTGAAATAGACGTCAGCTGCGTCGACACAATGCTCTGATCCAATTTTAACGTACATCTGCCGCAAACGTCAAAAGCTTACAGAATAATCACGATTTCGGTGACTTGTGATTGAAAACTGCTTTATTAAAATTACAAAAGTACGTTAATATAATATGTGTAATGATGTTATAAAATCGGGTGTTTATTTTGCTATAAAGCAATAATAATAAAAGTAGTATAAATATTTGTTCAGATATGACTGAAATGTTATGTCAACCGCTTATTTTTGATAGTCGGTATATATTGTATTAAATTTTATTTATTACTCCGGTATCTAGCCTAAATATTGCGATTTTTGGAAGAAGATTACTCGTATGTCCAGCAAACGCCGTCATCACGATGATTACACATGCGTTAGTGACGCAGTAATAACTAATATGTATGAAGGCTACGCAGCAGTTCACTCAAAATGTACTAATGGATTATTAGCAGTGCTATCTATACATAGCAATAAGTAAATATAATAAATGAAACCTAATATGAGTAGCTATCGGCTTCGCCGTGCCCCACTCTCTTAAAACTCATCATATCTTTATTAAAATAAATTGAAGTACACACAATGTTGATATAATTAATTACAACACAATGTCAAGGGATGAGTGACATTAAATAAAGACAAGATCATTAAATAAAATAATCAACATGTTGGTACTAATTACAGCGGTACATTAATCGTGTGATATGGGTATAACTTTGTTATGTTATTGTGAAACATACTTGATTGTGACTTAAATTGCAAATAAGTTCAATGATCAAGATGAGAGAGAAAAAAAGAATTCGATTTCTAGCGCAAAAGTTACGTCTATATACCCTTAAAGAAAAAAAACCATAAGATGACTTAGAGTTCCTCGTTATATGCTTAGTTAGTTAAAATTCTAAGTGGTATGTTTTATTTTTTATTTTACTAACGGATTTCTAAATTTTTTTTTTTTTTTTTTTTTTATTTTTTTTTTTTTATTTATTATTTAAGACATTTAAAATTACAAGTCTTTAACCTTTTTTCCGTACGACGCAAACCTTATGGTTTAAATAATGTCCGCACTAGAACTGTACTTACTCTAAAGTACTTGTTTTACTAGTAGTGCATATGAATTTATGTAACAATGGTTTGTTAATTGAAATAACGTGTTTTTCCAAACAAACATGTACAGTATCGTATGGAGTGCTGCCAAAATGGATTTTAATTTCACCAAGCAAAAAGTAAAGGAAATATAATCGAGGGAAAATCTGGGTAAGTCTGCGGTTTCGGGGATTGACGGTAGGGCGGAAAGAGGCTTAGAGATTAATATGTAACAGAATGGATTGCCAACTCAAATAAATTTTGATTACATTTTACTTTTATATGTATGTTAGAATTCTAATAATTTATCTACTTTATTCAAACGTTACTTTCACGCAGGAATACGGATAAACCGAAGGATTAATGTAACAAGTAATTATGATATGGGTACTTATTAGATTAATTCACAAGATTAAATTAAGGTAATACACTTTCGAGTTGTTGTAAAATGTTACTTTGTAATTGTGGTAGCTAATAGGTTCATGATTGCACACAGTAAACTGCACTGGCACCTGCAAGCTAAACTACAAATTTAAATAACAATTAACTTGTCAATTTTAATCTGCTATGTGACACCCCTTATCGGTAGGGTTGGTATTCATTTTTCGTACTTTAAAAATGTTTTTATGTATTATATCTAGTCTTATTATCACCATCGCTACCCTCCTGTTACAATCTTTCCCGCCGGGTGTTACAAAAATGACGCCATACACTAATGCGCGTGAATAATTTTGGGACACAAATGCAAGCGTTGTTGACTTTAGCTCCCCATTATTACTTTTTACGGTTTAACAAGCTCGTATTTTTACTTATCTCGTTGTGTGAATTGTTATTATACATTTTTTATAAAGGGTAACAACCCTAGGCTTAAATGTCACTAGGGCTGACGCTTTTGTGGTCGCCAATCTTTGTCGTATGCGTTTTAAAACGCACAACTTTTTTATTGGTCTTGTTTTATAACCGAGTAGTTTTTATGAGTTTTGAAGGGCCAAAAAGTTTGAAACGCTCGTATCTTAATATCAGCGAAAGTTTTGACGAACCCTGGAGAGATATGTACAATATTCTTTTCACGTAATCGCAAACTTTTTTTGTAATTAACGAATGTCTCTAGACTCTTGATGGCTACAAAGAAAATTTTGCTACATTTAATGATTGGATACAATTATTTTTCTTTGTTAAACTTTGGCAATATCGACGATTTTCGCACAGTTCGAAGAGTAATTACAAAATTGTGTAGTATACATTTCCAACGTATGCCGAACTCATTAGTAACCATAACAACGGACATATTAAAAAAACATGCACATCGAAAATAAACAACAACAATTATTAAATTAAGTTGGTATTGAACCGGAGTAGTTATACAAAAACAATTACACCAAAATGCGATATAAGTCGAACAGCTGAAAACATATTCCCAATCCGATCAACCCGTACGTTCCAGCCTAAATAGAAAACAATAGAGGGACCTTTCAATAATAGAGCATTGAGCCCTTTCACACTATGCTACTAACCCTCCACACGACTAAACAAAACCGATACCTACCTAACATACACATACCCGAAAAAAGGTTGTCAAAACGAGTATCTGTTATTATAGCATATGTTGGGCCCTTCTCGACAGTTACTTTTATCAAATAAGGGATAATTTCCTCTTCTTCTATTTTGATCAGATAGCTGTTGAATTCTGGATAAAGTTTTTTCTCATTAAGTGATATACCTAGATAATTTATATCAGGCTTATTATTGTTCTATTCACTATTCTAATATTAAGACACAGTTACAGCCATGCTGCTTCTCTGTACCTTTGATATAATTCTTTTTAATATACGTGTCGTTCCGGCATCGTGCCGTGTAATGAAAAGTCCTATTAGAACACGATACCAATTACAAAGCGATACTGGAAATTTTAAATTGATATCGAATTATATTAAAAGTTTATTAGCGTTGCGGTCGTTTCGCTTGTGATTTTTGTTTGTTTTATCAAATAATTGATATCGATTAAAATCTGTCGTTTATAATCAACTTTTGGTGACAGAAGTTAAGCCTTCCATTGTTTGTACGTGTGTTTTGTTTGCAGTTCATTGTTTAGAAAAAAAATAAACTATTTGAAACAGAAATAGAAACGAAAAAGGAAATTATTACTGAATAAAAAAATGTAAACGAATGGAAATTGTTTTAGTCGCTTTTAGAAATGCAGTTACAAAATAGTGGATCGTTTAATATCAAATTTTCACTCTATTTCAAACTGTTAGGCTAGCTGAAAGCAATATCAATTCGTTTTTTAAACACTAACGGAACTATTAACCTGTGTCAAGCAAAGCACAAAGCGACGGTTCGAGTGACCACGTTTTAACAACAATTTCATCGTACAAAGACCAATTACGATAACTCGGGTCGATCAAACGGGTATCGTTGAAAAATGGGTATCGGACCGCGGAGTGAGCGGTGGAAGGGTTAGCCCGGTTTGTGAGAAATTTTACCGCGTGATCGATATTTTGGTGGACATTTTCCGGGTAAAGTCCTTTGGACGTAAATAGAGGGTTATTTTATCGATTTATTTAATAATGACAGCAGGCATACGACTTTCGTAATGGATTGGTGTAGCTTTTAGTCGCCTACGACGTTAGAAACAGTTACACATTTACAAAATGTTTTAATTTTGCGACTAAATCTCCTGTGAACCTCACTGCTATTTAATGCCAGTTGACACCAGCGTTTCCTAAAATTGCTGATGTACAATTGCACAAGTTTTTTATATTTGTCGGAAATCGGACGGTAATTTGAAATAGGTAGCTACAAAATATTGCTTTTTTATTACTTACCTTTCTATTTGTAATAACATCTATATTATAATACTATACGTTACGTTAAAATGAACACCAAAACTGTTTAAAATTCAACTCGCGTCGTTTAAGAAAGTTGTTGAGTAAAATCCCTTCGCTTTCATGTAAACATAATATATTACTAATTAGTATAAAAGGCAGCCATATTGTATTAACTGAGAAACTGCAACTACATGCTAGTTATGATAAAATGTGTCTTAAAGTGAGATACTTTTAGTCTCTTTTTCTGTGCAAAAATTGCCACATCCGTCGTTTGATACCTGAACAAAAGGTTACCAGATGAGTTGAGGGCTCTGATTTTCTATTAATCTTAAACTGAATAAATTGACACGTAGGCATTATACAATCTTTTTGTTATCGAGTGGTTAGTGGTCAACCTAGTGTCAGGATTTGCTCAGGTCGCCCATAATTTATTATACAGGCATCCGACTTGACCTAGCGACTGTTATCTACAATAAGAAATAAGAAATAAGATAACAACCAGGACCGACTTTTAACGTGCCCTCCGAAGCACGGAGACGCTCAGATCAAATTCAACTATGCGGTCACCCATCCATTAGCCAGCCGCACTCTTAGTTGCTTAACCCGCAGATCGATTACCGATCAGTGAGTGCAACGAGCTATGAACGCCTCATTATACAATGTTTAGCATTAAGTTAATGGCAACAAGATGAAATATTCAACAATATATCAATAATCTCAACAACTACACACAACGTCATTTACACCCAAAGTAAGCATAAATAAGCTTGTGTTATGAGTTCTACTAAATACTTTATTTTTGTAAATACATACCTACCTACATATTATACATAGAAACACCCAGACCAATGCAAATAGACATGTTCAATCACACAAATATTTGCACTGAGCGGGAATCGAACCCGCGACTTGTGCGTAGCAGTCCGTACACAGTACCACCGAACCACAGTTGCAGTTAATACTACACACACGAGCGTTTTTCGCCGAGGAAGCGATATTCACACGACTGCTTCATGTACATTTGTATGTTAAAGATTGTTATTTTGATAAAATATGTATAAAAATACTCGTAATAACTAACGTGCTTCCTAAATCAAAGAAATACTTTGACATGAAAGAAGTACTTTCTAGAAATTTCTACGAACATATGGAATATTCTGATCACGAAAGTGTTCTTGAGAAGACAAATTTAATTTATTCCGCTCCAACCGTTACCGTTTTCATAACGTTATGTATAAAGAATTACAATTTAATCGACAATATTGTTACTTTCAACATAATATTACGTTAACTCGGTATACTTTTTTACCCACTGGAGGTTGTAATATACTGAATGATTAGGCTGTAAAGATACGACAAAATGTTTGTAACAAAAATCTACCTCATTTAAGACTTCTGTAAAGAACTAATCATGCCGTAAAGAGTTTTGTAAACATACAATTCACAAACTCAAAGACCCAGACTCGAAACAACTAGCCGAGTCCTACGGGTCCTAAACATCAATCTTGGATTGACGATCACCTTATACACCATAACATGTTCAGCTACTTATTCCATGTATCGTTGCTAAAGCTTAAACTACTGTATTTTTAAGATCACATAAAACTATTATATAAAATGAACGAGTTTATTTGTTTGTATGTTTGAACGCGCTAATCTCTGGAACTACCAGTCGGAAATGAATAATTCTTTTTGCGTATTATAGCTCAGTTCCTGAGTAGGTTATATGCTATGTAAAATCACGCTACTGGCGACAGCAGCAGAGCAGTAAGCAAAGACGCGGGTAAAACCGCATCGTGGAAAACTAGTAAGTGATATTGCTCACGTACTAATCGCCAAATTATTATCCTTTAAGATATATTTTCATTGGCATGTAAAGTGACATACCTAAATAACTTTAATTTTAAATTTAAATAAAACTTTCTGCTATATTTCAAGCTACAAATACCTATTACACCGTGAAAGCGTTTTTCCGGTGCCCTGACAATTCTTGTAACCTTCACGTAATAAGAATTGACAATTCTATATAATTTCAAATTCTACTTCATCAGTACTTCAAACTCAGAGCAATGCTTTAGTCCTTGTTCTGAGTCTCCAAAGTTCCAGTTATTCTAAATTTAAAAAATATAGTTGTTTAAATTGTAGCTGATCATTTAAGTTTTAACTCTAATACAATGCTACTGAGGGTATGAAGCGACGTCTGTTTTTCATCCAAGGAGAATAACGTTCACTGAAATGTTCGCATCTTGAAGATTTCCTGGAAACTTACTCCTTTACTTCTGTATTTTTACTTAAATGCGTAAGATCTGGAGGTTGCAAAGTTAGGTACATATAACAGTCCTAGAATATTAGTAGTACAGGTAAAGCTTTAAGTTTTAAAATTAAATGTGAAGTTAAAAAAAAGTGAACAAGTATGAATGCCATTATTTTTATATGACATCGCATTTATACACATTTAGTTTTATTCAGCCGACAGTGATAGCTTCACCACAAAAACTAAGTTCTTATAAAGTTTTGATTAGCTTCGAAGACGTATCATTTTATTATGTTGCCTTAAAACGTAATTATTTACAGTTTTAAGGGGCGGTAAACCCGTTGGTATTCAATGTTTATCAATGGGTAGACCTAAACATCTTAACAATCAGTCAATTCGTGTTCTTTTTACTGAAATATGATACCTTAATCTAATATTTATCTTATCTTTTTATTTATGATAGACTAACAAAAACTCCTATAATAATATTATGTGAAATCTAATTACTGGAGATCAATGACTTTTCTTAATTAATTTAGCCATAACAAGTTTCTAACATCAGACTGCATTGAATGTCATATAAGTGAGCAAAATTTTACACCAATAATTCAACATAAAGTAATTATTTAATTAATTAAAACGAACTGAATGAGAAAAGCCAGTAATGAGAGCTGTATAATAACCGTATTAATTTACACGTGGTTAAATTTTATACCGAACACAGTTTTAAACACCTGAAATTTAACAAAAGGACACTCAAAAAGAGAATAAGGTAAAGAGTGCTATGGCATAACGAGATGGTGCTCTGTAGAGATCGGTTGGAAAAATATGTCCATCCTACAGAAGACCGTAGTCACAGCAGTGCTTTTTACTAAGTTTTTTTAATTGCCGACAGTGGTAAACGAGCAAAAAACCCACCTGATGGTAAGTGGTAACTGTCGCTTATGGACGACTCAGAGTCTCTGGCATTGCTGGGGACTCTGCGACGCCGCTGCCTACCGTGAAGGGGGTGAGGTAGGTGAAGGGATTAAGGGAGAAGGAAAAGAAAGAGGAGAAATTGCGCTTCAAGCACTCTCACCCACCAAACGAAACACAATAATACGGATACTACTACACTTACGTCGATCTACTACCGTAAAAAGTAAGTATGTTTTCCTGCTATGTAGTGGTCTATATGTATTAGAAAGACACTATTAAGTAGATCTATCTATAGTATAAAGGGAGTCGTCGAAAATCGTTTGTCTGTTTGTAGTCGCTATTCTCGAAAACTACCAAATGGATTTGAATGTGGTTTTCACTGTTATATTATACGTTTCTGACGGACGGCTTTGGTATATAACATATTACACTATCACGTATAGGAGCCGAGCAGCAACACTAATAGTGAGCAAAATCTCACTTTTGATACTAATGCGAGGGCCGCCGCTAGTAAGAGCAAAATTTTTCACGCTTTCGGCATAATATAATTATCGGTATACACTATCAACTAGACTTCTTACTTAAACGTCACCTGGCAATAAAACACAATTCTCAATAAATATTTAAAAGTAACAATGGCAGTTCTACAATCACCTTCCTACCCTACAATTTCTCTTTATTAATATTAATTGCTACAAATAATAGATAGCATTTGACACATATTCCACGTTCTACAAACTATTATCAGTCGTAAATAACACGTTATAATCGTCACATCACTAATTATTACAATTGGATCGGCCAGGATCGGCCATCTGTCGCCGATCGATAATAAAGGCGAATTGAACATGTGATTTGCAATTTGGAAGCGGTCTACTGGAAATAGGGTCTTGTAGTTTTATTAGTGAGTATTGTTAATTTTTATAGTAATAATAATACCAGCCTAGAACTCACTGCAGAGCAAAGGTTTCTTCTCAAACTGGGTAGAAAATATTAATGTTTAGAGAGTGATTGATTAGATAAGTAACTAATGTGAACTTTAGTAATTTATCTATCACTATATAGCTTACCCTAGCGCGGTTTTACCTGCGCGAAGCTACATATTTGGTTACTGCTTTGCTCCTATCGCTAGTAGCGTGATGTTACATAGCCTATAACCTTCCTCGAGAACTAGGCTATCAAACGCAAAAAGAATTATTCAAATCCGACTGATAGTTACCGAGATTAGTCTAGTTACAACCGGGTATAACTGCTCGTAACCGGTTATTGGTGTGTTGTAAATTTTACGTGTACCAATAACGTGCGATGTGCATATGACGTAAGTCGTGTTCGCCTAAATTGGACATCACTAGTATCGGATGCAGGGATAAAAGTTGCTTTTTAATTGGGACTTTAAGTCTAATTTGTGTGGGTTTTTTATTGAGTGGCGAGCGAATTCCAAATGTATTTTGCAGTAATTAAAATCGGTTTAAATTCGTATGCAATTATTTTTTGTAGTAGATTATTTACATTTAAATAAAGCGACTGAAGTTTAAATTAGAGCATGGGTAGCAACCCGATCTGTCGTAGTCAACAATTATTTAAATTAAGCAATGACAATTAAAATTTCACGTCATCGCCATGTAATTTTTGTATATCCACATTCAATCCAAATCCAAAGGAAAAAGCAGTTATCGAAACAAAGCTGCGACAGGCGACAACAACAAATACAGCTGATGCTAATTCCCACACATTTTGTTTAAAATATATGAAGATACCAAGAGCACAATACTATCGCTAACACCTGGTGACGGAACAAGCTTTAAAAACACAATCATTTAGCGTTAAATTTCACAAAACTAAAGTTTATCAATTCAGATTTAATGCTGTTTAAGCTGTATAAGTTTCTGATTCTATACGTCTACATCAAAGCTATTTGTCTCTACAGAAATGTGACAATTTCATATTTATTCACAATACTCACTTCACAAAGATACATCCTCGAATCGTCACCAATGCATTTTGATCACAACAAATTTAGAGCAAACAAATCGCGAACGCATCTATGAAAGACTTAAAATAAACAGGTTTGCAGTGAAAAGATTTATGCATGGTTCAGCATGCAATGCTAGCATATGCATATTTACATGCATGTATGCATACAATGGAACACAAAGCCGCCTATAAAGCAGTATTATCGGTATTTTATAGAGAATGCATGCCTTTGAACACGGCTACAGAAGGACGGGTTATTTAAAGTAACTTATATAGTTGCACTCAGTTTCTTTTTGACGCTGAAACTCTTTACTTTTGTCATTTTTTGTTAGTTTTTCTGTAATGGAATTAAATTGTAGCTAAATTTTCAGGGCGTTACTTTCAAAGCTAAAATACGTCGTACTTAGTTATACTACGCTACTAAACGCTTGCCTAAATCTATACAAAAGTGTTTGTTTGAACGCGCTAATCTCTGGAATTACCAGTGGAATTTCAACAATTATTTTTGCGTTTGATAGCCCAGTTCTTGAGGAAGGTATATATAGGCAACATCACGCTACTGGCGAAGGAGACAGAGCAGTAACCTAAGATATAATTTAATGCAGGTTTAACCACGCTGCGGCAAACTAGTGTTAGAATATTAAAGTGTTTCACTTTTGCTCATGAAGTCTAATATTCAGATTGTACAAAATATGAAGAACTGTAATATGAATAAACTAAAGATTATTATTTTAGATCAATGGCGTCTAATAAAATGGTCTTTACAAATCAATGAAATTACTTTGATTTTTGTCATAACCATGAAGCTTGACAGCTGAGTTTGCGATCACATTGACTGTCGTATCACAAAAATATAAACGAATAGCGTAATCGATATCTTTATCGATAGTTAACCCTCTATCAAAATATGCAAACAAAACTACAGAGTTCAATTCATCGTTTAGTTTCGCAACCGACACTAGAATCGTTATCGTACTTTTATCGGTGAGCTATCGGTCGGTATCGGTCACTGACGTACTCGTGTACCGTGTCAGTTAGATATGTTTTCAAATATTGTACAAGACTTTGATGTTGGCGGTTACACTGTTTGTTTTATATGTCAATAACTTACACGTGTTTTGTAACCCTCCATTTCTAAATAGTCGTATGTTTCTCGTTGTATATTTTAGTTTCGACTCTATTCTGTTGGTAGTAGCTTTGTTGTTCGATTCGATTGTGTTTCGCAAGGTTTTCTTTGAAATTTTTTAATTACGCGAGACGATTCTTAAAATTATGGATCCTTAGTAGGTAGTTCTAAAGTGAGAAGGCTGTAAATAATATTGTTGTTTGCGCTACTAATATTTTTTATACGTCTACTCCCGCATTAGATAACAAGTTTTGTATCGCGAGCAACTACAAACTTACTATTAAACGGACACAAAATACTGACATTCCAAACAAATATTTCTGAAAATTTATATCGAGTAGAAATCGAACCTACGACATTCGACTTAACGGTAGCGGTAAAAAAGCTATAATTGCTCGACCACAATTCAAATACTAACCCCAGTTATACATAAGTAACTTATATATAATCAATAGACATAAAAATAATATACCCACTAATAATAAGATTACAAATTACGTACAGAACCGAATTATAATGACAGAATTATCAGGAGAACACCACGTGAATTACAATACGTAATTAAGACGTGAGAATGGGGTAATAACAGGAATGTTATTATATTTCAAGCTTATTCCATATGATGGTATTAATTACATACTTGGAAAGCTTTGTACGTAAGTTGTTTATGATGAACGTTACTTACTGTTAAGATAGTGATATTATTTTGATTGCATTTATAGTGTACAGGGAAGTGTGTGCGATTGTTGTGTGAGTTTGTGAGTTTATAACACGGAATAAAATGTTAAGATTCATAATACTTTTCTCAAGCCTTGGTGTAGGTACTTGATGTTCATTAATTGCGTGTAAGTATGTAATGTTTTATGATTCTGGGCTTGTTCCCACGTGTGTCTTCCAAAAAAGTCCTTAACGTTTAGACGACCCTTTATTTGACAGAGCCGAAACACACAAAATCGTTGGCACCATTTCATGCAATCTTTTAAAGTTTGCTTAAAATTGTGCCGCTGATTTGTGTTTCGGCTTTAATGGACAGATTAGACAATGACCAAAGAATGAAGGATGCTAGTTCCAGTAAACGTACTTCGTACTACTTTTGTCCTGAATACCCTGATCTTCGAGGCCCTCATCCCAGAAGATCCTTTATTTTTATCTTGGTAAGAATCAGTTTAGCTCAAAAGTATCGTCAGCATGTGATATGTTAAATAAAACAATATTACGGTTAATATACCTACTAAGTAGAATTTGGTTTACTACAAATATCGCATCAAAACTTTAATATTTCACACTGCTGCAAATCTCCCCTTTATAAAGATATGTAGTCTTACTTATTTCAAAGCTACAATACGTTTGTTATCGACACAGTTCAGATAACCCGATTGTGTACATTAGCTAGGCGTAACACAGGATACAGAGAACGTGTGAATCGGCTAAGCAAATAAAAAGAACTTATAGAGCCAACCCTGTGGGAGTTTGTTTGAGATAAAGAACCTTTTGTAGCTCCATGTTGACAGTGCGGACTTGGTGAGGTTTTCACGGTACGTCGATCATACGTGTGATTAGCTGAGCACGAAACATATCTATGTATGTATCAAAGTTTGGTTATATTTCATATTTGTTATATGACTGCTTCTATGATTAATTAATCCTAGAGGGTAGGCAGAATTATATAACTTCCAATTTATACAAGTTGAATCCCTTGGAAATAGAAGACAAGCTTGTTGCTATTTACTAGGTACAGCTTAACTCCGGACTAGACCAAAAATTAAAAAAAAAAATCTCATTCACCCAACTCAGAAATCGAACTCGATATATCTGCGTGCCAGTCTATACACTGCACCACGGAAACACCGGAGCATTTGTATTTATGATTTTATAAGTCGTTAAAAGTAATTGGAAATATCTTAACTTACAATTTTAGAACGTTAAGCTATTCAAATGATATCTACCAAAATTACTATCAATAAATAGCGATTACCAACCATATTACAACACCATTCGAAACATTATCATACAATAAAAAAAATGTGTCGAGACATTTGAGAATCTTTCTTCTAAACTATCATTATTATCAAATTATCATAGTTTATATGAAATAAACACCAAAACGCATTACCCCCCCTCGATCGCAGTCGGATATCAAGTAATCAAAACTCTATAAGTAATTTCATAACACGTTAGATACACCTACTTAACACTCTGTCGAATAAAAATGTGCATTATTATGTTTAATAAGTTGTAATTTATAACTTAGACGCTGAAGAAATTGTATGGAAATTAAACAACACTTACTATGTATTTAAGGTTGTCACATAAAAGTTTTATTACTGTGATATAAAAAGCTACTAGCCTAAAAGGCCTGTATAAGTGGCACAAACGCTAATAGAATAGATTAATCAATGTATGGGATTGACATAAACTAACGCCAACATTGTCGTTAGCTTATGTCAATCCCATAAAAAAAATAAACTATTCTATTCTATTAGCATTTATGCCACTTGTCTAGACCCTCTGAGGATAGTATGGTCTTCTTTTGATTCGCCTCCCCCCATTCACTTCTCTCTTCACGATCGGCAACGACTTGTTTTTTTTCTTAGTTGCCATGCTGAACCGAGAAGTGAGTTTTGATTCACATCGGGACACTATCCAAAAGTGAGATTTCATTCAAATCGAGATCAAATATTTAATAATATACCTATAATCTTCAAATACTGGACTTGTGTATGCAGCTCTTACATCACGTTCATACATTCAAACATTTTTTTATAAAATATAGCTTATGTTGTACTCAAAGGTCTAATTAATCCCTATACTAAATTATCAAAATCTGTTTGGGAACGTAGGTATAAAACCATAACAGACACAGACAGAGTTACTTTTGCATTTATAATATTAGTATGGATTGTTTCTCTATTCAAAACTATTCAAGATTATCGACTGACAGCCCTACAGCAAGTTAGAACCACAAAGCAGTGAAATCTTCCCAATTAGTACGTTTCCTAATATAATGAATAGCCGCTCAGTTACAATAAATGTTCGGTGTCCGGTTTTGCTTAATAAATTAGATTTTTCTTTAGAGAAACCTCACTAATACAACGTTTTGTTAAAATCACCGGTTGTAAAGTATATTAGATATCGACATTCATTGTGAGAAATTTTACTATAAAATTTAATGCTATATAAAACGGCGATATGCTTAGTGAAAAGACATTAGTTTTGAATACAGTAGATCAAATTTCGGAAGAAAATTATTATTTATTTTTTAATGGTCGGTCCCTTCGAAATTTTTATAGATATAGGTAAGTACTTATCCTTACTATTATCGGCCGAATCGACATGAATGAGATTCTCATTCTCCTTAATTTTTTTGTCTTCTTCTTCTTCTTAGAAATCCGTACATCTTACGATCAATACCTTGGTTGTGTTTTCATTGCATATTAACGAGCAGTTTCTAAATACGATCTTTAAAATCTTAAAATCGCAATCACTAGCATAATATCGGGATTTTAAAGAATCTTAGATTTAAGATTGTATATGGAAAGCGGCTGTAAGGCTTTAAGTTCTCAGCTATCTACAACTCTCACTCATCTTAATAAGAAAGGTTTGTATGCAGATTGATACATTATTCAAATGTATAATCTGCCGTGAATATTAAAGCGATCCTTCAACCTTCTCCCAAATCAGTATTCAAACCATAAACAACATTTGCTTAATCACAAAACATTGCATCACACGAGTATTTCACTATTCAGTTTACGATATTAACCCGAAATTTATAACCAAGCTTTTACATAGTATAAAGAAATCGGTCTGTTTGAACGCGGTAATCTCAAGAACCGCTCAATGGATTTTAATATAGTTTTCACTGTTATATAGTGCATTTTTTGGTGAAAAATTTGGTATATAACACATCAACCTATCGTCTGCCGAGCAGCTTTGATAATAGTGAACCAAGCTGGCAAATCGCAACTTTTAATATCAATGCGGATCGAGGGCGGGTCGCTAGTATATGATAAAAGGGAAAGCAGACACACTGGTTGTTGCTTTTTATGGTAATTTGGTGACGGATGTCAAAATGAATGGACATATTAAGAAATAAAGTGGATATTTCGTTAAAATTATCTTGAGAACCACATATTTTGTAATAGTAAAGGTAAAGGTTAAGATTCACGGTCTTGTGTTTTGCGTAATGTTAAGAGTAAGATTTTGTATGTAAACTTACCTAAGTATTCTTTTTGTTACAGGTAATTTTCGCCCAAACCTAAGGCAGGAAGCAGTCTAAATAATTACGGTTTAGAAAACCTGGGTAAGCTTATAAAGCTGCTTGTCACTTGTTTTTATAAAGGAATATTATTAAACCGTTCGACATATAATTTGCTTGCTTACGCTTGGACTTGTCGCGAGGCTCCCTCATTCATTGATTGCCACCTTGACCAGGTCATCAATTCACCTTGCGAGGTCCTGTTCACACTGCATCTGCCTGTTAACGGTCGCCATTCTAGAATTATTTCCTAACCGCTATTAGTTCTAATGCATTTGCTAGCCGTGCAATTTATTTATATACATACCAAAAAAGTACTATATTATTAAAAGTAAAATGTTAAACGTTTAAAATGCTACGAGAGCCGTTTAAGGAACATATGACGAAATATTCATACTTGGAAGGAACATCTTAAGATTCCGTGAATGCAAATATTACTTTGCTAACGTTCGCGTAGTGTGGTCTTAGTGCAAGCGATGCGACATTTGAGTTTTAAAAAGCCGAAACTTTTTTTTAAGTATAGGAAGTTTGTTTAAAACTGTAATCCTTCAAACTAAACTAAACTTTTAAACATGGAGTTCTTCAAGAAAGGAGCCTGGTGTTGCAAGCGTCTATAGGCTACGATAACCGTTTACCATCAGGCGGGCTGTATGCTCGTTTGTCACCAAAGGTGTAAGAAAAACTAAATAAAAAATATTTAAACTGCTTTAGAAATTTGGTGCCGAAATATGTTTCCCTTATTGCTATTTTTACTTTGCTAAAATTTCATCAAATAAAGACAGTTTTAGAAGAATTTTTTTCTTATCGTGCATGCCAAATTAATAGAGCAACAAACAAAGTTTTGTTTAGGGCTTTAAACGATCTCTTGCAGATATTTTTTCTGTAGATCGCATTCATTTTACTAAACTGCCTTTAAAAAAAAAGATAACGTTGTCAACGCTGTCAGTGTAACCCCAACTTAAAACGGTAATTCTTGCCAGTCTGCAACTCGTCGTGCGTTTAGTGCGACGACAATGCCAAGTCGTTATTACGAATTATTGCATTTTTTACTTACTACATAAGGTTTTCTTATTTTGGAACTGAAGATTTAGAAACGATAGACTTTGAGAATTGTTTTCAGTACATTGCTTTACGGTATTTTCATTTAAAATAAGGCAGTGCGAAATTTTAGAATAATTTATTTATCTGAATAACTGTAGGTCACGTAGCACTTAAAGTGCTAATAGTATCTTCTCTTTTTTATGTAAAAATAATTTCTCTACTAGATCGAGAAAAAAATATTTGTCTCGAGTGAGAATCGAATTCACTACAATCGACATAATGACATTGAGGATTAGACTACATGCATTAGTAAAACCATTCCTATTAAATTATTGTGACTAACGCAATGCTAGACAGTAATGCCAACTATAAAAGTGATCGACAAACGTCTATGTAAATAAATTGCGAAATTCTAATTTATACGATGAGAAATTACATGCAAGATTTAACTTTATCTCATTTAACTTAATAACACAAAGAAAATAGCATAAACACAACTTCAATCTCATATTTTATACACGTACGATGCGTACGGAGCCAAAAACTAACTTTTCACATTCATTTCCATACGGTGTTGCCTGTTGTTTCATTGATAACATGTCCCAATTTTCAGGGCTAAGGAGATCTAACTTATTTTTTTTTATAAGCAGTAAAATAGAAAAGAAATATGTTAAGATAAAAGAAGAGTATGTAAGAACTACAAATTAACTATGATTATAGCACCAATGAAACAAAAAATCATCACGTCTCGGATTCACCTGTTTCTATACCTACTTCACTTGCGAAAAACCCTTGTGTTTCCAGTTTAGAATATAAAACCACTCCATTTCTTCCCATGTGTATCTATCGCAAGAGGTGACGAAGGGGAGTAGGCAATCTGCATTCTAAATATGACCTTACTGTGATGACTATTGAGCCTGCAAAGCCTAGTGACTATGATAAACGAATTTATTTGGGGGGCGCAAATCTCCAGTTATCTTCTTAACTTGAGCAAGTTATTTTTTATCCAAAAATATAAAAAAAAACATATATTTTGATCATTGTTTTTTTTTCTATATTAGCTTACCAAAGTGACTCCGCTCTGCCTGATGGTAAGCAGTCAGTGGAATCCAGAAGTGGTGGACACTATTCTAAAAATCGAACTGCTGTTATGGTGGCCTCTGGAGACGCCCCGCATAAAAGACCCAGGATCATAATTTGCGCTGGTAAAGAGTGTCAGGCTTTAATTGAGCGACAAAAATATGAAGTATGAAGTGTTTCTATTCTTCTTTTTTTGTTATAGTATCTAGCAACACATACACACATATTGCCCATAACCTATGGTAGAATGAAGCTATAAAGTTGTGTGGTAGCGGAACGGTGTATGCAAGCGGTTTATGATGATTGCGCGTCAAGAAACAATAGCCACTTATTGTTTATAGAGGTAGAACAGTGGATGAAGTAGTATTAGTTGGGCACTAGATAAACTTGTATTATACGCAACGAAAGTTAAAAATAAACATTCACAAAACATTGATAAAATAGTTTTAGCAGGTAAGAAGTATAATACTCGATGTTTTACCGTGTACCGTTTTTGTGTACCGTGTGCTACTTAAAATTGTAACTTACAAAAATTTTAATAACCTGGCGATTAAAAGGGGGCCTGAGTTTCTTGCCAGTTCTTCTCATGGCCTAACGTCAGCGAACTGGCTGTAGGTTAATTAGCTGTCATTTTGTAATAGGTATTTAACGTTCATAAGTAAATTACCCTAAATGAATAAATATACTTTGATTTGATTTGATTTTAAAGCACGCCTTCCTAGCATTTGCTGTTTTGTTAATTAGTTTTGATAGAGCCACTGCAATTTAGTCTCGAAAAACTTTAAAAACAAACTTCTAAATTCTATTAGAACAAGGATACGTCGTGACTATGATTATAAGGACTCAACTGATTTTACCATCAGAAGGCGGAGTACTTTTGATTGGCTAGTCTAAACTAGTATTATAAAGAGAAAAGATTTTTGTATATTTGTTTGTTTTTTTATTTGCAACGATTTAACTAAAAACAAAAATTCTTTCACCTTTAGAAATGAATAAATAAAGCTGGTAATATAAGGTATATTGTATCATGTTTGACAATTTTTTAGCAATTTTCCGAATTTCAATATTTGTAAATTTGCAATACAGAATACAGTAAAACTAAATTTCCCGTACAGCAATAAAATTTCGCAGACTTAGGTAATATTGCAATCATATTTAATGGAGGCGTTTGTTGTAAGACCGAATGCTACTATTGTTACCGAAGCGAAGCGGGGGCGGATGTGTAGTACATTATAAATTTTTAATTATTATCAATGTTGCCGTTGTAAAGTCACATAATACATATAGAACAGTGACATCGATACTTGACCAACGTATAAATTGTAATATTTGGTTTAAAAATGTGTATAAAACTGAAAATGTATGCTGCATTCGATATTTCTCTGCTTCAAAAATACTCATATCTCTTCCATCTCTTTCATGAGTTACTCTGAATTCCACTACTCTGAATTCCACCAGGACTGTAGCAGTCTAGTGGATATTATTACATACACCCGCAAACACGGTACCAACTTTTTTAATTACGCTGTTTCAAAATGGTAGGTATTTTTAACATTTTAATTATAACCTGTTATTCTGATTTACTCGTATTTAATTTTAAGTATAGAAGTTTAAAAACAAATTATTGATGTAAAACCAATTAAAGTAAAGCTAAAAATAAGTTAAATTTATCTTTGATATAATAAAAAAACGTAATTTTTAAGTAGTAACAGCTACTCTTACCCCCAATTTCTGAAAAATTAACTAATCATCTGTTAAATCTCAAGTGATTTACCTAAAAGCATGCCTAAAGCATTGATATTTAGTTGAATTCGATCTAATTAGTTACTAATGAGATCAATGCAAACTAATTATTCATGCTTTTAGCATCCTTATTGGTACTTGCTTCACATGAGATTTAACAAGTGATTGGTTAATTTTTCGTTGATCAGCTTTTCAGAAACTGGGGTTAGACTTGAAACACTAGTAGTACAATTGTATAGATACTTAAAGTAACTGGTAACCATAGTATTGAGACTATTATTTTACGTTTTTTTATACTATACAATACTTCGTTAATCGATGCGGACTATTTACACTGAAACTAGCATGGATATAGCAGCGTATAGATTATTTAGTGTGTTTTCTGAAACTACTAACATTATAAATGCGAAAGTTTGTGTGTGTGTTTGTTACCTACGACTCAGCGCCTAAACGGCTGAACCGATTTCGATAAAAATTAGTATGTAGATAGATTTGATATCGGAGAAGGACATAGGATATACTTCTTATCCCGAAAATCTGGTTCTCGTGGGATACAAAACATATTTTACGCGCGGGCGAAGTCGTAGCTAGTAATATATATTTTACGTTTGCAGTTTTGCGCCTATAATTGTTATACAATTCTCCATTACTTCGTAGCTATCACTAACGCATCTCACGTTTACCTTGTAATATCTAAACGAACCCCATTCACTGGTACAAACTTATAAAGAACACGGTATTTAGGTCATATGTAATAAGCTCATCAACTCTTACTGGAGTAGGATTAGAGTTGTTTTATCACGTGAGTGCTGATTGTTCAAAAAGACGAGTTGAGTTCATAATAATGCGATGTTTTGAGTGTATATTGAGATAATCTATAACATAAAAATTAATCGCTGAATGTGTTGCTAAGCGCAAATCTCGAGAGCAGCTGAACGAATTTCGCTAATTCTTTTTTTATAATATTCCTTGAAGTACGAGGATGGTTCTTACGGAGAGAAGAATTAAAAACTTGCCTGAAAATAAAAACACTTCTATTTTTCCATACAAAAGTATCTTTATTAATCTCAAAATGTTAAAAAAAATGTCCACCCGTGCAAAGCCGGGACGGGCCGCTAGTTCAATATAATTTTAATTATGAAAAAAATTTCAAAATTCTTGGTGGCTTCTTTCCTATTAGAATTTGTGTTGTCTATCATCAAACTCATAGGTAGTGGTTACAATCACCACCTGTGGATACAACTGACTGCAACTTATTGCTTAACGTCAGGAAAAGAGGAGTTTCAAGATAAGCCACCAAGATTTTTGAAATTTTTCATTTAGTGTTTTAGAGGTACACTTAAACCCACGGGTGCCTATGAATTTGTAACTTGTTTTATGTAATTTGACCAGCTTTTCGCAGCGCGGTTTCACTCGCGTCTTTGGTAACTGCTTTGCCCCCGTCGCCTGTTGATGTTACATAGCCCATAGCCTTCCTCAAGAACTAGGCAATCATATGCAAACAGAATTATTCTAATTCGACGAGTAGTTCCTGAGATTAGCGCGCAAACTCTTTCGCTTTATATAAGTATAGATACATCTCTTTGCAAATATAGTGCAAATATATGAAACAAAAAAAAAGTCTCTCCATCTTTCAAAGGATCACAACTTACTTGATACTTATGTGTTTCGTCGGTGAGTTAAGACGCCGATATAAAAAATCACGAGTGCATGTATTTTAAAAATACCACATACCCAGTCAAAGAACATACGCTAAGGCGAATATTGTAGAGGAATAAATTTACATCAGTTTCTAACCATATACTGGCTTAATAGTATATTACACTGGTATCTGTATCATCTGCAACCCGTACAGTAACATTTTCGTTTAATCCGGCGTCCATTCGTGTTTATCTGAACAATGTTGTTCTCGATATCTTGTGCATCAGTATGGACGTCACGCGCGTCCTTTGCTAACTATGCTTTATCAACAATGGACAGGGAACTTGTTATGGTATATTTGATACTCTTTTGATGTCAAATATCTGTAAAATATTTTTGAATTTGACTTCTATATTTTCTTTTTTTTTAAGAATGATAGACTGTGTCGTGGAGAACTTTATGGACTTATAATTAACGGACAGAGCCGCAGAAACTCTTTGGTTTTGTCCTATGTGGGGAATCGACAACCTGCACGGCAGTCACACGCACTGCCACTGTTCTACTGACAATGCCAGAAGCAGTAATTTTTAAAAAAGTAATTTTTTATTTATGAGTTTGAAGGTCCAACACTACACAAGTTTTAGCATCAATGTGACTTATACATAATGTATGAGTGAAGGAAAATATCTTGAGGAAACCTGGACTAAAGAAAAGATCCCATGGGTCGAAGAGCCTATGAATAATATCAACCATAAAATATATAAGGATCATAATTGTAGAGATTTTAATTGCTTTGAGACTTTGGGAGGTTACGAGCGATTTATTAGTAACGTAAGCCTAAATATCGTATTACTAATAGGAATCAGAAATGTAGGCCGCTGAGGATGTACGAAATGGTTACAATCTTCAGTAATATTAATGGAAATTTACGTACGCAGGTATCTCTAGAAACACCGTAGATTTGAGAAGCTTATTATCAATCTTAAGATTAGAACTATATCATAACAAAATTGTACGTACAATGTTAGAAAAAAAGAATGAGAAATTATTATTTAATTATGTATGATGACATTAATTTTATTTTTATCATCCTTTTCCCCATCACTAGTAAATTCATGAAACCATAGACAATGGCAATATGGAGGATTGTTTACATTGTCCGAAATTAGATTTGGAATGGACTGTAGTTTATACTGATCCGTTTAGATTTAACTGTCATATGGTATCTATTCAGCCCTGTACTAGGTTTGAGGCTATATTAAAAATGTTAATGTGTCAGACCTTTAAATAAAATAAATACAGATGGCATAAATTGGTGCTATAACAAAAACAGATTTTCTAGAATCTCGAAATGCAACATTTAACACTAAAAGTAAATTTATTTCAAATTTTATATTTGGAACAAAACGAAATAACGGTCCACAGAAACATTTGGAGGACTTAAAAACATTTTTACTCCACTTTCGCCACAAAAACGTAACAATACGTATTTCGAGTATCATCGTCACAAAAAGTGAAACAATTGGTATTTTTTTATTCGCAACACGAACCCGCAGAGAATCCTTTATTGACTAGTCTCGTAACCCGACGCCGCACGTCTACGCGAATCTCCACGGAGCGTACGAAATCTGTGGTGTAGAATGTAATATTACACTTCGCCAACGATTGTGACATGTGCGCTACAGACAGGACAAATTTGTCGCAGTATTTTGCCTGCAGGTTGGTTCGCTCAATATTATGAAAGGATACTTTATTACTTACTAGCTGCGCCCCATGGCTTCGCCCGCGCCTAAAATGTGATTGTCTCTTTCGGAAATCAGACTGATTTTTGGGATAAAAAGTACCCTATATACTCTGGCACCGATTAAATCTATATATAAGTATACCAATTTTCATCGAAATCGGTACAGCCGTTTAGGTGCGTTTAGGTTTATGATCAAAAATCTGGATTGTTACAGGTTTATGACGAAATTGAGTTTAAAATGTGACATCAGCCGGTTTTTCATCAAAAACCAAATTTTATGAAAATCCTGCGACATACACAACATACTGTTTTATGAAATAAGTTCATAAATTTTAAACAACGGTATCTATGAATAATAAAGTATTTTTTATAATAATAATAATATTTAATAATATTTTTTATAAATAAAATAAAACATATTTATTAAACGCAATGAAGAAATCAAGAGACTGATAAGACTGTACTACTTTCTTTGTATGCACTCATCTAATCATTTTTGTGATTAATGCACGTAAGTGGAGCATGTTGATAATAACTACTTTTATATTTACTTGTAGCGTAACTCAATTTCATGCAATAAAAAACTGCGCATTGTCGCATTTGCTATATTACTTAAATACTATGTACTTAATATGGAAATGGCAAATAAAGTTTAGATTCTTCGCATCGATAGTTAAAAAAAATTGACAAATAAATACTGCATAAAAATTTTTACTTGTTACTTATAGAAAAAGCTTTTCTTTGTATATTATTGCAGGCCACTCTATTCTTATATTTAAAACATTTTTTGGTAATACTTTTATTATACTGGTGCTGCTAGCTTACAGAAGGAAAATACGTGCCAAGTTTATTACAAATATGCGACAAATAGATTATTCTCTTATGTAAAACATTCTTCTGTATAAGCTTACATTAATAATATCATGTAGTACAAATATTCTAACAAGAATTCAAATTTTAGGTAGAAATAAGCTATTATTAGGTAGACTAACATTTTTATAGTCTATGTTCTCTCGAACCACATGAAAGTGGATAGTGGTCTGCTTCTGCCTCGTCTCCTCTGACATACTCTGTATTATATTTTGAAGCTTGAAACTATCGCCATGTTATCCTAGAGAGAGAGAGAGTTGACTGTGCTAACTTATAATAATGCCCTGTCTCTATGAAATATATATTCGATATGAAATGTGTATGTATTTTGGTGATATAAAGCTAGAATTTGAGAGACGAATAAAAATTTGTTTGATTCTACTGCAACAATAAAAAAAATGTAGTAACGTCGAATAAATACTTAATGACATAAATTGATGAAACTGTAGAATTTTTATTACACTTTACCTTTACTTTCAGCTTAGTTTGTGCTGCATCGCACAAACTAAGCTGAAAAGTACACAACTACGCCCCTGACCTGACTAAAAGTGAACCTTCGTGTTAAGTCAGTGACTTCATGTAAATCGCGATATATATTTACGTAAAGCAAGAAAAAATTATATTTTTACATTATAGAACAAATTCGCAATAAATTCAGCATTTTCTATTGAAGTGTAATGACCTATTAATTTTTAAAAAGCCAATGTTCTACGCTACCCCATCTGCCACTAGTCTTTGTCATAACAATAAATGTGATCGCGTCACAATATTGGCGGTTGGTCCCTGCGTGCCGCTCAGCGGTATCATATTGCTCTGGTGTGAAAGTTGGAGAACACATGCATCTGCTAGTGTAAATCAATTTCAGTAACTTTATACTCGTTAGGGTATAGTTTTAATATTTTGATGTATTGGTTTCTATTAGGAATACGGAGATTGATTTCCTAACATTTTCCTGCATAATAAGTACAATCATTGTTCGCTAAAAACTACATGAAATTATAGCCCATTTAAAGCGTTCGTTCATATGTTAACACAAGCGTATCGTACGCGTAGTACTTGATATGTACTTGCTACGTTTGAAACGACATATCTAGCAAATTATAATAATAATAATAATATTCTACCACATTCACACAGCGCCATCTAGCCCCAAATTAAGCGATTATATTTGCTTGTGTTATGGGTACTAAACAACTGATAAACTACTTATATACATTTTTTTTGTAAATACATACATATTATTGATAAATTACACCCAGACACAGAACAAACAATCATGCTCATCACACAAAGATTTGCCCTGGGTGGGAATGGAACCCACGACCTCCGGCTTAGCAGACAGGCTCACTAACCACTACGCCAACAGGCCAGTCTAAATTGCACGCTTATAATCTAACTTACAGGATTAAAAATGCTTTAATAAAAACTGGCAACCACAACTCACGTCTACCGAAGAAGTAACGAACCAATAAACCCGAGCTAGGCACTAAATCTGTCTAAAGCACCAAAGTACCACTGTTTATTCTCTTAAACTGAACAGATTTCACTACCATTTCAAAAGTTCAGCTGGACCTGTAACTACGGGTTTAAATGGCCACTATTTTTAGCTCTAACCTACTTGCGAGTAAGCGTTGGGTGCAAATGGCTGGATTATATTTTATGCAAATAAGGCTTGATTTAAAACTTAGAATTATATCTGATAACAAAGAGTTCAAAAGAGATTTAGTGAATAAAGAGATTTTGCTTAGATGAGTTCCCGCTGGAATAAGCTGACTGTAGACAGCTGGTGTGTCAAGTATTAGGAATAGAAAAACCTACGTAGACCATAGTTATAGCAGCTTGCTGATGATTTATTTTATATTAGTCTACCAAAGTGACTCCACCCCGCCTGAAATGAAATGAAATGAAATGAAATATGAAATGAAATATATGTTTATTCATTTAAGTTAATTAAATTAACACTTATGAACGTCAAAGTTTACAAAATGTCAGCAAATTAACCTACAGCCAGTTCGCTGACGAAGTAGAGCCATGAGAAGAACTGGCAAGAAACTCAGGCCACTCTTTTTAATCGCCAGGTTATTACAATTTTTGTAAGTTACAGTTTCAAGTAGCATGCAAAGTGACGCAGGCAATACACTTAACTCTATAGTATAGATACTTAATTACTTACAGCTTTCTATGTTGTAAAGAAAATTAAAAAGTAAAATGTGTGCTTTACAAGCTGCCTCAATTTGCATATTGCTACAAAAGGTAAAGGCAACATGTGAACTGTGATAAATGTTTCTATGTAGATATTATATAAACTGTTAATTTTTGGTATAAGTATAAAGTAAGATGAACTTAATTTACCACAGGAGTTCACAATGTACCTCTATTTCACAAATCACAATGTAAAAAAAATTAACAATACTAAGTATACAATTTTAACAAAACTATACAAAATGTGTACTTAACTGTTCAAATATGGCTCGGGCATCATGTCATTTAAAATTAATACAAAAAAAAATATATATATAAATTATGTCAAAATGTATCAATAAATTAATGTCAAAAAATTATTTGTTAAAGCATGTCATTCATAATAATCATAAAAAATGTCATTCATACAATAATTAACAAAAATATGTCCTTTAAAGTATAATGTCATTAAAATTAAGAGTAAAATTAATTTACTCCTTCGTCAAGCGAGCATCCCATGACTTTTATCGTTCAGATACTCATTAACAGTGTAGTAACCCTTAAGTATTAAATGTTTTTTGACAATTTGTTTAAATTTGTCTAAGGGTTTATCCATTATGTCGATAGGTAATTTATTAAATAAACGTACACCAAGTCCCGTAAACGAATTATGGACTTTATGTAAGCGATAGTGTGAGCCAACCAGTTTATGCTTACCCCTGGTGTTAATCTCATGCACATCGCAATTCCTAGTATATAGACTAATGTTACTCTTAACATAAACAACATTAGCATATATATATTGAGATGCAACTGTCAATATACCTATCTCTTTGAATCGCTCTCTCAGGGAGTCTCGTGAACCTAGGTTGTAGATAGAACGTATAGCTCGTTTTTGAATAATAAAAACGGTTTCAATGTCAGCAGCCCTACCCCACAACAATATGCCGTAAGACATAACGCTGTGAAAATAACTAAAGTAGACTAGTCTGGCGGTTGCTACATCAGTAAGTTGCCTAACTTTCCTGATAGCAAAAGCCGCTGAGCTGAGTTTACCTGCGAGACACGAAATATGGGCTTCCCACTGAAGTTTGCAATCTAAAGTTAAGCCCAAGAAAACTGTTGACTCTACGATTGACACTGACTCATTATTTAAAACCAGGTTTATACCTGCACTTTTGAAATTTGGCATAGAAAATTTTATACATTTTGTCTTCTTGGAATTAAGTAGAAGATTATGGTAAGTAGTCAGTGGAATTCAGAAATGATGGCCGCCAAACAAAAAGTCATCGTCTTAAACTGCCTATGTGTATAGTGACCTCCATTATGACGGCTGGGAATGGGGTAGGGAAAGGGAATGAGGTAAATGAGGAAAGGAAGGCAATTAGGCCTCCGGCGCTTTCACTCACCGAACGAAACGCAAGTACGGATACTACTACTCTTACCTCGATCTTCTATGAGAGGGCACGGGTAGTAAGTACTTCTCCGGTCAATCCGGCCCATTTATGCTGAAAACAGCGTGGATCTACTACTATCTAAATGATTAGTTCAGTACTGTATAGAAAGCAGATGCAATATGCCATCGCCTGCAAGTACAGAATGTTCACATTTACACTGTACTTCTGCATCTTGCAAAGTCCATTTGTCCGCCGCACATTACTTAGCATAGTCGAGCTTCTTGCTTGCCACCGCAATAAAGGAATAAAACTAGACCACAGAAATCAGCATGTATCATAATAGTCCCATTTCCACTAACTTTAAACACACCACTGGTCACTTAACACCGCAGGTTCTTTTGGTACGTTTCATCCTGTGGTTAACCGACACTCGAGCGCTATGGGATTATCCTTCTATGGTGTAAAAAATGTGTAAGTAGGCATTTGTCTGTGGTTTCATTCACGTGGTATACGAAAAGTAATGTTAAAAGTACCCAAGTCTTAGCTATTCCACCTGACATCCATAAAAAACCATAACAGGCTTAGTTAGCATTTAGCTGTACGACATCCACTGCTGGACGCAGGAATCCTCATAACGTTTGGTAAGTTTGATTTTGATTGGGTGACCGAAGACTTACAGATAACAGGATTATTCGTGATCCTAAATCTTTATTACCATCAAATAAGATAAAAAAATCAACAGTGTTTTTTTTTTATATATTATAGCCTACCAGAGTGACTCCACCCTGCCTGATAATAAGCAGTCAGTGGAATCCAGAAGTGGCGGCCACTATACCAAAAGCCATCGTTTTAAACTGCTGGTATGGTGGCCTCCACTATGGCGGCTGGGAAAGGGGTTAGAGGAAGGGAATGAGGGAGGTGAGCGAAGAGGAAAGGTGGGAAATTGGGCCTCCGGCGCTCAAACACAGTAGTACGGATATTACTATTCTTAAGTCAATCTACTATGAGAGGGTAGTACGTCCCCGGACGATCCGGCCCATTCATGCTGAAATCAGCAACCATTACTAGTCTTAAATTAGTCAGGTTTGCAAATTTGACATAAGTCTTCATTCAAGCATTACTTTGATCGATCTTTAGCCGTTCTTAAATAAAAATAAAAGATAAATTTGATAAGAAGCATTATATGAAAATACTTTAAATTCTTATGAAAACGTCAATCACAAATAAAGATTGTCACACCATTACGTAAAGCTGTTGTGACGTGTACATTAGATTCGAAGCCTCTCGCGCTCCTTCCCTGTACCACACAATACTCTGAGTGTATGTGTGAGTGCTTGAAAGCCTTTCCCTGAATGAGAAGGGCTTTACAACTTTTTTATAAAGAAATGGGGGTTTTGAATTGAAAACCCACTTATACCGGGCTAAGTAAAGTCTGCCTATACTGTGTACATTTTGTATATTTTATGTCTAATGCATGAATCTGTCTTTTGCAGGTGAGCCTCGTAGAGAACGTTTCGTGAGTACTGATTTTTATTTGGTAATACATTTTTGTATTATTTAGTGTCAGCTTAGTTACGTACGCTCGAAAAAAAATACCCTCTTTGACTTCGGCAGTCGGGCAAAAACTGGTAAAGTCAGCGATATCTTTTCATCAAACTTCACAGAAGTTTTAATGGTTATAGCACGATGAATGGATTTGAAATAGAATTCAATGTCAGAATCTCTTCAAAGCTTTTAAACTAGCAGCCTAAACTGTTGCTATTTATTATTTTCAAATTAACATTAACAACTTTATTTGATTGGTTTTTTAATTTAGATTTATATCTACTATTATATTTCGAGACATTAGTATCACATTTATCTCGCGATAAGGCAAGCTAGGTTAGAATTTTGTTAATTTTAGTGCTTAAAAATCATTTGTGTTTGTTAGGATAATTTAGTAAAACGTCATAAAACAAAACTTAAGGTGCTCTGAATAAATTACTTAAAATATGTGAGTCTTATGCTGCAGCTCATGGACTCAGGTATAATGTCAACAAAAGTAAGTTAATGTTTTTTTTAAGGCAGGTAACAAAACGTACACAGTTCCACCAGTCAAAATGGGTGGAACTCCACTTGTATGGGTCAAAAAATTTCAATACCTGGGTCACTGGGTTGCAGATAACTTGTGTGATGACGTAGACATTGAAAGGGAACGTAGGGCATTGTCGGTTAGAAGCAATATGGTGGCTCGCAGGTTTGCACGATGTACAGTTCCAGTGAAAGTTACCTTATTTCGGTCATATTGCCAGACCTTTTACTCGTGCAGACTGTGGGTTAAGTATACGCAGAAGGCCTATAATGCCTTACGTGTTCAATACAATAAGGGATTCAGGGTATTGTTGGGACTGCCCCGATTCTGTAGCGCATCGGGGATGTTTGCAGATGCGCATGTTGATGACTTTCATGCCATCATGCGAAAAAGAATCGCATCCTTGATGCGTCGGGTGCGGGGTAGTTCCAACAGTCTGCTGGCTGTTGTAGCTGAGGACATTGGCAGTAGTGTATGGTCGCACTGGTTAGGTGTCCATAAGCCAGTTGCCAGATTGGTGTCCATTTAAATGTTGGTGTAGTAATGTTTGTATGATATGTGTATGTTCCTGTAGTGGTTCGAAATAAATGTCTATAAATAAATAAAATAAATAAAACCTGCGCAAATAGCCTATTTTAGTTGCTTAGCTGCTTTAATTTCAGCTTCATATGCGGAAAATAAGTTTTCGTGTCTTTATTCAGCGTGTAACTTTTTCCTTTTATACATATTAAGGACGGATATGAAGAAATGATTATAAACTTGAGACTAAAACTTCAAGGAATGAAAAGTTATATTACAACATATATTTTACAAGTTTAATCCAAGCTAGAGAGATTCTACCTAATATTAGAAGAACATTCTAACACAAAAACAACCACGAAAAAAATAGCCCTAATTTCAGTTCGAATAAAAGTCATGTAACAAGTTTTTTAATAATAAATTATGAAATCCTCGAATTTGATATTGAACAGAGTTCGCTCCATGTCTGTGTCACAAGATAACCTCGCAGTACTGTCATCAGTCACCATCCATCATTCCAAGGAAATTATATAGAAGATTAATAAAGCTATTAAAGTCGATGTTTCAAACGCGACCTCCTTGGCAATTGTGATTGGTTACAACCGAGCTTTTTTGATTGGACAATTTATTTTAACTTTGTTGATATATTTTAAATTTATCTATTGATTCGAATTTTTTAAACCAAAATACCAAAAGGAACGTATGTACAATTAAGAAGATTAGTTAAGTACCTAGATCTTCTACCTGTACAAATTCTTTTTCCCTAAAAGGTAAATAAAATTATAATTCTTACATGAATTCGTTTAGGTGCAAAGAAAATACAAAATTCGCTCTAAAATATAGCTTTAATTAAACGCAGGAGAGAAAAATAAAAACGTACATTTAGAGAAAATATTCTCTTTAAATATGTAATACCAAAGCAAAAGTTTCCCAGTACGGGCCACCCGTTTAACCGGAATAAAACGAAATGTAATATAATTTCGAACCAAAAAAAAAATACAACACGCTAATTGCCGGATTTGCCTTTAAACTTTAAACAAATCCTACGCAACGTAAACCGAACTTTCACAAATTCAACTTTGGCATTAAATTTACAAAACCTTTATAATTGCTTTACAGACTAAATTGCACCTTGCTAAGTATAAAATAAGAATCATTGTGTTGTAAAGGTAAGTTTGTTGAATGAAACCCTTGTTTTGACAACTCATTATTGGTATGTTCCTAATTGGGCAGTTCGTTTCGTACTCGGCTATCGGCTTGATACGACCGAATTCGGTACGCATTCGATTGTTTATGTTTGCCAAAGATATTTTCGCGTTTGTTCAGCTGATTGAGTGCGATGAGGCCATCCCGCGAATCCAAATTGGATTATGTTAAATTTAATTTTAAACCTATATTATAGTTCGTTTGAATTTTGAGTTACAACAAAATATTCTTTGTGTTTTTATTTGATTTATTATATTGACCTTCTCGATTGTGACAATCGTTCATTCAATTATTTTGTTGCCTCTTGTCGGATTGTATACTTATAAGTAATTACTCCAGCAATACTACGAGACGAGACCAATCTGCAAATGGTATAATCTGTGTAGCATTTGCTAAACACAGTTTTGAATAAACCTTGTATTTATTTTATTTTTGCTTAAAATTATTAATTTTTGTTGTTATTTTTCGTAATAATTTAAAATCTTGTATAAAAAATTTATATGTTTAGGTTGTTTTATATTTCTATCGCGACAAGGAGGATTAGTAGAAAAAATGTTAGTTCTAAATTCTACTTTATTGCCGGTTAATTGTATTTCAAGTATAAATAATTAATTCCAAAATAGTTAAGGGCTGAAATATAATTCAAAGTACAGCTGTATATGGTTTTCTTTTCATTAAAAAAGCAAGTACAAAACCGTTTCTTTTTTCTTCATAAAAGTTTAAAGTCAAAAGTCAATTCATTTGGGTTAATTGAATTAACACTAATGAATGTCAAAATTACAAAATGTCAGGTAATTAATCTACAGCCAGTTTGCTGACGGGGTAGGGCCATGCAAAGAACTGGCAAGCTCCTCTTATGGCCCTACCCCTAGTTTTCCAACTACATTATAACAAACCAAAATATTTATTTAAAAAACAATCTATCTTTGTCTCATTAATATACAAACAACGATACAATATAAATAAATAGCGTACTTGCGAAGCGAGAGCTTAATTTTGTCAAACAGACCTCTACATTTGACGTATACGGTTGTATATGCCACATACGACAGTATACATAGGCGCGTGTCACGAATAACGAGTTGTGACGTTGCTGGAATAACTGATTAGGAACATGCCGCACCTGTTGTTCATTTGTTCACTGTTTTTTGTTCATTAAATGTTCCTGTATTAAGATACATGTGGTTTTGATTGGACTTATGGAAATGGAAGAGAAAAATGTAAAAATAGGTAAAAGCTTCGTGTTAATTTCATGAAGTTATCCGTTCTTTTTGTTTATTTTATTCTGGCAAAGTTGATCAGTAAAATAAATAAAATACAATTTCTAAAATAAGTATGAAAATAAGTAGTAAGAAAGATTTTAACGTTTACTGTTCGAATAATCCTCTGATTCAAAATGTAACTAATTTAATAAAATTCAGCATTTTTGAAACAAGTAATATCATAAAAACAATGAATGCCTTGCACAAAATAATGGCAAAAAACTACCAACCAATTCTTGCAAACAATTTATTTCACACATAACCACTCAGAAAATTATGTAAATCTCGACGACTAACAAATGGGTGTAAACATTTCCAATGTTGACGGCAATAATTGCGACACGATTATTCAATTTGACGTTTTGCAATCAGCGGGCACAAACGAGCAAACACTCGTAATCAAACATGCCCGAATCGATTATCAACTCGATTCAATTCCGCCGATAACGCTGAGTGTCCGATTCGATGCGAATTTATATGGTTCAGTCGTATAATGATTGAATTTTATGATCGATTCTATTTACATCGACGCGACGTCGTGTTTAGATAGTTAATGTTGTGATGTTAGATATTAAATACAATTCAGGATATTTTTGGTTAACATATTTTGTTGTTCGTTGGTTCGTTAACAGTAGAAATTAAACGAATGTGACATTTACCCGTTTGTGGTCAGTACAACTTGCTTGGTGCAATATGTTTCCGAAAATACATCAAGACTACTTCGTAAGTACATGTGCATTTGTCTGATCCCGTACGAATATCAATAAATAATCATTACAAGTTAGTCCAAAAGGTTTGATTACTCCAGTAATTGGCATATGGATCTTTATATGCCAATGATGCTGGCATAAGAATCTCATTATGCCAGATAACTATTGTAAAATGGTCTAAAAATTCATGGTTATCTTAAATGTAAAGTTCATTAAGTATTATATAACTACCATATTTGCTCGCATACTAAAAGCATGTCTCTTTAAATAAGCAACGCAATGTCAACATTATTCAAATCAAAATTAACGTCGGGCTTAATAATAATGAATATGACTCTGAAGGCTTAGCGCAACTATATGGAGTATAATAAGTTGCCGTGTAATCCCAAGAGTGTGAGTGAAGCTAGTGGTGTGCGTACACACTGCATGATAAAGTTTGCAAGTGTTCAGCAATGTCCTCGTGTTTAATATCGCTGTGAATAAGCAACTGCTTTTAATATTTAACAAGCATAACCGTCTTCATTTTATTAACTTTCAAAGTTATAATTTTTAAGTTTAATTTAGTAAGAATATGAATTTTAATATTATTGTGGTCTTCGATCTGAATAAAATATGGAACCACCCTATTGTGGGTTTTGAAAAAGGCGACTCTTTACTGCTGTCACCAATTTACCATTTACCAAAGCATGGCGTCTATAGCAAAACCTTTGAAGAGTTCTTTATCATGCAGTAGACGTCTTGATGATGTAAAAAAGAAAAGCAATATTTTTTTAATAATACAAAAAAAGCATTTTCCTCAGAAATATCTAAAAATATTTTACGGTCTATCTCTGGACTAGAAACTGATATTATCTAGCCGAGTACATCACTAAAACATGAGACAATCCCAAGGGCCTCGTAACTTACTCTCCTTTTATGACACTATAGAATATTTTAAGTGCATTAAGGCGTCCGAAATATAGCGAGAGCCTTCCAAGAGAGAATGAACCGAATTAATGGTATGGATTATAAGCTGACAGATATACAATGGTTGGTTAGAAGGGAAATTGAATCATATATTTCACCAGTGATTCTGCAAACAAAGTTCTATTTGAGATTAATTTCTAAATAGGCACCTGACATTGATAAATTTATTCTTCTTCGCTCATTACCACTTTTTGTTAAGTCTCTCTTCAAATATTTTTACGCCAAGATATTTTGTTCTGAACTGTCTGGGTGTAAATATTTTGAGGATGATTTCGAATATTAATATAATCAAAACTTTAAATATGGCGTCGTCAATAAATTGTTTTGCATACCAGAAAATTATTTATCTTAACAAACAAGACAAACGGAAACAGTAGCGTATAATATCTGTAAATGGTTTCAATTACGTAAACATATTCAAAAGATAAATACAAACAGATTTGCATGCATAAATATCAAACGCTAACGACAAACATTAACATTCCGAGCTGTATCAATGAACAATGTAGATTTGTGTAAGGCAGAAGGCAAGGAGGACCTAAATGATCTTCCTATTGTCCGGGGCACAAATCGTCGATGCAGATTACAAAGGTCTCTGCGGAGCGAGCATGAACAGCCGGCGAGGAAAGCCCCCGATCCCATTGTGATGAGTTCTTTGTCTTATTGGATAAGGTACGAGTGATGAATGACAGTGAAGGTATCACAGTAAACGACCCTTTTATTGAGGCAAAAAAAAACGTTTGAATTTGTTGAAGGCAAACATAAAGACGTTCAATTACTTTAAAAGGTTGAGGATGGATTAGCTGTCGAAGTCGACTCAAATTAGGTACATTGTGAGTTTTTATAACAAATCTTATTATTGGAATGACTTTGAGAGATTTGGGGTTACTATCTAGTTTAAGGCTATCTTCGGCGCTTATCCGATTTTATTATAATTTAATTCTCTGCTGAGCCATGTTCAACTGGTCTTATTGGATTAAACTGGAAGACGGGAAAAATCAAAAAAATATTTTAAAAGAATAATAGGCAATTCTATAAGTAAAGAAATTAGCGTAGTCCGCGGCAACAGCAATGTAGGCATCATTCAAAATTTGCTATTATTTATTGTATACAATACTGAGGTTGGTACGTTATTTTTATATTATTTAACGCGATGGACTATAATAATAATAATAATAATATTTCAACAACTACACACAACGCCATCTAGACCCAAAGTAAACATATTATATGCTTGTGTTATGGGTTCTAGAATGCGGATATACATACTTAAATACTTTTTTTTTTGTAAATACATACATATTATACATAGAAAAACCCAGACCAATGCAAATAGACATGTTCATGCACACAAATATTTGCACTGAGCGGGAATCGAACCGACCTCTGCGAGGCAGTCCATACACAGTACCACCGAAAGACAGAGGCAATCAAAAAAAAAAAACTATTAAAACATATATACCAGATATCTCGACTATTTTCAATCCTTAGACGGGTATTTTTGAATTTATGTACTAATACTATGCATTCATTAATATTTGTCGAATTAAAACTTTCGAAGATTAAGTTAGATAACATTATTCTTTAAACTTTGTTCGGATCAAAGATTATCAGGTAAGCTAACTTTATAAAAACAAATTGTAAGCAAATAAAAATAGTTAAGATTTTCCTTAATTTATTCGAAAGATTTCTAGTAATCTTTTTGACTTTTACGTAAAAGTTCCAGTCTTAAACCTACTATTATCATAAACCGCTTTAGATTAAGTAAAGATTAAGTAAGTTAAGTAAACGTTTCAGTTTCAGCAAATAGTGGTTTATAACTAGCTTCTATATCAACTAGGTACTTTGAGTATCTTCAGTCACATATTTTAAGAGCGTTTAGGGCCCAATTTCTCCCCTGACCTTTTTCCTCACCTCTCCTAAACCCCTCACCTACTCCACTTCCTTCACAGTAGGCAGCGGCTTCGCAGAGACCCTGGCATTGCATGAACAATTCTGAGCCGTCCATGAGCGACAGTTACCACTTACCATCGCGTGGGCTGTTCGCTCGCTGCCGCTGTAGGCAATAAAAAAATATAATAATGTTACAAATTTCTTGGATATTCTGAAAATGTATGATAAGTTGATAAAAGAAAATATTATTTTAAGCAAAACATGTGTCATTCTTAATTTAACAATGTCGCCAACTTTAACGGTCTTCTGAATTACATCTTAGTTTTCTTATTTTTTATGAATTTCTTGAATGATTTAATTTTGACAAATTGGTTGCTAATGTTGCTATATCTTTGATGCATAAGTTTCGTATTAATATTTTCTCTAACGAAGTAAACATAAACAACTCGTTCCCTGACGTTACCAATCTTCTGATTTATACAAACTCCGGTACATTCGCAAAGAGACCTATTTATGTGATCTGAATACAAATGACTTCATCAATATTCTTCGTCATTCAAGCCTCCCAATATTGCTTTCATTCGTCTCATTTTATTGCCCTTTCGTTTCATAATAACGAACGTAATATTGTTATTATATATTCTAATGCTTTGCTTTTAAGTACTGTTTTATTTACCTTCATTTATTGTCTTGTTAAACGAAATGCCGGTCTTACGAGGTGATTAATTTATTTAAACGTTTCCTTTAGGGGTTGAAGACAGGACTGGCTTAGTCCTGTCTTCAAGCCGATGGTGTGATGATTGTCGTGTTATTACCGTTGTCATGCTAGTAACTGACTGGCTATCGGTGACACAGTGAGAGTGCGACCGGTAAGGTGTACTGTACTGTACAAGGTCGTAGATTTGATCTTCACACGGTACAAAACTTGGTGTGATTAATAAATTCTCAAGACTGTCCTTTGCGTTCGGCACTTCGGCACGATTTTTAAAGTCCTCCACCAAGGCAAGGCCACCAAGGCTTGGCTTCCTAGTGCGGAATTTTTGTTACACCCAAATCTTGGCTGCTCTGTTCTTACCTCAGAAAATACATCTAGATTTCTAATCATATAAGCTGGCAATAGATATCAATATATTCCTAGAACTTTACTCACGTATTGCTACTACAAATACTGTAATTCATGGACCTTGTGTGACATATTGCCCTTATATATCTATTATCTTAGTACTTTAGTACTCGTCTGTAAACAAAGAGTTTTTGATATAAAACGTTAAGCATCGCCCTGGAGGTTGGAATCATGTCCGGAATATGACAATAGACAACCCTGCTATTAGATAAGACCTAACGTAGGTCGCGATACATGGATGTGATAAACCACTGTCGGATGCCTTCCAGGCAAGCCATTTATTACTTTCAAGATTTTCTTCATGTCTGCATGTTAGGAATTTTCTATCATTTTTATAATACATGCAGTTTTAGTACAATATTTGTTTATATTACTTATGTAGCTAAAACAGTTACATGTTACAATTAATAAATAAATGAATTAAATTGTTCAAGTACTTAAATTTATATTATGAAGTTTATAAAAATATATTACCAGAACCTGAACACTACGGCGATAGTCTTCAGAAAAATATGGAACATTTCTTCATGTTTTACAGTCGTATGCGAAAATATCGAGTGACCTACAAAAGCAAGCTGTGTGCTCGGCATATTCAAAGAACCAGATGGCAAGATAAGGCTCCTCTTCATTCAGTGCACTAGAGGTGCATCATTACATTTGCTGAATAAATAAATTTTTATTTACGATGTATTTATAGTATGTAGGTGTTTTAGTGGAGAGTACTTACAGATTGCTTCGTAGAATTCTCAGTTTTGATCCTCATCGGCAAAATAATACCGGGAATTCTGTCAAATTTTAGCATTAGCGCAAAGTATTACGCCCTGTAAATAGCTATAGATTTGTCTCCTATTTCAGGGGACCCAACAGAACTGGCGAAACATAAATATTATAAATGCGAACGCCAACCTGCTAAGCGTAACAAAGGCCAGCTTTAGCCCAGTCGTGGACGTCTTTAGGTTAAAACGGATGCCGGCTATGCTTAAAGAAGTGCATTAATCTAGCAAATTAACACTTTATATGGCAGTAGATATATTATTGTTTTTGAACTCTATCACAAGGACATCAGAGTTCTTAATGAAGTTAATAACGACCAGAAAGCGAACGAAATCTAAATCGCGTCAAAACCTAGTTACGTTTACACATGATTTCCTTTGGTTAAGCGGATGTAGCTCATGTTCTCAGGAACAAATTAAGTGCTCAAACGTTTAATAGGATAATATCATGCTTCATACTACTTTATATAATTTGAGCTTTATTGAATGACTGGCGTTTGTTAATTGTGGCTTGGAAGTGTCCGTTTGAATTAAATTTAGGACCTTTCTCGAGTAAGATGATGTATTAGTTGATAGTGAAGATATCCTCTTTAAATTTGTTTAGAGCTAAAATTGAACTGTAATTCTATTAATGCAAGGTATAAAGTAGTTAAATGTAAATATTAAAAAAATAGCGACGAAACGTAAACATCTCTAGGCTTAACAAATCGGCAGAAAATCGGCAGCCATGAATGAATATTTTCTAGATCCATACGTTGGACAAGTGTGGTTAGAGCCAGCGTTGGAGCCAACGTGTGTAGCCGGCCTTCGATATCTTTACTCGGTACTTACCGGTAATGAGGTAAATCGAGTTTTGTGGTCATAAAAAAGAATAAACCACTAATGCGCTGTGAACACGACAAGAGATTTAAGATGACGATGTCACAATAACGCGATAGTTACGTTAGCGTCAATTAGAAAGTGACCATTGTCACGTCTGTTGATGTGTTTTTGTGACTTAGAAATATATAGATGGATACTTTTATTAGTAAAGTAACCTTAGTTATTGCACCTATAAAGCAGGATACTAGAATAGACCCTTATTCAACTCAAAGCTACATGGGTTTTATGCTGAACTAGCGAACCGTTCACTTAGCATCGGTATCAAAAGTTGCGGTTTTCTCGCTTGGATCTCTATGTTTTATACACCAAAACTTTCCATGAAAAATATACAATATAACCGTGACAATCACATCTATATCCATTCGGTAATACTCGAGATCAGCGAGTTCAAACAGACAAACGGTATAAAGCGACTTTCATTTATACTATGTATAGGCAACAAACAATCAAACATACAAAAATATCAAATCAAAGTATAATTTCAGTTTAGACTAACTAACGGTATGCGTTGCAATTAGTAATTTATAAAAGAAAATTTTTCGAGCTATGAGACGTCCCCAGAACACCCTCGCAAAGTTTTATTGCAATCCGATCAATGGTTTCGGCAGCATTAAAGCTAAACATACAAACATATTTTTTTATACATATATAAGAGAACAAGAATATAATACCTCTTACAGTCGTCATCATAAACATTATACGCATAAAAGAGCCCCTTAATCTTCTATATTAGTGTGAATGGTGTAAACGGTTTGTAACTACCATTGAACAAAGCGTTATTTAATGTTTTATAATACTAAAGAACGCCATTTAGAGGCACTGATCGTACTCAGGCGATAAGTGGAAGAATTGTCACACTCCCACATTTACGAGTGAGTTGTAACTGAACTAATTGTACGATTATACTCAGTTTTAAAGACTATTTGAGACTTTTATAGAACATTTAGGGATATAGTTATGTTTGTTATATATAAAAAATTAAAGAAAAATAATTAATTTAGACAAAAAAATATCAAAAGAGTGCCGGAGGCCCAAATACCCCCTTTCCTTTTTTCTCACTTCCCTCCCTGTCCCTGGCATTGCAGGAGCAACGCTAGAGACTCCGCTAGAGTCGTCCCGCGACAGCTACCATTTACCATCACGTAGGCTGTTTGCTTGTCTACCACTGTCGGCAATAAAAAAAAAATTCTCCGTGTGAAAGAGCCGTGTAGGTTTCGGTTTACAAAATGGAACCTATTTTTCCTACGGATGTCGTAAAAAAGAATTAAAGAATGATTGAATTCTATGTTGCTGTGCCCGACAGGGTCCATGATGATCTGCTATTTTATGTTACCGCCTATTCTCACATTATGGTCGCAATAAAGATATTGAGTATTGAGTATTCCGGAATATATTACCACAGGAAAACAGGTAACCTAAATTACATCTTGCCTTACAATGCCATTAAAGTTATATAACGATGTAAAGACGCAAATTGCCTTCCATACATGCTCTTTCAATTTGCGAGTCATGTTCTTGCGTTAAGGGTCCTTAATTTGATGTTAAGCAGCATAGTTTCTTTTCTCACACGGTTAATGTAAACGACGACTGGGGAGTTGAAAGATTTAGCTGCATGTTCTAATTACCAATCGACCTATGTATTCACATCTATTTCGATCCTGGTTCTTTTAGGCAGGGCGTGGAAAAGCATCTTACAAAACAACCGTAGTGGAGACCACCATACCAGCAGTTTCAGACAGTGGCTTTTAGAATGGTGTCCACTTCATCCACTTCTGGATTTCACTGACTGTTTAAAAAAAGACAACTGTTGCACTAGGAAACAAGCCCTCTGTCGCGGGCGACTTTACAAAAATACATTTATTGGACCCAAAGTACACCCGAAACATATTTTTATGGATCACACAAAATTAGTCCCGTGTGAGAATCGTACCTACAACCTCGTGCACAGCAGTCGCTAGCGCTCTCAGTGCACCACGGAGGCAGTCATATGCTTACCATCACGCAGAATGGAATCACTTTGGTAGACTAATATAAAAAAAGACCTGAAGAATGTGTCGTTTATAGAACATACTATCCTGAGGGCCTAGAGAAGTGGCATAAATTTCTATTCTATTCATAAAATAGATTTAAAAATTATGTTGGCGTTAGCTGAATTGATATAAGCTAACGCCAACATATGTCGTAAGCTTATGTCAATCCCATACATTTTTTAATCTATTCTATGAATAGAATATCAATTTATGCCACTTGTCTTGGCCCTCAGACTTATTACTTGGAGAAAGCTTTTGTTTAGCAGAAAACGTTTTTCTGCTTAAATGGTAAAGAAACCAGCGAAAAAATCCCCCCAGGGATGACAAAGTAATTACTTAATCAACCACCTGTGGAATCTCATTAAACGAATCACAACACATATTACATTGCCTCTTCACAATGAGACTATTCAATTTACAAAATATTACATTGCCTCTTCACAATGAGACTATTCAATTTACAAAATGAAGAAACGTATGAATTCATTATTCACTAATTTTATTTACTAACTGCGTATTTTTATATAAGAGACCTTTCAATGTGTAACGAACACACCACTACATTGATCTCAAACTCTACTAGCAAATAATATTGTAACCAACGAAATATAAATGTGAAGAGTTTTTGAATCTGTAACTCAATTTTTCACTCGAAAATCACCTTTCGATAAACCCCTTCAAAGCGTTCGGAAAGCGGAAATCGCACTGAATTTCCAGTGTAAAATCTTTAAAGGTTTTAATTATCCTAAGTGGGGACAGGAGCGAAGGGAACCGACATCAATCTATTTAATGTGGGGATATACCACCTGCTCGGTGGAAAAACTATGTATTCGCTCACCACGCCATTCATTACGGGCCTAACGAGAATTTGGTAACGTTATTTGGAGCTAGAAGCGTCGATAAAACGCGAACAATCTGCAATTTTCTGTTCGTAATTTGGCACTGGAATGAGATCGATGTTGTGCCAATGTAGGATATCAACAGTGCAATTGGCGTGCCGGGTTTGTACCAGGTATTTTGAAGGTTGTTGTACGATATTATATAAGTTTAACTAGAATGTTGTGCAATAGCGATATAGACATACCTACTGTTTATATAATAATTCGACTGCAATGCAATTACATTGCAGGTATTTTCCTATCGTAAGCAATTGCTTACGATAGGAAAATAACGCATCATCTATCAGTCTAAAGAAGTCCACTGCCTGACCTGAACTTATCTCAAAAGTTTAGGGCTGACCACTGTATGGTGATATTTTAGTATTTGGTTTCATACTGTCAGGTCACCTGATAATCACTTCGACGCACGTAGACACGGGTAGTGATGAAAAGTTTACCACATTTTATACCTAGGTAGCTTATTAAATTTGTGCGGAAATATGAATACTCTGTTCCCATAAACCACTTTAGAAATCAACTAAAGCCAATCGAAAAATGATGAATGATTATCGTAAATATGAGCAAGCGCTTTAAGTGCTTTTAAAGTTCATTAATTAATTCGAGCAACTCTTGTGATTAGCATGTACTTACATACTAATTGCTTCCGAGTCAAAGCACCGCGTACTATCACGGAGCAGACTTTCATGAGCGTATCGCTAATGACTCTTCCCATTGCCGCTTTCATCAGTACTGACGTATAATTAAATATAGCACGTAACGAAGCGTAATATAAATAAATTCAAAGAGGTAACCCCTAAATAGGGCGGTCAATGCGCCCTCACGCGCTCTCAAGACGCTACACGGCAGTTTTGAAAAGTGTCTCATGTACACTCCCGTCTCAAATTAAGTAGACTTTTTAAGTTGGCCGGATGAATTTTAAATTGGATTAAGCCCGGGGCCGATCGTGACGGCGCAAAGAATACGAATGATGACTTAGAGTGTACAGAAACACGGTATGAAATATATATCATAAGCCGTCCAGATTATGATGAGCTCTGGATGTTTGGGAATTCATTAATGTTCGATGTGACTTAAGCTGGTGGGTAGTAGTACCACAATTATTATCGAATTGAAGCAATGTATATGCTCTGATGCTAGTGTAATTGTATGTTTGTGTATAGGTACCGTTAGCTGCGTTGCAACGGTACGCGTATTAAGCGGATTTCCTGGGTTTGGTTCACAGGCGAGTGGAATTTTTAACCATGCTGTAAGCCTGTCGATATTTATTGTGTAGTATAGATGAGAAATAAATTACTTCGATTATTGGATTGCAATTATCTGGCGCTATTGAGAGATCTGTTTTTGCAGTAATTTTCTAAGTAACTAATTCGATTTTAATTGTTCAAGATTTATAGTGAATACTTGTCTGAAATATCAATGAACATAGAACTCTCATTTTATAGGAAAGATAGACTTACTGGACCCTCTATTAGCTACTAATAATGACTATTATATACCACAACTAATAGTATTTTGTCGTTGTACGAATGGGATACATACTTGAATTGAGGAAATTAACGTAGGTAGTATCATCAGGCTTCCGGCAAGTTCACTCCTAGAGTCAGTATCTATACTATTACACATTTAAAACGGAATTGTTTGTGTGTTTGAACGCGCTAATCTCTGGAACTACCAGTCGGTCGCCGCAGGAAGCTAGTATACTATATACTAGCTTCCCGCAGCATGGTTTCACCCGCGTTTTTAGTTACTGCCCTGCTCCCGTCGCCAGTAGCGTGATTTGCCTATAACCTTCCTCAAGCAGTGGGCTATCAAACGAAATAAGAATTATTCAAAACCGAACGGTATATCTAGTGATTAGCGCGTTCAACCAAACAAACAAACAAACTCTCGCTTTATATAATAGTATAGATAAAATAATGGTAATTATAAATTTATTTATTACACAAAAACAGAAAACAAAGATATAGTCTCTTAATGACAGCACCAAAGTGATCTGTACAGTAGGTAAAGTTTACCGTTTCCTAGTATTTCTTAAGTCGATTGTTACGACACCTACCGAAAGAAACGTGATTTTATATTTAAGACGGGAGACCATATTAAACCAGATACATCTTAAATGAAATAACATAAAACTGAAGTTATTTATACCACCAATAAATACATAAGTTAAGTTTTAACTCCACAAACTTTGTCCAATAGAATTGTGAATAGAATTTTAGCTTGGATGTTGTCCAAATTTTGTGACAATGACATTGTTTGGGTCCATATCAAAAATGCCTGTGGTTTTGTACTAATTTAATTAAATGTTAGTTAGAATACTTTTAGTATATTCAAGTAAATTTTAGTAATGATTGTAAAGAAATGAAACGGGTAAAAGTAAGTCTACCTCTTTTAGAGATTTTCGAGATTTCCTTTTAAAGAGTATTTGCTCTAAGAAAAGGCCTCATGTCTTATCAAACCTACTTATGTAGTGTTGTGTTTCTGCGGCTAAGTAGTGGTTTTCAGCTAGTTCCGTTCTGCTTAATGTGTATTATAACTTTCGCTTTCACTCATAACAATTTAGCTGTACCGACAGACTGTGTTAGCGTCTATTGCCAAATGCATGTAAAACTACTTAAAATAAACCGATTTTCGAGGGTATCAGATACAGGAGATCAAACCGAAATAACTCAGGTTTTATTTAATTTTCGTTTTGTTAACGCTTTTTAGAATATTCATTTCAAATTCTAATTATAATATGCGTCTGCTATTTATTGGGATTGAAACATGCACCTTTATGGCAGTAGGTTGCTGGCCTACAAATGTCAGCGCGACCTGTTTCCTTTCAGTGACATTTTGTAAGCAGTTGTCTGCCTTAAAGCTTGCCTGAATAATAACGTACAAAAATAAGTTTTTTTTTTTATGTTAGCCTGCCAAAGTGACTCTATCCCGCCTGATGGTAAGCAGTCAGTGGAATCCAGAAGTGGTGGACACCATACCAAAAGCCATTGTCTTAAACTGCTGGTATGGTGGCCTCCACTAAAGCGGCTGGGAATGGGGTAGGGAAAGGGAATGAGGGAGGTGAGCAAAAAGAAAAGTAGGGAAATTGGGCCTTCGGCGCTCTCACTCACCGAACGAAACGAAGCAGTACGGATACTACTACTTACCCTACTCTAACTAACGTCGATATTCTATGAGAGGGTAGGCGTTCAGTTTAAGATGAAAAATTCATTAATTGTTCAGGGTACAAGTGGGCACCTCAAACATTTGAGTGGACTATTGGGCACAGGGTGCGAATTTCAGGGGACCAATGGGTACTGATTTGAATGAATCTATAAATAAATTGCAAAGTTTTCTCCCAAAATAACTGTTTTACCAGTCCCATTAATCACAGCACTATTTTTCTCTAAACACTTTGCAACAATCAAATAACGGTTTCCTTTCCACAGTGGGTTCATAAAGACTGGTGCGGATGTATTTAAGCTTCGATACGGGTCCTAATCGATGGAATTAAATGGAGCGATATCGTTGTGGATGTAATGATAGATATTAGTGTGGTTAGCTATGATATATTTTGCGGTATTTGTAGGTGTTGAAATAGTAAAATTTTAATACTGACCATATATAATTTCAGTTTGTTTTTCTAATATCCATCAAGTATTGTCCAGCTTGTTTAGTTAAAATTATTTCGGATTATCTTTATATTCTTGCCTTTCTTGTATCAAGAAAACATATTTAATTTAGAAATCCTAACCAATAACCCATTAGAATGTAATTTGTTCTAGCTTTAAAGAATTTGTCTTCTTTTTGTTGCGAATTATGGTAAGCCATATGGATGATGGGACGAACGGTGTTATATTTGGACGTTTCAAAGGGAGAGGTTTAACCGTAGCTTTTAAACTTCACAATTAAGAGCGTGTTTAAGTTTCTTCACATGTATCATTATTCCTATATAATAAATTATCCTAGTAGCTAAGTAAGTACCCACTGGCTATAATCATTTTATTTTAATATTACCAGAGGAGAGTGACTCCACTCAGCCTGATGGTAAGCAGAAGTGGTTGTACTGCACTATAGAGGCTTTATAAGATTCTTTTTCTATCCCCGTTTAAAAGATCCAGGATGGAAATTTGATGGGAACACTATGGTCGTGTAATTATTACTTAACCATCTTAAAATTAATTTTATTAATTAACAAGCTGCGCCTCGAGGCTTCGCCTGCGCGTAAAATGAGATTCGTCTCCCTCAGGAATCAGACCGATTTTCGGGATAAAAAGTAGCCTATGTCCGTCTCCGGCACCGAATCTATCTAGGTACATACTAATTTGGTAACAAACACACACACACATACACAAACTTTCGCATTTATAATATTAGTAGGATTGCGTCTGCAAAGTATCTCTTGCATTTGTTCTTAAGTCAGCTTTTCGCAAAAAACACTATTGTGCGAGTGGTACTGATAAATTTACCAACACGTGGACTCCAGTTCTGTCTCGTTCAATAATTTCGACCGTACAAAGTTTACCACAGAAGCATTAAACATCACTGAATAACAAACAAACTTTCCTATTAAACTACCACATACAATTAAAACTAGTTAGCTTTGTATTTTAACTATGCGGGAATGCCAAATACCTAAGCATTATTTTTTGACGGTTTAAATATGAAGATAGTACATTAATGACTAAAATTAACAATACTACTCAAGAGTTAAAAACTACATGTGATTAAGTTCATGGCAAAGAAGCTGTCAGTCTATCTGATAGTCCATCTAATGCCGCCATACATGGACCATCGAAGCAACAGGGCCACAACTGTGATGCCGACACGCTTTCTGCTGGCAATAAAGTCCTTTCTTTGTTATTATAATTTTTTTATTTGTGTTTCTTTTGACCGTCTAAGATTTTGTGTCTGTGTCAAATAAATGTATTTTCTTTCTTTCTTTATTTCTTTCTTTCTTTTGAATCACTGAAGATCAACAATACCTGGCATGGCTTTACTATGTACGTAGTAGCTATGTTTGCAGTTTTCTGTAGATGAAAATATTTTATTAGCCAAGCCGTTTTAATTTGATCTAAAAGTATTTTCGGTTGACTGATTACGCTACTGAAGTATATTATAGCACTAGCTTGTAGTTATACAAGCACTTCGCTAGTGATCCTACTATCGTTATTTCCCGACGTTTAATCCTCAGTTTACTCAAACTTAAAACCCCGAAATGTTATGTGACGTTGTGTTAAACTTATATGCGCGAATAATATCACACTAGTATCAAGCGAAAGTTTGTATCATGTGTGTTTGTTACCATTCAGCGTCTAAACGGCTGAACCGATGAAAATTGGTTATAGATAGGTTTGGAGACGGAGACGGTCATAACCTACTTATCCCGAAAATCGTTCTGGTTCCCGAGAAAGACAAAACACATTTTAGGCGCGGGCAAAGCCATAGGGCGCGCGCAGCTAGTAATAAATAAGTACATTAATATTAGAAGCCACTTTGAAGATGGTCGACACGTGTGTAAATTAGGTACATATTAATACTACGAGTACAACGCAACTACATGAAAAAGTTGAAGAAAAATAAACCTAAGGGACTATGCTATAGAAGTGTTTTTTCCACGTCTCTTGACTTTAATTAAGCCTGTCTTTAGTGTTATAATCTTTCAGCCTTGAACGCAGATGTGTACAACTAATGTTTGTACAAATCATGTACACAAATGTCTTTCAAAAGTTAATACCGAATGGCTAATCAGGCAGGACAATGTTTATACCGGATCCCGAGAATAAATACCTAAAGCCCGTTGGGTTCGGACGGATACGGGACTAATGTCGCGGGCACCGGACAAATAGAGCGTTGGATTAGAAGCCTTGATTAACTAATCCCGGTGTCAGCTTGTTTTGTTATGCACCCCTCTAGTTTGGGAAGGTTGGATTTTTATTAGGTACATTATTTTTAGAGCAGCTTTAGCTTAAGTAAGGCCTTTGTTAGGTTTACTGGATACTGGTACATGTATTTTGATATGATTACAAGTTTCTCTCAAAGTACGTCTACACTCAAAACAATAATTTATCATACAGTTTTATTACGAATGCACAGTTATCAATCACTCCTCATGTGATAAAAGGCAGACAATTTCAAGCAACTTCTGTAGTGCTTTCATTCAATCGAGAAATTGACTATTAGAATTATGTCCCCTCATATCTTTCTTTTATTTCTATCTGTCTATTTCGGCAGTCTAAACCACGCGGATATGAGAAAATCGAACTTGTATTTAGCAATATTAATCCCTTCCAGGCGACCTTGTTCACTTCCTTATTTGTTTGCATCCTATCTTGACTATTTCGATTCAATGGCCTTTTTTGTACTCTGAATCAAAGTGCCTTAATGCCAAGTTCAATGAACAGTATTTAGAAGAATTAACATAATATATGTTGAATAAAAATGCTTCAAGATCATTTAAAATTTGTCGATCATTCACCTTGTGAATAATTAGCTTTTATGCCTGCGGCTTTAGTTCATAGCAGTTTTTTGTATAAGCTTACCAAAACTACACTGCTTGAGAATGTTGCAGTCAGTGAGAATCCACGAATGGTCGACCTGTTGGCTAACTGTTGGCATGGTGGGCTCTAGGCGACCTAAAAAATGACAATAATAATTTATATATATACTTCTGACTCCCATTAAAGGAATAAGCAGAGAACGCCACTACGATTCAAACATATCTCTTTCGCGTAATAATTAATTTCCTCATACACACACATTACGGCTGCTTTTATTTATTTATTTATTTATTTATTACTCTTAAACTTACATCTATCTTTACAGGCAAGCCTAATGCGACAGAGAAGTTGAGCTTTTTATCTAGTTTATAACTATATTTATTTCTACATCCTAATACATTATTAAAACTAACCTAAGTACTGCAGATGCAATAAGCAGTTTTAGTAAATTCGTTCAGTGCACATGAAAACAGATCTATCCGGTCAGACAGCGTGTTGAGCACACGCAACGCCCGCACAAGCGGCGCGCTCTGCAGTAGGTTGGTGCGTGCGCAAGGCACAACCAGCAGCGGCGGGCGTCGGCGACGCCCTCTATAGTCATCCGGAACGCACAGCTGAACCGTCTCTAAGATAACCGGATTGTGTATCTTACCGCGTATTACACTAAATATGTAGGTGGCGAGAGCTACCTCCCTTCTTACTTCGAGTCTGTAATAACCCACCATTCCCATAACAAATAAAGTAGGATACAGTAGTGGGTACCCTGGGAACACGCCATACTGCTTCAGATATAAAAACCTAAGAAATTTGTTTTGTATGCGTTCTATCATTAATTTATACTTTTCTTCGTGTGGAGACCAAATGACCGCATTGTACTCCAAGTGACTCTTTACGAGTGCTTCGTACAATGCTTTCAAGGCCCTTATATTGGTAAAATTGTTAGCCTGCCTCAAAACAACCCCCAAATTTCGGTACGCTTTCTTACATAGGTCTATGATGTGCTGCCGAAATAGCAAATTGGCAATTTATTTTAATTTAGCCTATAATGAAATCACAGAAATCTTTCTATAGTATTGCTAGCTGTAAATAATATGGGGAATATCCTTCAACCCATGCACTCAAGAATACCATCCAGCCAATTGTCAGCTTGATTAAGTAATCCCTTGTCTGGCTATTTTGATATGCACCCTAACAGTTAGCGAGATTGCATGGTTTTTCGTCCACCAATAATATAGGTAAGTATACAATGTTTATGAGTGCAGTAAAGATTCTCCTGTTTTTGTTAACTTTGCTCAATAATTGCAACGTGTTATAATATTGCACAGAATTGGCTATTATTTAATACTAGCTTTTCGCGGCGGCGTTTCACCCGCGTCTTTGCTTACTGCTCTGCGCCCGTCGCCGGTAGCGTGATGTTACATAGCCTATAACTTTCCTCGAGAACTGTACACTATTGTAATTATATTTTCTATAGAAGTTTATCGTGAGACCGAATGAAATTTCTGATACCGAAGCGTAGCAAGAGCGGACTTCTAGCCTTTATATAAAATCAACATTATCTCCCTATTTGCAGCCAAATATAATCCACTGGACAGAGGGCTCGCTCAAACATTTTTCTTTTGACCGTGACTAGCCCTTTTTCATCGGTTCATTACTAAACTATTGCTAAATCTAATCCTCTTACTCCTTCTAACAAACCTCTTGATATTAACCCGAGATATTATCATTTTAATTACCGTCATACTGTTTTTATCTGGGGGCCTAACACCACCTCATAAAGCAGTATTATTTTAATGATACTTTGTATTGTCTTTTTCTTTTGTACTATTATAAACAAGGATAGAGACAACGTAAGGTTATAAATAAGATTGCTTGAGGTTGTGGTAAGGCCGGGCCTCCCCTATCACCCCCTATCCGCAACCTTCCGTGTAGGGACAGCGTTCCTGGTGCACCCGGACGCTGTCACAGGTGTTGGTGCCCGCGCGGTGCGGGCTGGCGCTGGGTAGGCCGCTGATGTAGTATCAAGTTCCGGCGGCCTATCCGTTAAGGCGAAAGCAGGTGCACAGGGGGGTTTTAGTCGGTATTTCGGCCACCTACATCATAGGTCAGCGAGTCAGACATAGCCGCCTCGTTTCCCCGGACGAGGAGGTATGCGTAAATGCATTTCCCCTATATAAAAAAAAAATAATAATAAAGGGACTCTGGACGTTTCTGCTTAAGTAGTGTCGCGCGCGCCTCTGCATAATGCCGTCCGACGCGACGCCGACGTTGCATTAGCAATGCGTTTCCTCTACTAATGACATACGATGCGCCGCCGTAATTAACGCGTATCTTATGCGGTCTGCTCATCCTTTAGATGTGAATAAATATTCCGAAAGTGTATGGAAATAAAAACATATAGTAGTAAATAATGTACTTAAAACTGCTGTAGTAAATACCGTCAAAAATATAGGAGTTTTTATATGGCTAAAGCAAGCATTCGGCCTGGCTAATGATAAGTTAGCGTAGGCTATGGACGCTTGTAACTAAATCCCAGAAAATTTCTGCTCTTTTACGGAGTTGCGTAGGATGTAGTATCCAACCAAACCAGACACACAATGGACCAAGCCCGCAGGTATTGACTGTTGACGACGTGCCCATCAACAAGTAGCAAGTACCTAACACAGGTTCTCGACACATTCATCCTACATACTACTAAATTCATTATCAAAAACTTTTTTTTATATATTAGCCTACCAAAGTAACGCCACGCAGCTTGATGGTAAGCAGTCAGTGTAATTCAGAAGTGGTGGACACCATTCCAAAAGCCAAACTACTGGTATGGTGGCCGGTGGAGTTAGATGCTTTTTCACGCCCCGGTTAAATGACCTATTATCATAACTAGATGGGAACACATGGACTTTTAGTCATGAGGATTTAATCGGCTTTATTTATGATTATAGCACCTGTCACATCGCTTACTCTCACTATCTTTATGTAAACTAAGTACGTATTTAATCGATTACAACCTATTGTCCCGTATTGCAAAATGCAAATTTTGCATTGTTATGCTGTCGGTACAATTGTAATGTGTGCATTGAAGTTCTCACCGCATTCCCACGCAATAAGTACAGTGTGCAAAAATAACCATACTTAAATTTAAATTATTAGTTTAATGCTTTTGTTTTAGTGCTATAATATTCGCCAGGGTCAACTCATTTGAAGTGCGTGACTAAAGGCATAAGACTGTGGCAAAGGTAACTGACAACGAATAACTTGATTTCGATAGAGTTACAGCCTGACAAATAGGTAATTAACATAATTCAACAAAACTATAGTCTTTTATCGCATTTATCATATCGTCGTTGTGCCTGCAAAAGTCGCTATGTGATTTTTTAGGTATTTTGGTTTTTGATGCCATTTTCATCCTTATTCCCGTTTTAGTAAGGATGTTCAGTTGGAGGATGTTAAGTTGTGCAGTTTACTAGGGTATTTCGATCCTGTGTGTGTGTGTGTGGCCGTTAATTATAGAGTAGGTGTTCAATAAGGTGCAGTGAAAAGGTATACACAGCTTCTATCGATCGTCTCTCATTACCTTCCTAATTATACACTCAGTTAATTATTACCTACATCTTACAACGTCATATGTGCTACGAGAGGATTAAATTCCATAGGGTTAACATCAAACAATGCTCTGAAAACTCTTGACTTTAAACCGGCTGTCAATCAAATAGAATTTTAAGATGGTCTCACCATACTCGTGTAAACAACCGCCTTAAGAGTGAACTACTACGAACTTGAATGTCTATCAAAAACTTAAATGACAGAAATGATGACAGTTAATACGACGGCTTTTAACAAATTTCTGATTTCGATGAACTTTCGTTAGGAAGGTGCTTTTGAAAGCGGCAGGTAAATTATTTAATACAAGACAGGCAATACGTAATAAATAAGACTGGCACTACTGCGGCACTGTTTATAGTAAACACCCTCTAATGTATTTTTGTGTTGATCCAGAGGTGCTTGCGTCAGCTACTGTATCAATGTAAATCAGCTTTTATGTATAAGTATAAACTCAGCTGCTATAGCCATTTTTACAAATTGATAAACGGCTATCTAGTAAAACACTTAAAATCATTTTATTTTTCATTCGTGCAAATAACTCATTGATATAAAAACCGTAAAATGCTATTAAACCGTTGTAACTTTTATTTTATTATTCTTACATAAATGGCCGATATAGTAGTAGTATCGTACAGCGCTATTAAACCTATTAACTTATTTTATTTTTATTCATTTATTCATAGATGGCTGCTTGCTTTTAAAAATATATTATTTTGAATGCTTTTATCAAATAAATATATGGTTCACATCGGCTTTTAATAGGTTTTATGAGCTATATTTGTGAAATGACAAACATTTCCAACAGGCAAAAGCATATTTTCATTCAATATTGTATTGGCAAACAAGAATGCGGATTACGGATAACGTTAGAAGTTATAAGTTATAGTAACTTACCAACATACCTATGTTCTAAGTATTGCAGAATTAGTTATGAAATTCTTAGAGCACATACCGACCGATACGCTGTTGTAAAGTACACCAATATTTTGTAAGACCTCCTCTCTTCAAGCTCAAAAGACAAAGCCCTAAAATAAAATAGTTAGTAAAAATTTTTTTTCGTATTCTAACCATACGTACTTAATATAGGTGATTAATAACGTCCTGCCAATGCGTGGGTTCGAAACATACTAAAACATACCTACTGCATTGTTTACTTAGGACTCGATGATGTCATTCAAGGCTTGCCTACACAAGTGTAAGAGGATTTGTATAATTTTATAGGTTGTTATCATTGGAAATTTCTAGAAGAGATTTGTTTACTAGTACTGCTAGTGGCTTAACTATAGGCACGGCACAGTGGTTCAGTGGGAGTACGTACGACTGTTGTGCTTGACGTTGTGGATTCGACTCGATCGATGTACTCTACTATGTAGGTACGTACTATGTATGACCCATATTAAATAGTTGTGCCGATTTTATTATAAAGTTCCTCGCGATAGGTCTTGCTTCCTATTAAGTCGTCTTTTTAGACTAAACTATTAAAACATTTCTTATTGTTACAGATATAAGTGATGAGAGTTAATTTCGTGCCGCAATTTTCCTGGTAACTTTTATTTATTAACGTATATCATATGTAGTAGGTGCAATAACAAACAAATTAAAATAGTGTTTATAAATTGAACAAAAACAGCATTTAAGGACCTCGCTTAGCTCCGATGTTAAAATTTTAACCTTACCATACTACCTACCTATCAAAGTAAGGCACCAGGGGCTCCATCACAACCTCTTATAACAATCTTATTTTGTCTCTATCCTTGTTTTTAATGGTATGATGGTGGTAGACCCCCAGGTCATTTGAATATCGAACAGAAAAACAGAAGTCTGTTACTATCAAATAGTCCATTTAGACCCAATTTAAAATAGAACGCCAATAAAGAGGTAATAGTGTGCATAATCTTTACGAAATCTGCTACGGCATAAAACGATAGTCGCGACATTTCTCGTTATCTAGCGTTCGTTCTTCGGGCGTTCGGCGCAAACGATTCGGAAAATCGAACGGAGCCGGCCCGTGTCGACTTCCATTACCGGCATTAGAGCGTCGAACGTTCGTCGATCGCTATCAACTTGTGCCCGATAGCGCCTCGATCGCGGTTCTATGATATTTATTCGAAGATTGACGTGATGTGATTTGAATGCTGATCCAAGATCGGGTATTGGAAATTTGTTCAAGAAAAATTTTTTGTTAGAATTTTGTTGTCAAGCTGAGTTTGATGCACTGGAATTGTGATCAACTCGTAAATTACAAACTAGCACATAAGTTTGTTATAGTTTTGTCTGAAAAAAACGATCCCTATATAAGTATGATACCTAATTTCAAGGTTTTTTTTATTAATCGTAGGTATATTTAAATGATTTAAAAGTCAAATAACAGAACAGCGTGACATTAGGTAGTGGACAGAGTCAAAGTCAAAGTCAAAGTCAAAGTCAAAGCATTTATTTCATTTAGATCATAAAGTATGATGCTTATGAAAAGTCAACATTACATTTTGTCAGCCAATTGACCTACAGCCAGTTCGCTGACGAGGTAGAGCTGTGAGAAGAACTGGCAAGAAACTCACGCCACTCTTTTCAATCGCCAGATAATTACAGTTATTTGAATGAGTTACAATTTAAACACTCAACGCAACCAAAGAACCATACAAAATAATTATTACAAATTAACTAATTAATATAATACTAAGATTAAAGAAAGAAAACAAGGAATTCAATTATTTAGTTTCAACTAGTATGGTAATTTAACTACGTATTTTAATTAAACTGGTAAATGCACCCCCTGGTCACATTGAACGACAAGGTAATACTGGATTGAATATTAAATGTAAGCCATGCCAAGATTGACCAGTCATCCCAAGTAGCACCCGTTCACGAGCATGACGCACGGGCCAGCCATCATCACCCTCGCCATATTAGAGGGAAGGTGATGACCCGGCCAATACGACACCACAAGCAATGACATTTTAGTGAGCATGACAATGCAGGGCATGGGTGGTAAAAGAACCCTAATAAAATGTATTATGCCTTACGAACTCGTAATGATCATGATATGCATCCACTTCACATTAAACTTTTACTACAATAGTCAACATAATTACAATAATAGTCAATATAATTACTATAATAATAATCAATATACTGAATGATAATAATAGTCAATATAAGTACAATAATAAAAATATCAATATACTTAATGATAATAATAGTCAATATAGCTACAACAATAATAATCAATATAACATTAATCTTGCATTAAACGAGCAACTATACCCATGCTGCTTTATCATTTAAATAATCATTAATAGTATAATAACCCTTTAGAATAAGGCGGTTTTTAACAGCTTGTTTGAATTTTTGTAGGGGTAGATTCATAATTTCAGAGGCTGTTCTTATCGCTGAAAGAGATCTATCTTACAGACAACCTTTCAAAAGAATATTTATCGTTTATCTTCTCTATTAAAAAAGTAGGAAACCTCACAAAAAGCTACAGTAAACAAAATCGACTATCATTAAACCATTTATTGAACTGTAAAGTGATTTATTTATAATACAACAAAACGAATAATTCACCAAGTTCGGCAGATTTAACTCAATAATTTCTGGTTGAAATATCACAAAAAAGTCTACAATGTCCGGATACATTTAGCGATGCACATCAAAATATGGGGGAAACATTGGCAGATGAGATACAGGTCCTGTAGATATCACAATTTCTACAAATTAAAATACACCTTATTATAACACGCACAAAATTGAAGTTTGATAGTTGTAATAAGATTTAGTAGGGGTGTACTCATGGGAGACAATAGGAAGTATCGAATTTGATGTTCTTCCTTTAGCTGATGCCATTTGTAATTTAAAATGTTTCCTGCATAGTTGAAATAATGTTGTTTGCTGTGTCGATTATCAAAACTTTGTAATTTTTTTACAAATGTTACGTAAACTCCTTTCTTTTTCTAGTCGTATCTTCATTACTGAAGGTCGTGTCCGCTGTGATAGGTTTCTGGCCGCTTTTTAATTATTGTCCGCCATGTGTTCCTGTGACTGGAAGACCAGTAAGTAACTTAATTTGGTAGCGGTTAGGTGATCTACCGCGGGGACGCTTACCATCCACCTTTCCGACGTACATTACGTAAACTATAATATTATAAAGGGAAATTATTTTTTTTGTATGTTTGTAATGCATAAACTTAAAAACTATTTTTAAATTTAGTTCACCTTTAGAAAGCTACATTAATATCGAGTAACATATCTATTTATCCTGATAACTCTATGGGATCGAGATCTATGTGTAATTGCACCCGTAATATTATGGTCTATTCGGTCTTTGGCGTATGTCTCCGCCTCTTTTACAATAAGAAGAAGATACTAAACTAAGTATACAAACTGGAATAAAACATGACGAATGATGGCTCATGAATTGAATGACGTTTACAAACAAGAGTCTACTCACCGACAATTCCTTTTTATTGAGGTTGGCGATAAAACTATGAATAACTAAATAAATAGCTATTGGTATTTGAAGTATATGTACTTTATAAATCTTATAATTATTGCATAGCAACATGTTTAAATGCATTATTGAACTAATAAAAAATCGACTTCAATTTGAGCTAATAAAAGTTGTATCGGAGCTAATAAGTGTAATATTGAAATTTAGTATTTTTTTTAACATTCTGTCAATTATTGGTACAGAATAAAAAAATCAGGGTCTTACGAGTAGTTACGTGGTTGACTAAGTTAATTTCAATAAAATATCTAAAACTTATTTTATACAATATTTCTAATTGCGTTAAAATTAATTAATTTATTAGTGAAATTGTACTGTATAAACCTAATCAATTTGACAAATTAAACAATATCTTACCTACCTCAATTTTGTAAACAGTGGTGAACCAAATAACGTGTCGGTATGACAATAGTATGTTGTCTTGCCTACTATCCAGGGATTCAATCACCGCGCATTGTTTACTCGATGACAAATTCGAATAGTTGTTCTGATGTCTAGCTTTTTAATATTTATACCGCCAATTCTACCTGGCATTTGATTTGGTTCACGATTTATGATCGTATATATTTTGTGTTCATTTATTAAATGGACGAATTTTTTTTAGTAGATAAGGCGAATTTAAATTATAATCAACTTTTATTTAGTTATCTATTTGTTATATCTACTTTGAGGATATTTATAGCGATATTACTTCTGAAAAATATGTTCCAACATGTGTTCATGTTCGTGACATATTCTTCTTCTTCTCCTTTTTTTTTGGCAACAGAGCCGACGATTGTGTCAGCTATTTCTGCCAGCGTCAAGTTTAGAATAATATTCTTGTTGATGATATTAATAGTATATTACAATGATAAAAAATAGAAAAAATGTGGATGATATTAAATGACAACCATTTTCCGTGAAAACAAAAGATGGACTCCCGACATATTCTTCATAATTTAACTTATTTAATTTGATTTATTTTAGTAACTGTCATTAGTGTCACTGTTAACATTTAAAGCAGCTGTAGCATGCCAATTTAAATAATTGTTACAAAGAAGAATACAAAATATTCGACATACATTCACGTTCATAAATTTAGCAAAAACAAGACGTCTTAATATGTAGTAATGTTGTAAAGGAACGCGCAACGTTTTTTGTAAAGTTAACTTGACGTTTGACATTTCGATTCGAAAACTCGATATTCGTTCACGAATAAAAACTTGTATTCGAAGTCTCATTACGTGCTAAAGAGAATTTATTACGTAATTCCTGTTCATTGTACGAAATGCTTGTTCGCGCGATGCTCCATGAATTAAAACGTATTATTTTTTGTGAAAAAGTAATCGATCAGTGTTCGCTTCTCGATATACTAGTCGATTTTTTGCAATCGCAAGGCGACAGGTGCCACTTAATTCTTGCTTCTTGCGGCTCCAAGATTTGTAATCGTTAATTAATTTTGAATAATCACTGCGTAAATTGAATTTTTTTCGACATGAATGACGTAACGGATAATATCATTCAGGATTTAAGAAAAAAATCATGTTTAAGTTTATATAGAAATTAATAAAGATATTTTAATATAAAATCAGTTTACCAATTACTGCAAACTTTTTGAAGTAACTATTGCAGGAATATATATAATTAGTACCTACGTCGTCAGCAGATGACGGGTTTTATTTGTTGCCTTTAGTGTAAAAGTACCAACCACATAATAGAATTTTTACTTAACAGGCTCAGGTTAATTTTTCTTAGGATAGATACCGAACAATGCCATTGAAAATACTTTAACCCTACATAATAGCGTATGCATAGCCACACTACAGATATATTCTTGGTTAGAGACCTGCACCTTTTGACTCTAAAATAGAATGTCTTGCTAAAAATGCCTAGTCTTTTTTCATAGATAGCATCGATAGGCGGAAGCATAATAATTTTCTGTACAAATAATAGCTGACTCGCCATCTTGGCAATACACGACACAACAGTGATCAGTCATAGAGGTAACGTTCCGGACAACGCTAGTCGCTCGCGTGTTAACAATCTATAGTTGCCATCGTTAGTGTTATCACACGCAACCACGTAAAACGGAATGTTATTGTATTTTATAATAAAGGGTAACTTTTCTTAGAGTAGAGCCAATTATAAGTAGCTTATAGAATGTTATTAATTTATTTTTTTATTAATATTAATACCTACGCAAGTTTGCCTGAGAACAATTTTTAATTGAGCTAAGTATTAAAATATCACATAGGATAACTTATATGCTTAATATGTTTATTAAACACTTAAATGCAAATATATTAGCGGTTGCAATAGCATCTCGTCTTTTTCTCGAAGGGTAGGTAGATACACCGGCATTTCAGCTAGTTCCATGTAACAGAGGGCGAGCCTGTTCTATTTACCAGTAACAATTTCCAGACTTTTGGACTAAGTTACTAAGAACTTATCGACAGAAAATCTTAATATAATTTTACTAGCGTTCCGCGGCGCAGTTTCACCAGCTTTAAGTTACTTCTTTGGTTACTGCTTAGCTCTCGTCGCTGCCAGCGTGATGTTATATAGCTTATAATCTTCCTCAAGAACTCGCCTATCAAACGCAAAAAACAAAAGAATTATTTAAATATGACTGGTAGTTCCAGTCATTAGCGCGTCCGAACAAACAAACTCTTCCGCTATATACACTGACGGACTCATAAACTGCATCAAAGTAATAGACGACTTTGAAATAAATATTTTAACCAAGTATGCAAACTTTCTATACAGATTAAAATTGAAACCTCTAGATTGGTTCGTGAACTTTAAAACAGCTTAGGGTCATATCCTTAAGACTTTTTTTAAAGAAGAACAGAAATTTAAGGAAAATTGGTTTAATAAAAAAAACGGTTTTAACAATAGACACAAACTTTATGCAAGGGTTTATTTATGTTTTAATAAGATGTATTACCTCCACGTGCCCTTATTACGGATTCTAATCGGTTCCGCATAGATTTTATTAGGGTTATTAAAAGATCTTGCGGAATATTGTCCCATTCTTCTGAAAGTGCTGTTCTTAGTGCTGTCACTGTCGTGGGCACAGGATTTCTCGCATATATAGCACTTTTTAAATAGTCCTAAACATGCTCAATGGGATTAAGATCGGGGCTGCGTGCTGGCCAATTCATTGTACGTATCCCAACCTCTTCGCAATATTGTCAAACTTGTGCAGCAGCGTGCGGCCGGGCATTATCCTGCATTAAAGTAAAATTTTTGCCTATGAATCCCATGTAAGGCACCACGTGATCTTCTAAGATCTCTGTTATGTAGCGATGTACAGTCAAACCCCCTCTATTACCGTTTTGACGGACCATGTCTATGAACACAAGTTCTGTCGCCCGTTCATCGATATGCCACCCCAGACCATACACGAACCGCCTCCAAAAGGAACACGCTCCTCAATGCAACTTTGAGCATATCGCTCCCCACGTCGACGATAGACTCTTCTACGGCCATCTGCACCATATAAACATGTCCTACACTCGTCCGTGAACAATACGGAGGCCCATTGCTCTTCTGTCCAATTTAGGTGATCACGCGCAAATCTTAAGCGAGCTTGTCTGTGAGCTACAGACAACTTTGGACCATTTTCTGGTCTAAAAGGGGTGATATCCGCTTCCTTTAACCTTCTTCTTATTGTTCGTGCACTCACATTTACTCCACGCACTTCATTAAGCTCTGTTTTGATGTTAACTGATGTGAGGAAACGATTTCGCAGGGAAGTTGTAACAATAAATCGGTCATCTCGACCGGTGGTTGCTCGAGTCCTGCCTGTACCACGTCTCCTTCTGTAAGAACCTGTCTCCACAAACCTTCTTTATATTCTAGAAACCGTAGACTGGTTTAAATTTAAATTTCTACCAATCGTTCGTTGATCCAAGCCCTCCCGCACCAGTGCTACAATTTGAGCAATTTGTTCGGACGAAGTATCCATATTATGGTTCAAAAACTCTCGATGAGTTAAAAAACTAACCCAACAATTCTGCTGGTAACAATAATTCAATTGACAAAAGAATAAAAAATCAATGCGAATCAATTTAAAACTTTGCTTTAAATAACACGCAAATCTGATACTACGAGTAAATTTTCTTTTCCCGGCTATATTCATTTGTTTTACTGCAGTTCTATTTTTAAATTTTGCTTTTTTTTTAAGATTAAGAGCCAGTCTCTCCATATTTATATAATTTAATCTAAAAACTATGCATACTTATTAAAAAAAATCATTTCAAAGTAATCCTGAACTTTGATGCAGTTTATGAGTCCGTCAGATTACATTGGCAAGATTAGAGTCTGTACACAGTACCACTGAACAAAAGTGATTGAAATTATGGTTCTCAAAGTAATTATATAAGTGTCCGGCAAACAGTTTTCGAAGTCTAACCAAGTAAATTGATACTCTTTATACATTTTCACTTTTATTTTGCAAATTCCGACGGAGTTCAAACAAGTGAATTACTTTTGTTCGAAAATAGTACGTTTGACTCACCCTACTTTACGCTTGCATTGTCACGTGCCCAGCAATTTTTGTACCACCCCTACCATTAAATATCAAGCCATAATCAGTTTGCGAGAAAAGTGAGTTTATTTTGCAAATATTGAAACTTGTGTAACCAATGTTTAACTGTTTGTGTTTTTTTTATACGACTAAGGTGACAAACAAGCATACGGCCCGCCTGATGGTAAGCAGTTACCGTAGCCTATGGACGCTTGCAACACCAGGAGCATCACTAGCGCGTTGCCGACCCTGTTAAAAACCTTTTAACTCCTTTCTTGAAGAACTCCATGTTGTCGTCTCTCGGGAGTCTTGTGTTGCCAATTTTATGTTTGAACTCACTTTTTTTAGTTTTCTATTAGTGTCAGTGACAGCGTGTATCTGAATATATGTACTTTGTATCTATTAATTATATTTCAAAAAAGCTTATTCTATTAAATACCGTCAATAGCATGATGCATTGCATCTTAATAAAAGCAAAAATTAAATCAAAATTACTGCTTTTTAAATACTTTATTAATTTATAAATTAATTACTATTTTGGCAAAATATTATTAAGTGTGAACGCTGCTATCACGTAATAGACGTCAAATTAATCAATCAAATTAACAAAATAATTAAGTTAATTAGTTTCTTTATTTTATTCAGCAAATAAATTAACTTAAGCTGTCGTAAATAAACGTTTATTACTTTTACCTCGTTACCATTGATGACAATTTATACATTATTTGTGAGAATTGGACGTGAGTTCTGCCCCCAGTCGACTTCAACCAAGAGTAGGGGTATATTACCAAGTCAAGTCACGCGCTACGAACTTCTTTCGGTGTTCGTATCACCCTCGCCTAGTTACTCCTGAAAGGGCGTTGTTGTCCCCGAGCGGCTACATCAATAAATGCCTAATACATCGTTTCTTACCCTCTAAAACTTTTTCTTGTAACCATAATATAACCGGCAATAGATTTTCAAGTATGAAGTTTAGTTTTTGCATGGTTGTGGTAAAAAAGTGTGTCAGCTCTTGATCACTCCTGTTTGTAGGTCAAACGATTGAAATGGGTTGCCATGGGGTCTTGGGTTGAGGTCTAGGAAAAATTTATTGGCGTGAAAGAATTTTTGTAGAAGGTAGAAAGAAATCAATGCTTTTTCCTTTAGAAGTTCTTGGTAAATAAGATGTATATTTCTGCTAGCAGGCAATCACGGAGGCTTTTCTGCGTCTGCGTAAGCATTGTAAATCAAAATGGGTTCTGGTCTGTGTTTTCTATTTGTTAAGGTAATGTATATGCTCCGTTTCCTTTTTCAGTATGTTTAAGGCGACACTAATTTTGCATTTTTCGAATACTATTAGTATTAATATTACATGTAGTATTATATAATCTTACTTAGATTTGGCCTTTAAATCAAACATTTATTCACGTTTCACTGATTGACAGGCATTGAAAAATTAATAAATTTATTTTGATCAACAAAAATCTTAAGAAAATTACAAAGATGATCTTTTAAAATTAAACGCATGTAAGTTCTGGTAAAAACAAAACTTAAAGGAAAGCAGACCGCTAAACAATATCTTCAGTAGCCACAGAACATAATACTTACTTGAAACCAATAACCACACAATGGATCCGCCCCGTAATCAAACATTAAAGAAACTAATTTTAAATATAATATTTGATAATGATTTATTTCCATTTTAACGAAAATAATGATCTTTTTTTAATTATTATAATTGATTTTAAAACTAAGTAGAAGTAGATAGGAAATTTACTTAAGGAGTTCGTTAAATTATTCGTGCAAGCAAAATTGAACACTTATGTAAAAGAACTAATATTCGCTAAGGCAGAAAAGTTCTAGACTGATGACCCATCGAACCTGGAGACGCTGAGTGGGTACCCACACCCACATAAAGTGTGTAGGTACCAACGACCTAGGGCCTAAGTCTGCTATCACAATAGGGTCAGAATGGTCGATCATTGATCTCTTATTGGTTCAAATTTGTCAAAATCAACCAATAAGAGATCAATGATCGACCATTCTGACACTATTATTGGTTGAAACTTGTCAAAATCAACCATTATGAGATCAATGATCGACCATTCTGTTACTATTGTTATAGCAGCCTTAGGCTTCTGATAAATGGCAACTATCAAGGTGATACTTGATGTAGGCCCAAGTCCCGCAGTTGACGTTTTTCGGCTGTGATGATGAATTAATATTGCTATTAACATTTTGTAAGAGAACAAAACATTTCGGACAACTTTGTTTACGACGAATAAAGAAAAGTTCTGTTTTTTATATGGAGGGCGTTTTATGCCGGCGGCTTTATCGATGTGGGATGCCTCTATTCTGAAGGCTTAGGATATTTATTTGAAGACAACATTTGTTCAGGAATTATTAGTAGTATAAAATGACAGGTAGCTGTATTATAACTCTTTGGGTATAAATAGTAAAAAAAAAGCTATGACCATATATCTATAGTAATCCGGAACAAATAGCCCATAATACTAATTAGGAAACCATCCTTTGGGTAATTACTGCGGATATAAGAAAACCCTACAATAAGAGCGCGTTGGAAATACTTGGAAAGATAC